>JAVJIF010030085.1:0-169782 GCA_038442645.1 Agave tequilana | reverse complement strand
ATATTAATTAGCTTATAAATTGAATAAAATTCAGTATGTCAAGCTTAACACTCAGTGTCAAAAAAAGTTAAAATACTCTTACTTCAAATTGACTATTGTTAAATAATGAGGTATGGGTTATTGGGTTTTACCCATTAACCATAACCAATTGTATGTTCTATATATTGTATTCTTGACATCAGTAATATCAATCAATTAAGAGTTTACGATTGCTAACATGGTATCAGAGCATAAATCGTAGCCGCCATCATAATCATCCCACCACCACCTCCTCATAAACGGAAACCGCAATCAACCACCGCCATCTCCGCCTTCTGTGCAACTCATCGTCATCTCCCCTTTCTTTCCCCACACTCGTCCACCTCCTGTGCTTCTTCCATGCCCTCAACGACATCAACCTGAGGTTGTTTTGGCTACCAATGACCTCAGGTGACCTCACCGGTCAATATTGACCCTTGATGACATCACCGACACTATTTGCTTCTCTTGTGCCTCGCGGATGTCATCCTAGCCTTGTAATCTCCTTGGCAACATTATCTCTGTCTTTATTTGACCTTGTCGGCCTCTTCTCTGATTCTTACAACATCTGCTGACTTTGTATCTTGCTGATTGAGGACCTGATGACTCTTCTTTTCTGATCTGGAGTCTGCACAGCCATGTTCTTGACTTCATCAAGCTCAGATCTGTCTTGTTTTGTGCCCTGTTTTGTGCCTGAGACAGGATTGGATAGTTCAGATGCTTTGTTCTAGTCCTATTTACTTCTGATTGGGTGATGTTGCTCACTTTTTTAATGCTTGTTTTTGTTGTTTCCTACATAATCATATCCATAGTCTGTGATTCTTCTAGCTGTCTTTATCTATCTCTAATTGTCTTTATTTGGCTCATTCTTGCTACTGTCTGGCTGTGATGTCGGGTGCTACAAGTACTTCGTCATGTCTTGTTCCTTCATCTTGGCTATTTGATGATACTGCTCATGCTTCCTCAGACATTGCCTCTGACGTTTCTGGTGCTCCTACTGTTCAGATATCACAAGACGAGTATGATAAACTGCGTAAGCTTGAGTTCTCTCAACAGGTTTCTTCAAGTATGGATGTTTAAATTGTCTCTCCTCACAGACCTTGGATATTAAATTCAGGAGTCTCATCTCACATGACATGTACTAAAGACAAATTTATTTTTTTTACATCTTTTCAATAAATTTCCTCCTGTTAATATTGTTGATGATACACAGTCTCATGTACTTGGTGATGAGGTAGTTCAAACTACTCCATCTTTGAATCTAACAAGTGTGCTATGTGTTCCAAAATTTTCTGTAAGTTTCTTATCCATCAGCCAGTTTATCAAACAAAATAATTGCAGCATAACATTTTTCTCTTCTTAACTGTGCCTTTCAGGAATGACAACTGGGAGGATGATTGGTTCGGGTCGTGAGAGAGGAGGCATCTACTATTTAAATGACAGTGTATCTCCTACTAGCTTGGTTACAGATCAGCCTGATTACTCTACTGTGGTACTGGCGTCTAGGTCATCCATCGTTGCAGAAGCTTCGACCTGTGACTCCTATTGAGTCTTCTGTCTCTACTTTAGGTTGTGTGCTTGTGAGTTGAGTTAAGCATCATCGTGTCTCTTTTCCGAATCGGGTCAATAATCACAATAGTTCTGCGTTTGAGTTTGTTCATTCTCATATTTGGGGTCCTTACCGTGTGCCTTCAGTTAAAAGTTTTAGGTATTTTCTTTTTTTGTTGATGACTTCTCTCACACGACTTGGTTTTATTTATTAAAAGAGATGCCTAAAGTTTCTGGTGTTATCGAAACTTTTTTTAATGAAATCAAAAATCAATTTTTTACATCTATTCGTGTGCTTCGTACTGATAATACCTGAAAATATGTGAAAAATGATGGATCTCTTTTCTGTTCTAAGAATGAAATATTCATCAAACTCTTACTCTCACACGTCACAACAAAATGGCGTTGCTAAACGCAAACATAGACACATCCTAGATGTTGCTATAACTATGATGATACATATGTATGTTCCGAAGTATTTGTGGTCTGATGATGAATTAAGTACTTGTCATTTGATTAATAGGATGCCATCCTCTGTTCTTTATGGTAAAATTTCATTTTCTTGTCTTCATCCTCACAAAAGTGTCTTTTCCATTACTCATCGTGTATTTGGTTGTATATGTTTTGTTCAGGACTTGTCTCCTATATCTATCAAATGTCTTTGTCAGGTATTATAGAACTCAAAAAAAGATATAGATGGTACAATCTATCTACCAGAAAGCATTTTATGTCTGCTAATGTTTCATTTTTTGAGTTTGTTCCATATTTTTCTCCAGAGTGTCCAGGTACTTCTTCACCATCTATTCCTCTTCCATCGCCTCTTCCATGTCTGCACTGGTTCCTTTTCTTGATGTCTCTTCGCCACAAACAGGCACTATAGAGCCACACACACTGAAAACTCTTCAGGTGTTACTCAACAATACACTCGCCGACCAAGGTTCTTGCCCCTCAATCAGCTCCGGCCAACTCCTCTCCAGTGGAAGGTCAATCTCCTCCGCCATCCATCACTCCTGACCTTGATGTTCATATTGTATTTGACAAGGTAAACGGTCTTGTACTGATCATCTATTTCTAATTTTGTCTCTTATAACCGTCTTACCGTTTTTTTCTGCCAGTTTGCCCTGTCTTTATCTTCTATATCTATACCCAGGTCTTATGAGGAAGGTTTACCGGTACCTGCCCGTAAGCAGACCATAGATGAGAAGATGGACACTCTTGTTTCTCGTGCAACTTGGGAGTTGGTCTCTACACCCACAGATGTTATTATTGTGGGTTATCGCTGGGTCTATACTTTGAATTATCGTCTAGATGGTTCAGTGAATCAGTATAAGGCCAGACTTGTTGCCAAAGGTTATACTCAGACCTATGACGTGGATTACTTTGTGACATCTTCACCAGCTGCTCGGTTGAACTCTATCAAGATTCTATTTTTTTATTGTTGTCAATCTGTCGTGGCCTTTGTTCCAGTTGGACATCATGAATGTCTTCTTGTATGATGATTTGAAGGAGGTATATATGAAGTAACCACCAGAGTATGTTGCTCAGGGGGAGAATAAAATGTCTCAGGAAGGCAATATATGGGCTCAAGCAGAGTCCACGGGCATAGTTTGAAAAGTTTAGCATCACCATCTATGACATTGATTTTCGTTACAACTCAGATCACTCAGTCTTTGTTCAGCATACTAAGTTTGGCTTAGTAATTCTGACAGCGTATGTTGATGATATTCTGCTGACTAGGAGTGATTCAGCTGGCCTAGCGGAAACAAAAGAATATCTTAAGGATCATTTTGTAATCAAGAATAAGGGTAAGCCTAAATTTTTGTAGGGATTGATGTTGCACATAAAAAATATAGTATCTCACTCAAAAGAAGTATGCTCTGGATTCACTGGAGAAGAAATGACTTTTGGGGTGCAAACCTACTAGTACTCCAATGAAAGTCAATGTAAACTTGTGGTTAATGGTAGTCACATTCTTGATGATTCAGAAAGGTATAGAAGATTGATTGAAAATTTTGATCTATCTAACATTTACAAGGTCAGATATAACCTTTGTCGTTAGGGTGCCGAGTAAATTCACGCATCAGCCCAGAGAGGTTCATTGGACAGTTGCGCTAAAGATTCTGGCTTATGTCAAAAGCTATCTGGGGAGAGTTCTGTTATACAAGAAGCGTGAACATATACGCATTTCTGGATACTCTGATTCTGATTATGCTGGTGACAAGGGGGATAAGAAATCTACCATCGAATATTGCATCTTTATTGGAGAAAATCTTGTGAATTAGAGTAAGAAACAAGATGTGATATCTCGATCTAGTGCAGAGGCCGAATATAGAGTTATGACTCATATTACTTGTGATATGATATGGTTGAAGAATCTAATGATGAAGATTGGTTTTACACAGCCTAGACTTATGTTTATGCATTGCAATAATCAATCTGCTATCTATATTGCCCAGAACCTTGTGTTTCATGAGAGGACTAATCACATTGAGGTTGATTATCATCTAGTCAGAGATGCTTGGACCAAGAAGGTGATTTCTCTTCCGTTCACCCCATCATCAAAGCAATTGGCTGATCTTACCAAAACTACTTCAGTATAGGTGTTTTCTAACTTATGTAGCAAGCTACGCATGATAGATATCTACGCTCCAACTTGAGGAAGAGTGTTAAATAATGAGATATAGGTTATTGAGTTTTACCCATTAACCATACCCAATTGTATGTTCTATATCTTGGATTCTTGACGTCAATAATATCAATCAATTAAGGGTTTATGATTGCTAACAACTATTATTTGTTCAAACATCCTCAAATTGGAGATATTAGTCTAAATCTCTTCATTTCTAGCAGTAGCATATTTTCAACCACGGCAAAAAAGTTGGGCCACATTATTATTGCCTCATGGTTCTATAGGCCTCACATATTTTACCAATGTATGAAATTTAAGTCTTCTCTATAAATGATTGAACAATTCTTATAGTTTTTTTATTAATATTAAGAAAGTCGGGCCACATTATTGTTGCCTCGCGCTTTTATAAGTCTCACAAATTTTGTCACCATATGAAATTTTAACACTTCTGTATAAGGATCAAATTGTTCTTTAGTTTTCTTTTTCAAGCTAAAATTTTATTAAGACTTGGCTTAACTCAGAAATAGTCGAGTTCAGTCCATGCTCAAAAGCAGCTCTTAATGAATATTTGAGTTAAGATCGTGACTGATATATCTACAATTAAAAAAAAAAAAGATAAATCAGGACACATTATTGAAGCCACTCTAACACACATCTCACACAATTTGTCGACTTATGGATTTTAAAAGTTTTTCATGAATCATCAAATTTAAACTTATCTTATCATGGCTAAAATTTTAGAAAGACCTAAGCTTAACCCTAACCCTAACTCGATGCACTATTTGTCAACTTATGAATTTAAACATTTTCTCATGAATAATCAAATTTAGACTTTTCTTATGCGACAAAATTTTCACTAAGACCTAAGTGTAACCAGAAATATCTAATTGTAAATTTAAATTTGAGTAAAGATCTACATTGATCTTAGCTAACTCAAGCTGGACCTGTGTAAATTTTGATTTTGTATAAACTAATTAATAAACAATCGATCGATTGGCACGATGGAGAGAATGTTATCTTGACAAATGCATTATAGCATGTTGTATTTAAAATTTAATCTTAGTAATTTCCAAAAACCTTGACACTCTAAAATATTTAGTTCAATTAGGAATAGGAATAGGAATTAATAATTGAAAGAGTACCACCAATGGAACAATAAAATATAATTTCCATATTTGTAATTTTAAGAAAAAATTATAGATACTCTCCCCATAGTTCAAAACTGTAATTAGGAGGAAATGTCATTTTAATATTAAAGTATGTGAAAAAGAATAGTTTTTACTTTTTATGTTCTAAAAATATCTAATGGACAAACTGAGTTCATAAACTAGAAACAAAAGAATGAAAAATATTGAAAAAGAAACAAATTTTCTCATATTCTCACTACTTGGTCTCTTCAGTTATGTTTGCTCTTCTATCTTATCAAACGGCAGATCAACTTGGGAAAGACCAAGGCAAAAGGGGAGGAATATTTCGAAATCTGAAAATGTGAGAGAGAGAGAGAGAGAGTGATAAACTTTCTAGTTTCATATCACTTTAATAAAAATCCTAACTTCTAATGCCTCTCACAAATGGACCCGGCAAACTATCAGGGACAGTTGGTGGCGCGGGGAGTGGTTCGTCGGCCACGTCAAGGAAAATGGAGGTCGAAGAGAGAAGAGAAAGAGATCAGAGAGGGATCAGAAGAAAGAAAGAAGTGGGTTTCGATGTTGGTGACAGAGATGAGGAAGGGGAGGGGGTAGGGCTCAGACTTCAAGGTAGAAACTCAACTGTGTTTTTTTCTTTAATTCGGTGAGACCCACATTTTCAATTAAAGGGCAGCTTCGAATTTCAAATCCGAATTTTGAATAGACTAGGGCAGCTGGGGAGAGATGATAACATGGATAGCCTAGAAAAGCAAGAAAAAGAAGAAAGAACCCCCCCCCCCCCCCCCCCCCCCCCCCCCCCCGGGGCCTAAAACACCTTTTTGCTTAGTTATATGCAATAGATATGAAAAAAGAAAAGCTTTACCTAAAGTTGTCAAGTCCTAGCAAGCTATCATTTTCTGTTGAGTATGCATTATACATTCATCTAGGTATGCATATATGCTATGATATATTAGGGCACTTCCCCCATTAAACAGGTTGAGGCGTCCGAGACACACGGACGCATGTTCATCTTTGTCCCGCGCTTACATGTGCAAACCATTATTCAAAAAAATTGTAGAAGATAAAGTATGTTGTGGCCCCTTCCGAGAAAAGTTAAATATTTTCAGATTATTTTACTAAAATTAGTTTATTTCATATATTAATACAACCTAATACGTATACTTATGAATCAAATATATTCATAATGAAAATGCATATATAGTTGTGGCTCGTGTATAGAATTTGCACAATCACAGGATTTGGTACCCTCCGTGTGAAAGTGAGACATTCTTGTCCGTGTCTACAAATCATAGGATATGTCCATGCAAAAACATTTTCACTGTGGGGGTCACCCACTCCAGCACCAGCATGTGTTTTTGAACAACAATAGCAGGGAAAAACCTGGTCTTGCAAAAAAAATAAAAATTTAAACATAAATAAGAGGCAAGAATAATACAATGTCATTTAACAGATTGAGGATGTGTACCTGAATCACCAGGCCAATAACACTTCAAAAGCTCCTCAACACGCTGTGGCACAACATAAGCTCGCTTTGATTCATTGAAGGGATGGCGACATAAGATCCTCTCTCCTACCTGTAAATAAAGGAGGGGAAAAACAGAGGTCCATGCCCTTTAGCATCTGTCATTCATGTAAACTCACAACTGAACTGAAAGTTTCAAGCCAACTATAACAACTAAAAGGCTTTTGTCCAAACTTTCGATTCAGATACATGAAATCCTTGTTCTCCGTGTAAAGGAACATGTTTTCTGTTTTACAGAGAAAGAGTGAAGGGGCCTGAATCAAGCCACTTTCTTACTCTGTTGGAATCCATTATTTCACATGAAACCTGAATAGTAGTGTCCATCTGATAGTAATTATATTTCTTCTATCGCTTTTCTCTCTTAGTGCATATAGTGAGGTTAAAATGACAAAATCACAATAATACCTTTGGTGTTGGTTCATTTTCCCCCGTCATTATATCCACCAAGGGGTAGCTCTCTCTTCCATATAATCTGTAACATCTCTTTTTACATGGAATGGAAACCTAAAGAAAAAGACAATATGGTCAATAAAAATTGAGAAAATAATACTTACATAAGTTGCTTCAACAAATGGCTGACCTTGGTAACATCTTCAGAAAGTTTGATGCGGGGCTGATCATTTATCTCAACTAGTTTGAACACGCAACCAAGAGCTGCTTGAGCATAGCATGTAACAAGATAGGTTCCAATTCCGAAGGCATCTACTTCATGTCCCTGCAAAGGAAATGGGTTGTTCTCTAGAATTGCAGACTTTAAACAGCATACTTGCAAACCTGTGTGGCTACACATTATAGACAATAAAGAGCAAGTATACAAGTGCAAAAGCACAGTTTAAACTATTACACGACAGGGATCTATCAAGATGAATCAACTCAATGATAAACACTTAAATGTAGAATGTAGATTAAAAGCTCAGGCATACTGACATCATTGAAATATCATATAATTTTCTTTTTAAATATAGACAAGTAAGATCAGACTTTGATAGACATGTCAGTGGCCTTTCCTAACATCCGAATCAGGAGGCGGAAGGCTTTGTGCCTGAAGTTGTATCTTGTGTAAAAGTAATAGTATTTCCAATGATAACAGTCCCAGTAGCAAAGTATGAACTTTGCAAAATACCAATCCTTTAACACACTATTCAACACCTCAAAGGTAATCAACCATACTACATAGTATTTCACATAAATTATCCAGCATGAGGATGCTCATTTGCCTGTGTACACTATGGAAGTATTTGCAAGTGTGTAAATTAGGCATAAGATGGATAGGGAGAGTAAGAGAGTTGTTTGCTTGTATGTTATGTTATAACTCCTAAAAGTAAGAGTTAACACATTCTCCACAAGCCCCACAAACCCATCCCACCCCACCCCCCCACCCCCCCACAAAAAAAAAAAAAAAACCCCACCCCAAAAAAAAAAAAAAAAAAAAACCCACCACAATGGAAAAAAGGAAAAGGAAAAGAAAAATTCCCAAAGTGGTACTTCGTTTCTCAAATACTTCTTTTTCCTCATCAATCAAGTAGATAGTAGTTTCGTTCAAGCAATGAATGTCAAGCGGCAAATTAGGAATTCCAATCAATATAGTCAGGCAGAGAAGGGCAGTTCTATTGATAGTGAACATCGTTCCACCTGAAAGTAGGCTGTAACATAAGACTGATTTGACGTAATTTGATGTAAGTGGGATGAATACAAGTTTCAGATAATGTCATAGTCCTTGCACAAACTTCAGCAATTCCTGAAAATAGATCTTGCAGCCGCATACTTCTCTCAGAGGGACGAAAGAGCTTGACAAAATAAATGCAATATTCACCATATAAAGATCTAAAAGGCATATGTAAAACTAGCCCTGCTAAAAAAAAACATGTGATTTCATTTCTCATAGTTATAGCTACCAGACACCTTATGTACAAGTGGAACACTTATTGCCGAGTAAACTGGTTTCTGACCAATAATGTATCATGCAAAACTTGTAGGACACTATTTCTAACACTTCCAGGGTACTATTAGGATATTTTTACACTCATGTGAAACTTGTTAGAATAACTAAAAAAGATACTTCAACAACTAATATCACAATCTGGGAAGCATCTTGTTTGAAGGAAAAAATATTCTAAAGATGAATATATATATATATATATATATATATATATATATATATATATAGATATATAGAGAGAGAGAGAGAGAGAGAGAGAGAGAGAGACTTGTGACATACCGGAAGGATTCGAGGTTGAATACTTCCTAGTCAAAAACAACCCTGCGACATCCGAATACAAGATCCACTCGGTTGAAGTTGATCTACATTATTTCAAGTAACTAAAAAATCAAAAAACATGTATTTTGAATAATTTTTGCCCATCCATCGAGTAGGCACAAAATGGATGGCCGAAATAGTGAGTTGGTTAGTTTAACGGTGTAGAATATTTGAAATCTAACAAAAATTGGTGTGTGGGAGTTTTTAAATGTTTAAATCATGATGAAATGGTCCGATCAAGAATTTGTATATCTAAAGACGTAAATCTAAGCAATATACTATTTCCGGTCGTCCATTTTGAGCCTACTTGATGGATGGGCAAAAAAGTATTCAAAAATACATGATTTTTTATTTTAGTTACTTGAAATAATGTAGATCAACTTCAACGGAATGGATCTTGCATTCAGATGTCATAGGGTTGTATTTGAGAGGGAAAGACTCGGCATGGAATCCTCCCGGAATGACACAAGTCTGTGCGTGTGCGCGCGCGCGCGCGCGTGTGCGTGCGTGCGCAAAGTGTGATATTAGTTCCTTGAAATATTGAACCCCTATTTCTTCCCACAGTTTCTCCATCCCAAGAAATGTTTATGCAGTTATAAGATTATTGACTTATTGTAATAGATATTGCAATTGCAAACCCCTAAAATACCAAAAAAACTTACCTGCTTGTTCAAGGCATCAATAGTTTCCTCGTTGAGATCATTGCTGGCAGTGATATTCATTTTTCCAAATCCAGGTATAGCAAATTCCTTTTCTACTGCACAAAAGAACTTTCGAGCCTCAATAGATAAATATGCTAAATCGCCGGAGTCCAATCTAATCCCATTTGCTTTATACCTTCATCAAAATAGATAGCAACAAATGGATTGTTCAGGTTTTAACACCACTATGCAAGAACTATAACAGGAAGTTAATAATTAAAGCTTAACATCCCCAAGTAAATATTTTCTGAAAGAGGACCTAAAGATAATAGCAGTAAGCCAACATAAACAGTAAAATATTATATGAAATGACCTGTTGACTGTGAGAATAAATTCCATTAAGCTAGTATATAACTGCAAGCTCGCCAATATTTCTGGAGTCAGATTATCAATATTAATAATTTACTAGTATTAACAAGAAGGTCAGCCGTCCTCGGTGACCCTTATACATATGAAACATGATCCGACACCTTAGATGATGGCAGGTACTAGTACGACAGCAGAGTACCTTACACAACAGAAAATTGCAAGTAGTACAAAATCAACATACTCAATGAATAAAAAATAAATAAATAATATGATGTGATATAATTTTTCCGTGCTTATCTTTACACAATATCTCCTACCACTGCACTTTTCCCTCATTTGTACAGCGGGTCCTACCTGCATCGAATTAATGATTTGAGGTAAAGAGTCCTCTCAACATTTAACAATATGGCATGTAAGGAATTTCCTTGCACAAATATATCGTTAATTTTGTATTAAAGCTACGAAAACTTAACAACTTGCGACAAAATTCCATCCTAAAACCATGCATATGCGTGAAATCTAAAACTTACACTTGTTCATGTTACTTATACATTGAATTTGTATGTGTTAGATAATGGGGGCCAAGCCCGACCCAATAAGGGATGGACCACCCCACCTGCACCAAACAGGCTAGAGCCCGGCCCGCAAGCAAGCTAGGACCGAGCCCCTAGCCGGCCTAGGGGCATTTGCTAGGGTTAGCGTTTTGGTGGAGTGGGGACTTGAGTCTCCTGTATAAACTCTCTTGTGAAAGTTCTTCTCCAAGTAATCCTAGCATAAAAATTGCAACCCTTAGCCAAAGCTACAATACTCGCTTATCTCTCGTCTCCTTTGATCTATCACCTCAGGAAGAAAGCCATCAATCATCAACTAGTACCCAGTGTTCTTGTGGTTTTGAGGCAAGCATACTGAGATTGTGAAGAAGGAAGATGGACAAAGAGCAGGATATGATCTTGGATACACTTCCACAGAAGCAAAAATTCGGCATCATCCAAAGATAAGTATCAAACCTTTGTTTTATGTTTATGTCCATGCATATTAGGATTATGGCAAATATAAGTCCATCATGATTGTCAACCACATGTTTTGCCTATAGTATATTATGATGCAAGGATTAAACCACAAGTTTGTACAATATATAGTATTGCATGTATCATGATATGAACTACAAAGAGTCCACATGACATATAGTTATATATACATATAATTAGTATTGATATGGACAAGTGGCTATATACCAAAAGATAGGAAGTGATGTGAAACTAGTGAACGGTAAAAAGCTTGAAATAGCCTCAGCTGACTATGAGATGGAGGAGGATTGCTTGAGATGGTTTGAACTTTGAACGAGTCTAATAAATACCGGTGAGTGTGCCAATAATAAGGAGAGATAAGTTGGCAGTTGATGGTGCAGCAAGGATAAATGAACATGGATTGAGACAATAAAAAAAGATATAACAGCTGTTAATTTAACAGAGAATATGGCCTCAACAGATGTTTATGGAGAAAAAGATTTTTATCTATCTGAACCCAAATATTTGATATAAAAGCTTTGCTGCTGCTGTATCATATGAAATCAAAAGATAGTAAAAAGAGTTATTTCATTGTGTTATGTGAATGGTTCGCGGATACAAATCGGATATACAAACGAATATTGAAAAATATCTAATATGAACTTTCTCTCCTCAGGTGACTTTTGAGAAAGACAAAAGGTCGAGTTTTTCACATAAATAAAATAGACAAAGCCACAATAGAATTATCATATCCTCCAATTTTACTATCGGTTTTGAGTTAATTAATTTGCATGCTTATATAGATGTAGAATTATGAGGGAGAGTAAATAAATATAATTGGGTTATTAAAGCATATATCCATATCCGTTTTCGTATCCGAATAATTTCCAGTATCAATATCTGTGCCGGATCCGAGCAGATAGGATATTTTGATATCCATATCCACATCCTACCAGATACGAATACGGATTCGATTTGGATAATCCAAATTTGTTTACATCCCTATATGAAAGAATAAGGTTAAATGAGGATACTTCTGACCAGTAATCCCATGAAACTCTATAAATGTTGATGCAGTTACGTAGAGAGAAGTAATGGAAGAAAAAATTAGCTTTATGCTTAAAAATGGTGTTTTGAACTTGTTGATGCACCAACAAATGTCAAGCCTATCAAATGTAAATGGATACTTGCTAGAAAGAAAAATGCAAACGGAAAGGTGGAAAGATTCAAACCAAGATTGGTGGCCAAAGTTTTCACTCAGAATATGGGATAGATTATGTTGAAACCTTCTCTCCAGTGGCTGAAATTCAATCTACTAGAGAAATTATAGCTCTAGTTGCATATTATGATTATGAGCTATTGCAGATGGGTGTGAAGACAACTTTTTAAATGGGAGAACTTGATGAAGAAATACACATGGAGCAGCCCATAGGTCTCATTAATGAGAACTAAATATGCAAACTTGAGAAATGGATTTATGGTTTGAAGCAAGCATCTCATCAATGGAATATTAGATTTCGTGAAGAAGTTGAAAAGGATGGATTTGTGCAAAATCAAGAAGAGTATTACATTCATATCAAGTTCATGGGAGCTAAAATTGCATTTCTTACTCTGTATGCTATGATATTCTTTTAGCTGAAAATGATTTATCTTTTTTAATAGAGAACATGATGTGGAATCAACTACCAAATTAGGGTTTTGGATATGATCACAGGTCGCAATCTGGATCTTGACTTCGCCACCAATTGACTCAATCAAATAGATCAAACTAAAATACAAAGCAAAGCTCATATTCAAATATTCAATACTTTATTCATCAAACTGAGTCTCTTAAACAGACTCTTACAAAGAAGAGTTTCTCCACATAACCGATGTGGTACTAAACATGTTGGACTCAAGAAAGCACTACAGAATAAAAGAATACTCGACCAACTAGGTCTAATCAAGACTCTTCAAACTGACTCAAACGAAGTCTGATTAGACGCAAACGAAAAACAACGAACAAGCTAAAATATAGAATACACGAATATCCAATAAAGTAAAGTGACTCATAAGCAGTTATGACTCACCAGAGTCAAAATGGTGCCAATGTGACACGACGCTGATATACGCATAGAGGAATCGGTGTGATGCCCCCATTAGTATTCCGAGGTAAAAAAAAACTTGACCCCGTCAAGTATGACTCTAAATGACTCTCATAGAACTCCAACAAATCCGGAGCTAATCATTACAGGTCTTCTTGAGTAATCCATGTATCATCAGATTTTGGACCACCTTTTCAACGTGGTTGATATTGTCGGCAGCCACCATCCCTAGTAGAGATAATTTGATTATCCTTTATGCTATCAATTTGCTTTACTGTAAATAGGTCATTTGTTATAGACAATGGGAGAAAGTGGGATCCCTCAAGTAAAGGCTCAGGGATACGCTCATCAAGATCCACAAGTGGGTTATCAAGGTTAAAAGGCGGACCGTTATAAGCTACTAAATCTGCTATATTAAATGTCAAACTAATCCCAAAGTCCGGAGGTAAATCAATTATATAGGCATTTGAATTAATTTTTCTTAAGGACTCTAAAAGGGTCAGCACTACAAGCATTAATTTCTAAACGCTCCAGGTGAGAACTGCTACGGACGAATCCGGATCATTACATAATCACCCTCATTAAATTCAAGGTGCTTACGATACAAATTAGCATAAGATTTATACTAAGCGTTACTTTCCTGAATTTTCTTGTTGATTTTCTTATGCAAATCATGTATATGTGATGCAAATGTGGATGCCGACTCGGACACTCAAAGATGTGTCATGGGAATAAAATCTATAAACTTCCTAGGTTTGTAACCATGCACTATCTTAAATGGACTTATATATATTAACCTATTACATAAACCTATTACATGAACTATTATATGCAAATTCTGCAATGGGTAAGATGAGATTCAACTCCGCAAATGTTCACCGACTAGACATTGCAAAAGATTTCCTATCATCTTTACCATCTCAATTTGATCGTCTGTCTGGAGATGAAAAGCACTGAAGAATTTGAGTTTAGTTCTCATCTTGTGTCATAGAGTTTTTCAAAAATAACTCATGAATTTAACATCTTTGTCTGACACAATGGTTTTGAATAAACCATGCAGCTTTACTACCCCATCAAAGTAGATCTGAGTAATTTTAGAAGCATCAGAGGTCTTGCTGCATGGTAAGAAGTGGGCCATCTTTGAAAAATAGTCCACAACCATAAATATAAAATCGTGCTTTCTGATAGTCTTTGGAAGTCCAAGCACGAAATCCATACCACATCTTGCCAGGGATGATCCGACACGAATAGAGGCATATACAAGCCAGTGTTATGTTTTCATTATTTGGCCAATTGGTAGGTGCGACATTTCCCTATCAGCCTCGCAACATCTCTTTTTAGGCTTGGCCGGTAAAACACTCTCTACCGCATCTATGTTCTCTCGTCTGAAGTGACAAGCAAGACCCCTAGTATGCCGTTCTTCTCAAACAAAATAGTCTCGTAGAGATGTACAGGAAATACATAACGTGCAAAATCGAAATAGATAGTCATCCTGGAGTAAAAAAACCATCTATCTCCAATGTCACCCCTTCCTTTATGCACCAAAAATCTCTCCAAAATCGAGACATGACACGTACTCCTTGATTCGCTCGAAAGCCACTACCTCAGCATTTAGTTGTTTAACCATACAGGTGCGACGACTGAGCGCATCCGCTACCTTATTCTCATCTCCAGATGTATGATTCAAGGTATAAGTGTAATCTTGTATAAACTCAATTCACTTATCGTGTCTAGCACTGAGCTTCTTCTACAAATTGAGGTAACGTAAGGCCTCATGGTCTAAGTAAAGAACAAATTCTTGCGGTAAGAGGTAAGCGTAATGATTGTACAACCGCATAGAATTCTTTATCGTAGGTGGAATAATTCAGTTTTGCTCCGCCCAATTTTTCACTGAAGAAGGCAATTGGGTATTTTTCTTGACTGAGTACTCCGCCTATGCCAATGCCTGAAGCGTCGCGCATAATTTTGATCACCTTGGAGAAATCAAAAAGTCTCATGAAGGTGCTTCGGTTATACATTGATTTCCTTGAACGCCTTGGCAGCAGCTACATACCACTGAAACTCTTTTCTTCAGGCAATTCGTAATTGGGTCGATGACAGTTCTAATCCCTTTATGAATCTCCTGTAGAATGTCGCCAGCTTGTGAAAACTTCTTACTTCCCGAATATTTTGAGGCTCCAGCCATTCTACAATTGCTTGAATTTTCTGAGGATCCGCTGAAACCCCTTGAGTTGATACAACAAATCTCAAGAATACGACCATACCAGTCATGAACACACATTTCGTAAGGTTTGCATATAGTTGCTCTTTCCTCAATGTGCGACAAACTTATCTGAGATGACCCACATGATGCTCCAGTGTCTTACTATAAATCAAAATATCATCAAAGTAGACGACCAAGAATTTACCTATAAAGAGTTGTAATACCTTGGTCATCACTCGCATGAAAGTGCTTGGAGCATTTGTCAAGCCAAAAAGCATGAACATCCACTCGTATAGACCGTCTTTGATCTTGAAAGCGGTCTTCCACTCATCATCTAGACGAATTCAAATTTGATGGTAGCCACTTTTCAAATCGATTTTTGAGAAAATGGTGGCTCCAGGCATCATGTCCAACATATCATCCAGTCGGGGAATGGGAATCGATATTTGATGATAATCTTGTTGATGGCGCGACTATCCACGCACATTCTCCACGAGCCATCTTTCTTAGGGGTTATAATGCCAGCACAACGAACAGACTCGGACTCTCTTTAATGTACCCCTTATTCAAAAGCTCGTCAACTTGCCTTTTGAGTTTGGCATATTCTGTCGGATTCATTCTGTAGTGACGCAAGTTAGGAAAAGAAGACCCTGAGACTAAATTGATAGCGAGTTGGATATCACACATAGGAAGTAGACTGTCAGGGAGTTCCTCTGAAAAGACATCTGTAAATTCTCTCAATACAGGGACTGCTGCAGGGGGAATATGCTCCTGAGAATCATCAATAACTTCTCTAGTAATAAGGACAACAATTGCGGACCCCTTGACGATCTCCTTATCAATAAGTTTGGGGCTGATAAGTGAATGCCTTCTTGTTGCTAGATGCTTCAGTCTGTTTAGTTTCAAGTGCAGGCCCTGATCGCAGTGGGGTCAGTTTGATCTTTTTTCCCTCATAAACAAATGAACATGAATTTGAACATCTATAGATAGTGACATCTATGTCATATAACCAAGGTCGCCCTAAAATGATATGTCCTACGACCATGATAACTACATTACACCAAATTTTATTCGAATATGTGACAAATAGGATTGGGACAAGACATCTATCCTTCACATCGATGGATGCAGAGTTTACCCATGACACTTTATATGATAAAGGGTGGGGTATAGTCTTTAGCCCAAATTTAGTTACCATATCAGAGGCGACGACGTTGACACAGTTCCCACTATCAATTATAACCTGACAATTTTTATCACTAATTTTTGTGAGAGTTTGAAAAATTGAAGTTCTACACCAGTCGTCATTTTCTTTGGGTTGAGCCGGGGCGTACCTCACTACACTCAGATGGCGGGTAATTCTGCCTACATCGTCAATCAATGGTGAGAGCATACTCAAAACACACCCTAAGATGGCAGCCTGATCAACATCACAATCTTCTTCCCAAGCATCACCTTCTGGGTCATGAACGATTTCGTCTAAATCATCCTAGTCACCGTCCGAGTGGGATTCAATGGTCAATGTCCTTGCCTTACTCGGACATTATGCTGAAACGTGACCAAACTCTCGGCACTTGAAGCATTAAGTCTTCTTAATGAATCTAGACGGTTCACCTGTGATCCCCTTGCCTTTGTCCTCATGCCTTGGAGTGGAGCTAATAGATTCAAAACGGAAATGAGATTGTAACGGATTGGATTGAAACCTAGGGGTACTCTTATTGGGATTGTCCCTATAGTCTGTGTGCCTAGAAAATGAAGAAACTTGAGATTGATCTAAGTCCTGAACAATTTAAATAGCTTGCTCTAGGGTAGAAACATCTCTGACGATTAGCCCACGCCTAAGCTCATCCTTAAGTCCTGAACGGAATCTAGATAAGACTATGACATAAGACTCATCCTCACCACATCTTAACAAGAATTAATTAAACTTTTTGATGTACTCCGATATTGGTCGATTGCCTTGAGTCAAACGCTATTATTGGTCAAGCAGACATTGTTTGTATAACAGGCAAATATTTCTCTTGGAGTTTCAGATTCATCTCGTCCCAAGTTTGAATAGCTTCCTGATGTCTAAGTCACATCAATTTCTCGACATTCGTTCAGTATTGCCTAGCTTGACCTACCAATTTCATATTGACAAATCGAATTCTTCTCTTATCGAACATATCATATCAGTCAAAGTAATGATCCATGTTTAAAATCCAATCAAGGAAGATTTGGGGATCCAATTGACCATCGAAAGTAGGTGCTTTAAGTTTTATGTTCTTAAAATTCGCTCCCACAAAATCGTTTTGAACATTATTTCTAGGGTTGCGAGGTTCAGGGCGAGGTCCATTATCACTAACATTGTCGGTAGTCTCTGGGTCCCTAGTGTTTCTCAGTTGTTGCTCAACGTTGTCCATCCAAGTGGTTAATTTTTCTAAGAGCTTGGTGATACTCAACGTTGTCCATCCAAGTGGTTAATTTTTCTAAGAGCTTGGTAATATTTTTTAGTGCGGAATCCATTTTAGAAGTTGAGTCGCGGGGGTGGTACTGTGTTCCACTACATGTGGTCTTGCAATAGGGCTGCCTGGAATCAAGAATAGTCCTAATTTAATATTCAGATGTAATAAATAAAACCAGCAGATTCACTTGCTCACAAATTATTTAGTAAATAGCGACAAGTTGATAGCACAAAAGATGGATCAAATTGGCACAAATGGATATCTAACACTATTGAAAAAGTAGTAGAACTGAGTGAGTTACGAATTACCTCAAAATTACCGACACCGATGGGAAGAATTCATCCACTATAATTCTAAACAGTAGTGTTATGAGCTGCGAACCCGCTGCCTCGAGAATGACGCGAATCGGTCACGAAACGGGTGAGAAACAACCTCAAGATCTAAAACACAATGCTAAATGAAACTAAAATGATCGAAAATAAGAAAATCAACTAATATGAAACCTAATGCAGAATGATCAAATGAGAAATCAGTAAGTAATTAAGCTCTGGTACGCAGTAAATTTTCCACTACTCATTCCCATATAGGCAACGAAATTTTAATTAAAGCGGCCATGTAATAGAAATAGTGCGTAATATTGACCGTTTTAATTTCCAAAATGAATCAATCCCCGCCTAGAATCAAGAATATTTCTAGTTTAATATTCAGGTGTAACAAATAAAGCCAACAAATTCACTTGCTCACAAATTGACAGCGACAAGTTGATAGCACAAAAGATGGATCAAATTGATGCAAATGGATATCTAACACTATTAAAAAAAATAGTAGAACTAAGTGAGTTACGAATTACCTCAAAATTACCTGCACCAAAGGGAACTCATCCACTACAATTCTAGACAGTAGTGTTACGAGCTGCGAACCAGATGCCTTGAGAACGGCGCAAATGTTGGCCCAAAGGCCTTCCACCCTAGTTTTGATGATGATTAACTCATGTAGTTATGTTTACTAATAATCTTGTGTTGTTTAAGTTTCAGATCATTAACCAAGATATTAGTTGGTGATTAGCTTCAATAAGGAGTTTAGAAGCTTTTCATAGTGATTCCAGGGCCAAAACTTCAAGATCACACATTGCCTAATCCATGGATGGAGTTTTGGAGCAAGTCAACTTGAAGATGAAGATCATCAAGAAGACTTAGGTATCCATAGTTTAGATAGTGTGTTTTAGATCCATTTGTAAAGTTTAGTATAGTTGATATGCTCAAGTGCACAACACACAAAAGATTTATGTTTTGAATTTGGTTTTCATGAATAGTAGATCAAAACAAGTTTACTTTATTTTTATGTATATTAGATATGTTCTAGATATACATACATGCTTTAAACTTGCTAGACAAACTTATTTTGACTATCCTATTCATGTATTGAAAAATCAAGTTTGATAAAAATACAAGTTTTGTTTTTGATAAAATTTGCAAGACTCAAAAATGAATTGATATGATTGATATATGTCTTGAAATTTTTATCACAAGTTTGTGTTTCAATACAAAATGTTAAAACAAGTTTTGTGAATTTTTAGAAGACTTAAAAGATTTTTCAAAATATTTTTAAACTGTTTTTCTGACCCAGAATTCTGTTCCAGGCTTCAACCAGTCGACTAAGTCAACTGACCAAGTCGACTAGGCTGAAGTCGGTCGACCGGGACGGTCGACCGACGTGCACAAATCTGTGCACGTTTGGAGACACTGGGACGGTCGACCGTCCGGGTCGACCGGGCTGAGAACAGTGCTCTCTGTTTGTTTGGGTCGACCGGGCCGGTCGACCGTGGTTGCCCAACGGTCACATTTCTGACCGTTGACGGTCGACCGGGCCGGTCGACCGTCAGCCTGTCAGGCTGCCACATCAGCCTAACGGCTAGTTTTCTGATGGGGCTATAAATACCCCATTTGTTTGAGGTTTTAGTCAAGATTTTCAAGAGCAAAAATTCTCAGTTTTCTGAAGTGTTTTAAAAGATTTCAAAAGTGTTTTTGGGCCAAAAAGAATTCATCTTATTTGTTTTAGGTTTTTGGAAAAATCAAAGAAAAGAGTATTTTGGGAGATTTGTCTTGGTTTTCATTCTATATCTTTTGCAAGAATTTTTCCAAGTATTTTTCTTTGTTGCTTGTTTTCCAAACACCTAGTTTCCACACTTGAGCTATCATCTATCCTAATCTGTTAGGATCCTTTGTTTTGTGGAAAAAGAGAAAAAGAAAAGAGAGTTTGGTTTGTGGTTGAAAGAAACCACTTGTTGTAAACACCCTTGTTCCTTGTGTATCCCTCTTTGGTAGAGGTGATCGGGTGATTTGTTTGCTCCCTCTAGTGAGAGGTGGAGTTGGTTTGTAAACCCTCTTCGGTAGAGGTGTTTGTGGTTGTTGTTTGGCTAAGGGCCTACCCCTCTTGTGTGAGGTGGTGTTTGTATTGAGATAGGAGTTCGGTACTCCTTGTGTTGTAACAAATCCTTCTCGGTGAAGGAGTCCTCGGTGGACGTGATAGTAGATTGGAAATCTTACACGGTGGTGTAGGCGGGGATGTAGAGCAAGGTGCTCGAACCTCGAAACATATCTTGTTGTTAGCGTTTGATCCACTTGTCTCTCAATTCTCTCTTTACATTTGTGCAAAGCATTATTCATTCATATCATCATATCATATTTGCTTGTGTTGAGCATAATTTATATTGCCACATCATATCTATTTGCTTGTGTTGCCTTGCATCTTTTATATTGTTCATCCTTATATGCTTGGCTTGCTTGTGTGTGTGCCTCACCTATACTTAATCAACAAGAGCTTCACATAGCACCTCAACCCATTCAAGGGGAATCAAGAGGAGTTAGTCCAGAGCCCTTCACGGGGAATTCGACTACACTTGTTGATTGTACTAAGTGTGTTCGCAAAATTTGCATTAGCTTCCGCATTTAGCGCATTTAGTTCCTAGATTAGCACTTACACCTATTCATCCCCCCCTCTAGGTGTTTTTCAATTGGTATCAGAGCTAGTGCTCTTGATACTTAGGCTTAACATCCTAGGAGTGAGATCCTTTTGGTTGCTAATCTATTGTTTGCATTTGCTTGTTTGCACACTCATATAGTTTACCATGGCTTTCATGACCCCACCTATGTTTGACCTTTCCAACATTCATGTTTGGAAGATTAGGATGACCGTTTATTTACAAACCCTAAGACATAAGGTTTACCTTGCCATTACCAAGGAATCCTTCCTTAGTGATAGCAATCATATAGGGGCCAATGCACAAGCCCTAGAGGCCATTAGAAGCACATTACCTAAAGATTATCTTATGTGTGCTTCTAACTTTGATTCCGCATTTGCAGTGTGGAATATGTTGACAACCACCACAACCTCCAAGCTTCAAACGCCTATCCAATAAGAAGAGGAAACTAGTGGAGAATCCGAGCCACAACAATGCTATACGGTCCAAGGGAATGATTCCCTTGAGGTACATTCGGAATCTCAACTAAATAGTAATGATTGTGCTAGTTCTTCAAATGATTATGTTGATCCCCATGCTTTGAATGAAGAACTATCTATTGTTTGTGAAAAACTAATAGAAAAATACAACCTTTTGAAAAAGAAGACTTGTGTTTTAAATAAAGAAAATGAAAATTTGTCTTCTAAGCTTAACATGGTTTTACAAGAGAAGGAGGAGATTTCTAATGAAAAGGATTCATTGAAATCTCAACTAGACCTTGCATTAAAAGAAAATGAATTTTTAAAATCTAAAAATGATTGCCATGATATTTTGAAGAAAAATGAAAATTTGTCTTCAAAAATTGATTTTGTTTTAAAGGAGAATGTTGCTTTGAAAAATAAAATTATTTCTATTTCAAATGATTTAGATGTATGTTTAAAGAAAAACATTGTTTTGCAAAATAAGATTGATGCTCATGTTTGCCATGCTAGGGTAGTATCACACACTTCACCTATTGCATGTTACACTTCTTCTAAGATTAATGATGATATTTGTTTGCTTAAGAAGAAGGTTGATTGTTTGGGCTCCACTATGAGCCAATGTGCCATGAACCACTCACGGTTGGAAACTTTGTTTCGAAAGAAACAAGTTCCATCTATTCATGCACACCCTCCACGGCATACACATGCTCCTCACGGACACCATCACACTATGTATGCTCATGTGTACACTTGTACACATTGTGGACGTAAAGGCCACCATGCTAAATTTTGTTTTGATAAAATACATGTTGATAATTTAGCAAAGAAGTTTGTTTGGGTTAGAGAAGGTATTAACCCCCATGGACCCAAAAGAGTATGGGTACCAAAGACCACCCCTCCTTTATTTGTAGGTGTGGGCTCTCACATGACGTGAGAGTAGCCGTACTTTGAGGTGGATGCGTTCCGAGCTTAAAGATTACTATTTGGATGCATCACTTTCAAGGGAAGATTTGGTGGAGAGGACCACCATGTTTTGGAGACAAGGAGAGTTGCTTCTTCGGTTTTGGTAACAATCCTTTACTCCCATTTATTGTTTACATGCTTTCCATTTCATTGTTTATAGCATGTTTGTTGTTTAGTGATTATCATGTAAATACCATGTTTATTAGATCCTTGACATGCATGTATAGTATTTGAGACACATGCTTATATGTACCCATACTTAGTGGTCTCACGTTTGTTTAAGCTATAATGTACATCATGAATCTAATACATGTGAATTTACATAGTAATCATGTTTTAGTTTTATCATGATGATTTTTATATTGTGTTTTGATGCTTCATGTTAAGATTACTTGTTTAGATGTTAGTTTTCATTAAGACTAGGACTTATACTTGTACATATAGTGGGCCACAAATAAATTTATATATGTTTGGGCTTGATTGCTTATTTGAACCCATTAGATGTGCTAGTATAGTCTAGTTTTGATGATTCATACATTTTAAACTTGTATTCCTATTTTTGGATTTGTTTTATGATTGTGTGTTTCACTTCATGTATATGTTTGTATTGCCAAACTTTGAGATATACATGTGTACCCCTTGAGTCATTTGCCTTTCATGCAAATCTATATATATGGACTCAATTGTGTTTAGGGATATGTATGTATACTTATTATGTTGACAATTCATACATATACCTTGAAATGAAATTTGTTTTGGTGAAGATTTAGTTTTTCATGTATTTATGCTTAAACTTCATATATATGTCTATCTTGTCCAAACTATTAGATATACATGTTTATCCTTTTGAGCCACGTGCCTTCATGCATATATATTTTGTGGACTCGTTGTGTTTTGGATATGTATGTATACTTTAGTTTGTATTAGACATACATATACCTTGAAGATTAAATAAGTTTTGATGATTTTCATGCTTTCTTGTTTCAAGGAATTTTGAGCTTAATTGGATATTTCATAATGCCATGTCACACATTACTTGTACACTCACCATCTTTTATAATATTTCTCATGAGTATGTTTTCATGAGCATGTATGGACTTTATTGAATATTGAGTGTTTAAGTGCTATGTGATTTACATGTGTTTTATGAAAATTATTCTTAATGTATTACTTCCTTGAAGGATTTCGTACTAGTTTAAAAGATTTTCCATTTTAACTAGTTCGTATTCTTCACTTTGGTAGAGTTTTTCAAACGTACTCTATTTTTCAAATCTATTTTTGAAAACCCCTACCCTTAAAGGGAGGTTGGATGGGAGTCCATGCCTTGTATGTTTATATTGAAAATCATTTTAAACTTGTGCATGAGATGGGAGGATCAGTTATATGAGTTATACCATGCTTTTATTGTTATGTCAATTGGTATCATTGAACTCTTTCAATTGGTATCATTTTGATTTTTTTGTATACTCATATGTTTATTGTGTATGTATATTTTCAATTGGTATCATCTATTGGTGATTGGTACTCATTCTATTTCATACACATATACTTGTTTTATTTGTGCTTAAGATATAAATTTTTCACACAAATTTTGTTTATGCTAGAGCTTGAGTTTCAACTTCATTTCAATTGATTTAGTTTTCAATTGGTATCTTATTACAAGCCTACGCATAATTTTTGTTGGTATTTCATAAAGGGGGAGAAAATTCGATTTTCATATTTCAATTGGTTTTTAGTTTTTCACTCCCTTACTTTATGATAGAAAATAGTCATTTCAATTGTTTATATGACTTAAAAAGAAAATTACTATCTTTTGATATCAAGATGTTTTGTGTTTTAAATTGGTATCTAAAAATTTTGTTTAAAAAAAAACAAAAGTTTTGATTTATATTGACTATATGCAAGGAGAGCTTAACATCTCTTCTACATATAGATTCATGTTGAGTATATTATAAATTGAGGAGCTTGACAACTCTTCTTTATATGATATACGTGTGTAGAGGGAGCTTCACATCTCCTCTTATGCATTACATAATGTGTGTTATGTGAATTAGGGCTTAACATCCCTCTTTCATGTAATGCATATGTGTAGGGAAGCTAACTTAGCGTCTTCCTCTTCATGAATATATATAGCATATAACATTTATTGATCTTTGTTTATTTTCAATTGATATCAAGATGCTTCATTAACATATTTATCTATTGATATCATGTTGTTTAAAGTCACCCCTTATTGACTTTGTTTTTGTTTTAGACAAAAAGGGGGAGAATATTGTTTTATTGTTTTGATTGACTCAAAAAGGGGGAGAAAGATTTTTACCCCTCATTTTATTGTTTTGATTATTTACCCCTTTGTTGATGATTGACAAAAAGGGGGAGAATTATTTGAGAAGTTTAACATGCATAAGACACATAAACATATTATAAAACACAAATTATTCTATGCATGATTGGTACATGTTTTTATATGCATACTTATGTTTTTGCATATATTAAGTTTTATTGGTATCTAGAGCATCTAGTGTTTTGTTAATGTTTTATTAATTTAATTGGTATCTAGAGCTTCTAGAATATGTTTTATGCATATTGATGCATACATGTTTATGTACATTCATTGCATATCTTTTGTTTATTTGTTTATGCATGAGTTAAGGGGGAGTTTAACTTTAATCCATGCATATATAACTCCATGAGTTTTGTCATCATAAAAAAGGGGGAGATTGTTGGCCCAAAGGCCTTCCACCCTAGTTTTGATGATGATTAACTCATGTAGTTATGTTTACTAATAATCTTGTGTTGTTTAAGTTTCAGATCATTAACCAAGATATTAGTTGGTGATTAGCTTCAATAAGGAGTTTAGAAGCTTTTCATAGTGATTCCAAGGCCAAAACTTCAAGATCACACATTGCCTAGTCCATGGATGGAGTTTTGGAGCAAGTCAACTTGAAGATGAAGATCATCAAGAAGACTTAGGTATCCATAGTTTAGATAGTGTGTTTTAGATCCATTTGTAAAGTTTAGTATAGTTGATATGCTCAAGTGCACAACACACAAAAGATTTATGTTTTGGATTTGGTTTTCATGAATAGTAGATCAAAACAAGTTTACTTTATTTCTATGTATATTAGATATGTTCTAGATATACATACATGCTTTAAACTTGCTAGACAAACTTATTTTGACTATCCTATTCATGTATTGAAAAATCAAGTTTGATAAAAATACAAGTTTTGTTTTTGATAAAATTTGCAAGACTCAAAAATGAATTGATATGATTGATATATGTCTTGAAATTTTATCACAAGTTTGTGTTTCAATACAAAATGTTAAAACAAGTTTTGTGGATTTTTAGAAGACTTAAAAGATTTTTCAAAATATTTTTAAACTGTTTTTCTGACCCAGAATTCTGTTCCAGGCTTCAACCAGTCGACTAAGTCAACTGACCAAGTTGACTAGGCTGAAGTCGGTCGACCGGGACGGTCGACCGACGTGCACAAATCTGTGCACGTTTGGAGACACTGGGACGGTCGACCGTCCGGGTCGACCGGGCTGAGAGCAGTGCTCTCTGTTTGTTTGGGTCGACCGGGCCGGTCGACCGTGGTTGCCCAACGGTCACATTTCTGACCGTTGGCGGTCGACCGGGCCAGTCGACCGTCAGCCTGTCAGGCTGCCACATCAGCCTAACGGCTAATTTTCTGATGGGGCTATAAATACCCCATTTGTTTGAGGTTTTAGCCAAGATTTTCAAGAGCAAAAATTCTCAGTTTTCTGAAGTGTTTTAAAAGATTTCAAAAGTGTTTTTGGGCCAAAAAGAATTCATCTTATTTGTTTTAGGTTTTTGGAAAAATCAAAGAAAAGAGTATTTTGGGAGATTTGTCTTGGTTTTCATTCTATATCTTTTGCAAGAATTTTCCCAAGTGTTTTTCTTTGTTGCTTGTTTTCCAAACACCTAGTTTCCACACTTGAGTTATCATCTATCCTAATCTGTTAGGATCCTTTGTTTTGTGGAAAAAGAGAAAAAGAAAAGAGAGTTTGGTTTGTGGTTGAAAGAAACCACTTGTTGTAAACACCCTTGTTCCTTGTGTATCCCTCTTTGGTAGAGGTGATCGGGTGATTTGTTTGCTCCCTCTAGTGAGAGGTGGAGTTGGTTTGTAAACCCTCTTCGGTAGAGGTGTTTGTGGTTGTTGTTTGGCTAAGGGCCTACCCCTCTTGTGTGAGGTGGTGTTTGTATTGAGAGAGGAGTTCGGTACTCCTTGTGTTGTAACAAATCCTTCTCGGTGAAGGTTCCCTCGGTGGGAGTCCTCGGTGGACGTGATAGTGGATTGGAAATCCTACACGGTGGTGTAGGCGGGGATGTAGAGCAAGGTGCTCGAACCTCGAAACATATCTTGTTGTTAGCGTTTGATCCACTTGTCTCTCAATTCTCTCTCTTTACATTTGTGCAAAGCATTATTCATTCATATCATCATATCATATTTGCTTGTGTTGAGCATAATTTATATTGCCACATCATATCTATTTGCTTGTGTTGCCTTGCATCTTTTATATTGTTCATCCTTATATGCTTGGCTTGCTTGTGTGTGTGCCTCACTTATACTTAATCAACAAGAGCTTCACATAGCACCTCAACCCATTCAAGGGGAATCAAGAGGAGTTAGTCCAGAGCCCTTCACGGGGAATTCGGCTACACTTGTTGATTGTACTAAGTGTGTTCGCAAAATTTACATTAGCTTCCGCATTTAGCGCATTTAGTTCCTAGATTAGCACTTACACCTATTCACCCCCCTCTAGGTGTTTTTCAGCAAATTGATCACGAAATGGGTGAGAAACAACCTTAGAATTGTGAACTGCTGCAGCTAACTGAGTTGAGTAAGTTAAGTCAGTGAGCTGACTCGGTTTGAGTGGAGAGAAGCCAGCTTGAGTTGGCTTAGTGAGCTGGCTTGATTACCATGGCTGAGTGAGTTGGCTCGGTCCCGGGTCGGGTTTAGTATTAAACGGGTTTAGGCGATGAAACCAATATCCAATTCATTTTAACGGGGCAGGTTGGATGGGTCCAAAACCCAGTTCACTAACCCCGAGTACAAATCAAACCCGATTCCCAAATCAAACCCAATTCTTCTCCTTTCTTCTTTTCGCTCGCACCTAGGGCATGCGGGTTCTGATAGCGACGATACAGCATGACGGCGGGGCTTCACCAACGATGAGATGACGGCAAGGTGACGATGATGGAAAGATGTGGAGATGATGACAGCGGAGAAGATCATGCGGCGATGAAGGTCTCGCGGCGAGGAAATCTTGTGGCAAGGTCACTAGGACGACGGTGGAACTCCGGCAAGACTCTGCCGACGGCGACAAAGATTGAAGGATGAGAGGAGGAGCTCTGACGAGGTCGAGTCACAACGACAAGATCCCAGAAACGCCAACAAAGCTCGGCCAAGGGCTGCGAAACTCTGACGAGGATTTTGCAAGAATGGTGAAACTCAGATGAATGTTCGGTGATGTCAGCGAGTGGTGGAGGAGGAAGACGAGGCGGATTTGAGCTCCGATCTGGGATTGCAAAGGATGACGCTGATGGGTAAGTGGTCAGCTTGAGGAAGATGGAGATCTTGTTCTAGAGGTGGTTGATGAGGCTTGCTGGTGTAGTGGCGCCCAGGGAGGGTGTGGTGGTGGTGCAATGGCATCAGTGGTGGATCAGTCGCTAGAGAAATCGAAGACGAGGGGCTCGGGGGAGATGAACAGTGCTGATTTTGATTTTTTAGGAGGCTTGGGAAATTTGTGGAACTAAAGTTTGGGAAATTTTATGGAGGAACAGGAACTTCGGCTCTGATATCAAAAATGATGTGGAATCAAATACCAAATTAGAATTTTAGATATGATCACAAGTCGCAACCTTAATCTTGGCTTCACCACCAATTGACTCAATCAAATGATTAAATCAAAACACAAAGCAAAGCTTATATCCAAATATCTGATACTTTATTCATCAAACTGAGTCTCTTAAATAGACTCTTACAAAAAAAGAGTTTCTTCACATAATCGATGTGATACTGAACATGTCAAACTCAATAAAGCACTACAGAATAAAAGAAGACTCGACCAATTATGTCTAATTAGGACTCTTCAAACTCAAATAAAGTCCGATTGGACTCAAATGAAAAGCAACGGACAAGGTAAAATATGGACTACACGAATATCCAATTAAGTAAACTGATTCATAATCAGCTAGGCTCCAAATCAGAGCCAAAGTGGTGCCGATGTGACACGGCGACGATGGCGCTGATACATGCGTAGAGGAACCGATGAGATGCCCCCATCATATCAAGAATTGGCTATTCCAGATTTTTGAAACGAAAGATCTTGGTGATGCTTCATATATCCTCGGCATCAACATCACCAAAGATAGAGCAACAAGGAAACTCAGTTTATCACAAAAGACATTTATTACTACAGTTTAATCTAGATTTAAACTGGATTATTGTTTAGCGGGTATGCTTCCTTATGATGGGGACTGAGTAAAGAAGATTGTCCGAGATTGCCTTCAGATAAACTAGACGAATCAAGGTATCCTTATATTTCAGCAGTTGGAAGTCTCACGTATGCCTTGATGTGTACCAGGCCAGATCTTGCATATGTTGTTGGTGTCCTTAGCAGGTCCCAATCCAATCATGGATATTCCATGAGGGAATCAAACAAGTAATGCGCTACTTGAAAAGAATCAAATCATATGTTTTGACATATCACGCTGATGAGTTCGAATTAGGTTATTCTAATTATGACTGTCATGGATGTGTTGGATACTAAAAAGTCTTACTTCTGGTTTTGTGTTTATGTTTGGCGGTGGCACTATCGCCTGGAAGGTAAGAAGCAAGATTGTGTGGCTCAATCCACAATGAAGGCTATGTACGTAGTTATTAACTTGGCTGCAAAGAAGGTTGTTTATCTCATGCAAAGGAGGTAATAAATCTCATAAAGTTTCTGAGAAATCTTCTAGTCATGCCATGTGACGATAAACCTATCGTAATTTTATGTGATAATAACTTCAGCAATTGCTATCATTAAGGATCCAAAGTGCCACTCTAAAGCTAAACATATTGAAGGGAAATACCACTATGTTAGGTATGTGTGGGAAAAAAAAAGAAGTCTTTGTCAAAAGGTATCTTTTAGAAACTACTTAGCAGATCCATTGACCAAGTGTGTTGCTATTTCTGTATTTAATAATTATGTTTAGAAAATGAGTCTAGATTCTTACCAAGATATATTGTACGATAATTTATTCTGAATAATTATAATTATTCCATGGAGTAAATATTTGGTACCATATATGTTTATTGACTAGTCATTGTTTGTGATATTTGTGGGCGCTCACAGCTATATGTCCTGAGAGGTTCAGCTTCCCTGTTAGGTATGCACTTGAAAACAGGAGGGTCTCAATAGGGCGTGAGGGTTGAATCTCAAATTGTTTAGGCCTATGGACTGGATACAGTTCCTTAGCAGCTAATACTCAAACTCAGATGGAACTTTATCCGAGTTCTTAGGTTTTGAGTATAAATGAAAGATAGTCCATTTGGATACAAATTTAGTTGATTCCTCAACTTTTAATTGAATATATATATAGTAGGCCCGAGTTAACTACCATAGATATACATATTAGAGAATTTGAGTCATGCCTATGGTCATTGCCTATTTTATAACAATTTTTCCTTTGAAAACATTTTTGAAACCAAGTGGGAGTCTATTGGACTTTTTAGGGTTTAAAAGAGAAATTAAATTAATCAAATGTTCTTATAGTAAAGATCAATTTTTATGAAGTTGTTTCGAGTTAGTTAAAGGCCGTGTGGTTATTTGGATTGAGTTTATAATTAATTAAATCCAGTAATAGGAACTACGGCCAGTAGTACCCTTGTAAGAGGTGATTCTATTGTTGTTGTTCTGTTGCTGCTGCTTGTGCTGATCCTATTGCTGCTGCTCTGCTTTAGCTGCTGCTGCAACTGCTGTTGTTGTTGCTTTTTCTGTTGCTGCGAGAGGGATCCGAGAGAAGAGAGAGAAGCGTTGTTGGGGTCGATGGGTAGCAGACTTTGAAGAGGGCAGAGGGAGAAAGGGAAAGGCCTAAAGAGAAAATAGAAAGAGAAAGAGACAGGGGAAAGAGGCAACTAGCAGAAGGATTAGAGAGGGATAAAGAGAAATTAGGGAAGGAGATGAGCTAGAGGGAAGAGAGCATGCAAGGGAGAAAGTCATTGGTCTTCATTTTCATTCATTCCATCATAGAGAAGATTATAGAGAAGAGAAAGTAATAGGCAAGAGACTTTCTTTCAAATTTTCATTCATCATTAGAGAGAGGAGGAAGAGAGGAGACATAGAGAATGGATTAGAGTGTAGGCAAGAGACATTTTCATTAAAACATTCATCATCTTTCAAACAAGATACAATTACCTACATATAGGCTAGATTTACAACTACCCACTACCACACATGATTTCATAACTACCCACTATCACACATGATGGTTTCATAACTACCCACTATCACCATTACCTGAAATAGAATAAAAAACATAAAAATAAAGATACAAGTGTTCTCATCAGTTATATTTATTACAATGTATGAAGAAGTATCAAAGTTAAAGGAATTGTGCCTCCGGATGGCATGTAAAACCCTCCTGGTTCTTACAAGTGAGGGGTGCAAAATCACCCCAGCCTGGCCGAAGAGTGCACACAAGTCACTTGTAGAAAGATTATTACATATTGATCATTTCATAAAGAGTTTATCAATAACATGTTAAATCTCGGCGTGAATAAATGAGGTACTATTCCTTTTATTTAAATTCTTCTGAAAAATATGTATTTATGACATGCAAGATATATATAATGTCTAACAATTGAATCAAAACCACATTTACACATGTGATAAAAAATATAAATATTCAAATTTACATATTTGGAAGGCTCAAGAGTTACCCCAATTCATTGAGTGCTAAAGCTACCGCACAGAAGTTAGGAATTCCACTCCTCATAACCTAATGGAAAATGAATTTTAACTATCAGATGCTAGGTTAACACAGACAAGCATTTAGCTAATAGTATAGAATAACAAAGCCGTGGAAAATCTCGGCTGATTGCATACATGTATGAGGAAGTATAAACAGTTGAACAATCATAATGTAAACTACATATAGAAAACTAAGAAAGTGGGATATTCAAAAGTTCTTTGGTGTTCACTCTGTTATGGGAAAAAAAAATTATTCATACACTCAGCAGCACTGCATTACCAACTTCTACCCTACATAGATATGTGTCCTTGAGTTGATAGCTTTGATTTTTTTTTTTTCCCCGCTTTCATCTAGGAAGTATGAAAAATTAAATATTTCACATAATTCATTATTTTTCCTTATATGCTCGCTCCCTGTATTGAACATAAACATTTTGAGAGTTCATATATCTGATGCCAAACTCATGGGATAAAGGCCATCACTTATATTTCAATTTTGTTTTAATGTGTATAAGTGTTTTTTATTCTTTCTTCTTTTCCTATAATATTCTAGTGGGTATGCACTTTCTGCTCTTTCTCCTTTTCATGCATACACCTCCCTCTCTTCCCTATGTTCTTTCTGGTATTGACTTATTTCTTCTTTTCTTGCATACCTTACACTGTCTCTCTATTTATGCGTGTGGGTGGATGTATGCATGCATTGTGCATGCTCAGTTGTGTTCCTATTCTTTGTAATGTCTTCGACTTGGCTCTTTGGCATTGTCTACAACTCTATATGCCTTAGAGTTTGTTAGAATATAAAATATTACCCTCCACCCTCATCATCACAACTTTGGAGTTTTGGTGTAGTGACATGGAAATGTAAAATCCCTATATTACATGCTCACATGCATTCCTATGTTGCTAGTGTCTTCAGGTTGGCCGTTCGGCATTGTCTATATGCCTTAGAGTCAAATGTAAAATCCATATATAAAATATTTTCTTTCCCTTCTGGGTTCTTCTAGATTCTTTCTTAATTCTTTGTCTAGGAAGTAGTGATCTAGAGTTTATGCAAGGCCTTTTCTTGTCCATAATTTCCTTATACAGGATTTTTATCCCCCTAAAGGCGACCAAATAGATTCCAATATATTAAAGAGAAAAGTAAAATCACTAAAGGATCAACTACAATATCAAACCAACACTTCTCTCACCGGAATCCCTTCACAAGAGTAGCTCTCACCCAAAACCCAAAGAAATCCTTTATGCAACAAGCATATGTTGATACAAGAATTTCCCAACACATCTAAAATATGGTTTGATTAGGAGACATAATATCATTATAACCCTCTAACTAAATCTACACATACTAAGTCAAATTATAAAGAATTCATTTCCTAGATAAATTTGGACGCTAAATATGAATCGGTATTCCTTAAAGTACTACAAGATGCATGCAAGAAATAAATCCCAACAAGCACATATCACGTATATAATTTTGACAAACAAATTCCTGTTTCCCATCATTCAATGGACGAAGGGAATTCATGTAGCTGACATACTAAGTCAAATCTTATAGATTCATTTCTTAAACAATTTTGGACTCTAAATATGAATGGATATTCCTAAAACTACTACAATATGAATGCAAGATATAAATCTTAACAAGCACGTCACACTTATCTTTGACAAACAAATTCCTATTTACCATCATTTAATGGCGAGAAGGAATTCATGTAGCTGACCCCAAAGATTTGGTACAAAGGCACGATTTTGTTGTTAAACCACAAATTTATTTTGTCATAGACCATTGTCTCATTGGACGCGCTGGCATTTTACTATCCGAGTTGCTTTTGATTTAAACAGGCTGGACATACTTGAAATTCATCTGAATTTTATATAGTTGCAGCAAATATTGGAATTTATTAGATAAATCATGGGTCCATATGCAATTGATTTCCAGGTTGGTATCCAGATTTAGTGTCATTTGCATGATTAAAAAAAAATGACATTGACTTTTCCAATACAACCCCCACCCAACAAAGCTCAGAAACCAACCGAACTGGAAATTTCCTCAAGTTTTTCTACTGTATTTTTCCTCGCCGTTACAGAGTAATCTATTACACTATAAGCAAGATATTTCAATTACTTTATGTGAGTCAATCTATGTTTGCATAACAAAGGATTATGTTGCAGTCTTCGTTGGTGACATGTATCTTTCTCCTTTTAGATTCCATAAAATGATATCATATAAATATTTAATCAGTGCTAAATTAAGAAAGTCGGAAGAATGCATACTTGATGCAAGGTATCTGGGAAAAAAAATTAAACTCATGTTAACTTAGCAAGAATAACGTATAAAAACAGAATATCACCAATACAGAAAAATCTTCCATAGAAGACCTCAGAGATAAATTACTTAGACAGAAAACTCAAATTACACCATCAAATTGGTTGAAATTAAATATTCAAGAGAGAACATGTAGTAGTATTTCACTTACATCATATGTGTCTACAAGAGCAAGAAAGTTTTTCGGGAAAGCCAGTGCATATGATGTAAATGCTGCCAGTTCACTATGATTTGTATCACCAAACGCACCACGTAAAGAATCTGCCCACTAAAAGCATCCAAGGATAAATTCATGAGTTTACTGTTCAAACAAGTTTAAAATATAGGTAGAACAGAAATGAACAGAAATCAAGCCTAACAAGATATACTAAGCACTTAATGTGTTATCAAATGTGAAAGCTATAAGGTCAAACAAATAGTACAAGGAGGATCTATTTAGCCTGGGGAAAACGACATTTGAAATGCTAAAAGTTGCAACTATTGCTTTAATAGATTAGCAGGCAGATTTATAAACTGGTGCCTCTAAATATCTAAATATATATACAGGCATCTTGTGCAACATCGAAGCTGGCATCTAGAGATGAATTATGTGCATCATATCGACAATCCAAAATAAAAATCTTATTTGATACGTTGAACACTAATCGTAACTTGGAAGGTGCAACATTTTTTATATACTGATAACATTGTTCTACTGGGATATAGACCAAAGTGAGAGTCTATACAAAGAAATGGGAAAAAATGACATGATAGCTAGCTATTTGGAATATCATGAGCAACTCATGACTCAGAATCTATACCACTACATATTTCCAACAAACTTATAAATCATTTGGCCACCTGAACTATCAACCTTGCTTAATTTTTATTATTGATTTTTCTTTGGTCAACAAGAACCAGTCTCGACACAGTTCTTTGCACCTATTATGAAGATAAAATTTTAAACATGGATAAAGATCATATGATTTCTTCTCATTAAATATCTTCCACGTCCAAATATTAAGGTACAGATATTTGATTTTCCGATGCTGAAAGCCAATTATGTTGTGGATATCGAGGTCAACACAAATATCTGATGGCAGATGACTATCTTAATCAATCAGTAAGTTATTATGATAGGTTTGCAGTGGTTTTTGTCTACTGTTTTTTTTTTTTTTTCATTTTAATCCTTTCAGCCGAACTGTATAATCGAAAATTTGTCATACCTGATCTAGACTTGTATTATATATTACATTATACTAAATCCTTACACAATATTGAGCAGGTTATACAATAAAATTTAGCCAGAAGTTAAATTTAACAATGTAACTGCAAGTGACTAACTGACTGAATTGATCAACAGCATCCTCTGGAAGTCCCATTGACAAGTGTAATAATAATAATAATTGGGCAATCATACATTATACATGTGAAATATCTTTAAAATGTTAGGAGGCTAGGCTGCTTTTCAAGCCACTTAAAGCCATTCAGATTGTCTCCAAAGATTTTCTACGTGCACCCCATGCATATTCACGCACATCAACGATAGTCTCAAGTCTTACATAGAACAAGAAACCTTAGTAAGCCCAGCTTTATGGGCTCTATGATTAAGGCAAGCCTATGCTATAGTTTACTCTAAATTCAATCCAGGTTACTATATATCTTTTCCACTCAATTTTACGTCAAAAGTAGCTCATTTACAAGAATGACATGACTGTACATTCAAAACCAGTATATTGGCAGATGAAAATCTCCAGACTACTAATGCGATGCATGTGTTCCAAGATGGGAACAAAATCAGACAAACCATATATTTAAGAAGTGGTGCTCCATATAACATAATGATAATCAAAGAAAAGCACAAAGACTATGATGCGATATGGTAGGATCGCAATCACCTTCAAATCAAAGAAATAAGTTTTGAAAGAAGGAACTAGAAAGAGGAATTAGGATTAAGAAACAAGAAAATAGGGAAAGTGAAAAATTTTGGGCTTTGCACCACTTACACTACGGGTTTCACATCCCTTACACCACGGGCTTCACACCCCAATCTCAAGAACTCAAGGGCTCAAGAAACTAAAAAATTTTAATTCATTTCATTGTCTACTAATAAAAGAAGCCCGGGCCTATTTATAGGCTTTACCAAAAGTCTAGTTCTTGGATAAGCGATGTGATACTAAAACACACAAGAAAACACTAAACTCAAAAATATAAGGCATAAAAAAGCAACAAGAAACTAGCGTGATGTCCTCATCATTTCCCTCAGGGTGAGAGAAACTCGACCCTGTCGAGTGAGGGCTCCTCTCACGAAGCATCTCAATTGGGCCAAGGTGGTGGTCGTGGCAGCAGCACTTGTACATCATACCAAGTCCATGGTGGTGGAGGTGGAGCTGGCCTCTATGACGGATCGGCTGTAAAAGATGGCAGCTCGATCCAGACACCAATAGTAGGAGACAGAGACGTATCATCCCTGCTGAAGATAAAATTGATACCAAGATCCCATGAAATGTCCAACTCGTAAGCGATAAAAACACTCCTCTTCAGAATCCTATTGAAATCTGTACGTCAGATATGCAGCTTCCTCACGGCCTCAGGGTGGCTCGTAATCATCACCTTAATATCAACAGTAAATTCATGCAGAACACTATATAAGTATGCAATAAATTTGTAGGTGTCATTGCAAATTGCTATCGGCCTAGTGAAATCATCAATATGTGCAACATGCAAATACAATGCAGTAGGCACTCTACGCATAATTCTTAAAGATGGAAAAATGATATATCTGGGATGCCTAGGAGGGCACACATCTAACTCTGCAGATAGAGGAATATTGGACAGACACAAACTTCAAACAATCAGAAAAAAAGAAGCATTAGAAACCATTTGATGGATCATGGCAAGTAACTCAAGTGACTCACTAAAAGATGAATCGATTAGAACGACCATAAAACTATATTTAGAACAAGGGAACTTGAATGACTTACTAGGCACTGGGGGTGTGTTAGGCTCAACTATCTCATCCACGCCATCACTGATACTATCAGAAGATATGTGAACCTCGTCCATAATCAGTGTGTCGGAATCAACTGATATGTCTTTAATTATACTAGTAGTCTTAGAAGGAATGTGAACATCCTCAACAACCTTCGAATTGTCAACATCATCACTAGACACAGTTCTAACATGTTGACTCTCCGAGGGGCACTAATAATCATGATGTCAATATCCCTCACACTTAGAATATCGAGCCCTGGCATTGACTAACATTTTGAAAGTCAAGTCTATCTTTAAGGCAACATCAAAGGCCTCTTCAACGGTGTCTATTTCATACGAGCCAGTAATTATAGCACACGTTATTTTGGACCTTAATCTCCAAACAAACCTAGTTATAGTCTCAGAACGGTGCTCTCTCACGTCACTACGACGGGTTAAGTTCTCAAATGTAACTATGTAATCCTGAACAGACATAGGACCCTGATGGAAGTTGTGTAACTGTCTATGAGGTGGTTCTCATAATATTGACTACTCGTGATGCTACAAATGCAAAATCAAATAAACAAACGGATGCAGTGGAGAATCTTAAAGTCAAGTAAACTAAATGCATGCACTAAGTGAAAATAAAATATCCTAAAAGTTCAAATTCTAAATGCAAGCACCCCTATAAAATGATGAAAAGTGATAAATACTGATGCAACCACTAGATAAAAGCAAATAGCAATTCAATTCACAGATTATCACAATTCAAATAGTAGTTACAAGTAATTTAATAGTTAGAGTTTAGTTCAAGTTAAGATATCACTTGAGGGTTGAGTCGTTCACGCCCAAACGCAAAAAATCCTTTAAGAATCCTCAGGGAAGTACTCACACTAAAGAGCTGAAATCACACAAATATCCTAGACAGCGTTAATAGAAAGTGAAAGATGGTTGCCTTGAGAACGACGCAAGCCGGGTATGAATCAGGGTGGAAACAAGCTCGAACCACGATTCTGGCTTGCAACTCGAACAATACCGGCACCAAACAGGAGATAGTAGAGGTCGAACCTGCTGCCCAAAAGTCGTGAAGTCTCTACCATGGCTCTGGGACTCAGTTGCGGATCCAATGCTTCAGACAGAACTCGAATCAAACTCTGAACGGGCCTGAAATGGGCTCTGAAACAACTCGGCCTCGTTAAACCCAGTTAACCAACTTGGAACTGGTTTGATCTAGGCTTAGTCTGGATCAGACCTGCCCTGAATCAAGTTGGAAATTGATCGGGTTTGGGTCGGGTTTGTGGATCCGACCCGATTTAAACCTGATTAGCTAACAAGCTATTGGGTCAGGTTAGGTTCAAAACCAACCCACATGAATCCAATATACATCCACCCAACTCAAATCTTCTCGTCCACCCAATTGAAGTAGGGCTCCAGGCGGTGGCGGCACCTTCTCTGAGGGTTGCGATGGCAAGGATCTGACGACGACATGACGACGAGGACCTGGTAGCGAGGCGGCGGCGACGAGGGCAAGACGGCGTTGATCTCAGTGGTAGCGAGGGCACAACAACGACTCGCCAAGGGCGGCGATGGAGATGAAGGAGATGGAGTGGTGAGAAGGAAGGCGGAGGAGGTGTGTACCCGTTCGGGGTTTGTCAGGGATGAGCAGGTGACTCTGATGATGGCCCGGGACCTCTTCGGTGATGGATTTGATTGATGAAGAAGCGAGATCTGCTGACGTCGATGGATCTGCTCGATGGGTAGCGCTAAGGGGACGAGATCTGCAGCTGCGGCGACGGCAAGGTGGTGACGATGATGGCATGGCGGCGGTGATGAAGGTATCGACGACGATAAGTGGATCTGAATGGCGGAGGAGGAGATCCATCACCGACGGAGGAGGTGGATGTGAGGGCGGATCTAAATCAACTTCGGGTCTTCGTCATCGAGGGAAGGTTGTGGTGGGGAAGATGATAATGATAGTGGTGGAGACGGTGGGGCGATGATGATATTGATGATTGTGGTGCTGGTGCTGGTGCCGGCGAAGTGATGATGTTGACGGCGAGGTGATGATGTTACTGATGATGGTAATGCTGGTGGTAGCGAAGTGATGAAGGTGGTGATGAAGAAGGTGTGAAGTGGCTGCTGTGTGGGCAATGGTGAAGGTGGCGATGGGTTTTAGGTTCTGTGGACAAAAGGGAAGGCGGAGGTTAAGATGAACAGGGTAGTTTTGATATACTTTTTTTTCGTTGTGATGTGAGAGAGGAAGAAGAGAGATGAACAATAAAGATTGGGGATTTTTTTTTGGGATTTTCATGGGACTTTTGGGCAATTTTTGCTACAGTTATTTTTAATCTGATTTTGAGTTTGTTCTAAATCTAGAGTTTCAGTTCTAAAACTAGAGATTTAGAAGAGAATGAAATTTTGAAGGAGATTAAGACCAAAGTTCTGATATCGAACTGATGTAATACGGTCGGATAGCAATTACCTTCAAATCAAAGAATAGGAAATTAGGATTTTGAAAGAAGAACTAGAAAGATGAATTAGAGTTAAGAAACAAAAAATTAGGGAAAGTGGATAAATTTGGACTTCGCACCCCAATCTCAAGTACTCAAGCGCTCAAGAAATTTAAACTTAAAAATTTTAATTCATTTCATATTCTACTAATAAAAAAAGCGTGGGGCCTATTTGTAAGCTTTACAAAAAGTCTAGTTCTCGGATATAAAGAATGTGGTACTAAAACACAATAAAAGAAAACACTAAATTCAAAAATAGATTAAGACATAAAAGCAAATAGAAACATGTTCTCATCAGACTAACTTCCCCATTGCAATATATCTTTTTGAAGTGTAACTGTACCAATCTTTGGAAGATTGTGTAAATCTATCAACAGGAAATATGTCAAGTTTTAATACCTCATAAGCATGTAACATTACAACTTGATCATCGAGTCCTAAGACAATCTACCCAATGATAAAGATTATATAGAAATCATTTAACAGAAAAAAGAGTAAAATATTGACAAATAAACCCTAGTGAAAGGTTCAAATAGTTAAAGTGGAAGTCCTAATAATATGAACATGACATAAAAACAGTGACAAGATGATGGGATAAGAAATCGAAAAAGATGGATCAAGACAGATAAAATGTACCACCTGTATTTTGTTGAGCCATGTCTGCACCAGGCTAACAAAATCCTCACAAGTTCTGGAGCCATCAACACTGCAAAGAGTTTTGTCCACAATCTCATCCAGACTCTAAAGCAAAAAAAATGATAATTAGAACAGCAAGGCACAACACAGCAGCACGTAAAATCATACACTGTTGAATTTATTTATTTTTTTTGCCACACAATAGCACATACCATTAACTAATTATTTAGCATGTAAACATACCATTATAAAATCAAAAGTCAATAAACCAGAAGCATACCAAGAAAAATGGTGAGGATTGTGTTTAAAGGTCAACAGAAATTGATCTGAGTATAAATATGTCAGCTAGACCAGTTCTTATTGGACATCTTAGGCAGTGACAATTATGGAGCTGAATTGCAACTAGAATGGCCAGCAAGATGGAAGTGGCTCCATGGGATTCACACTCATAAATAGTCTCTGGTGTCAGAGACCATAGGCAGAAGATTTTAGAGCTCCTACTCCGTCAACAGTTCCTCACCAACTAATCTACTGGTTTCATCAACAAACCATTCTCCAGAAATTCTTAACATAGAAGTCGGCGACATATACATACATGAAAGAACAGATCTTCTAAACTTCTACTTTTATTCTTCATTAATAATGTCTTTTCTCTTAACATGCTGATCTGCCAATCGTCAGACCAAGATTACTTTGCCTGGTGAGCCAATGGATCCATCTATATAGAATTTTTTGCCGATCTTAACTTTCTGATTTTTGCATATGATCAAGCAACAAGTCCTGAGGATTCATTCAAGAAGAGAAGTCCTCTGATGATATGGTGAATGAAACAGTCTTACATCTTTCTGGGGGCTAAAATCTCATGAAACGAGAAACAGAAGGCTAATTTATGTAGACCGATATATGTTAAAGAAAACAAAACTTTAGCTCAGTAATTTGAAATGTGCATCTGCCCACGAATTTTGATTTTTTTTTCCTTTGGAGAATGTAGTTCCCTTTGTTTTTTCACTTACTACTAGTTTCAAAGCACATGCACTGCTCCTGTAGAGAACTGCCCGTCTCTCTCTGAATCCATTCCTTTCCCGGGGTCAACCCTTTCTTTTTGATCCGTTGAAGTGAAAGAAAAGTAAATGTCTTAATTCTAACTATCGCTAATCATTCGTCTAACTGTTCTTTCAAATTTGATTTGGGTGATTGTTTTAAGCATACACAAATGCCTTTTAGAAGACAAGAATCGAATATGATCATATTTGATTCTTTAGTTTATCAAACTATTCATTTAGATTTAGTGCATATGTATTTAACCCCTTATAACTTATAGTATTACGCACATAAGCATACACAATTCACAGTAATGCACTCAATGTATGACGCAAGGATTTATCAAATATTCAAATAAACGAATCGATTATGGTAACCGAATAGACTAATCAAATACGAATATTCCCGAATAATAGGCTTGCAATGATTTAACATATTCCCGAATATGTTCAAATATCAAATAAATATATACAATGGAATATGAATACCATTTAATATTCACATCAGATTTGAATACAAATCTGAATATTGTGAATACACTCGAAGTCGAATTCAAATAGTCCAGCCTTACCTATGTTGGATGGCATTTTACTCAGGAATTAGTCACATGATAAGCTGACTACCTCTCAAACAACAATATGATGAAATGGTAGTTTGTAGGAATTTTAGGAAAGTTCATGATAGTATTTCTGATATTTCAGAACATCATGGTAGCATTTTGGGAAAACTACTCATGGAATTTTGTGAAATGTAAACTCACTTTTTTGAAGGGTCTACAAAAGCAATGTACATGAACACCAAATTTGAAGGGAAAATTCATGGTAGGAATGAGTCAAAAATACAAGAAAGCAAGTTAAAGATAATTACATGTGTTGCTTCAAATATATGCATAAATAAAATAGTGATAATACCCACCATGAATGAACTAACAAAGGCATGTGAATGTGTTCCACGAAGTGGTATGCCAAACAATCTTCCAGCTGCTACATTGCTAGTTGACAATATAAAGTAGAGAATTGTTAACTTCCTATAAATATTGATGGATAATTAAAGTTGAATATCTGAAGTACAAGTTTCAAGCTGGGGTATTCATAAAGGGAAAATGATGCTAGCAACAGGGAGAATGATATTTTGAGGATTCAGAAAAGTGAAGTCCAATAAATAAAATTTGATCTAAAGCATAAAAATGTAAAAGAACATCTTATACCTTAACTAATTGACAAATAGACAATACAAAATTAAAAACAGTAAAAAAAAAAATATCAGAGTTTATTTAAAATTTAAGACATCTTCCTCAAGGCACATGTAGCGCACAACATTTCTGTCATGAACTCATATCGATGCTGGACACATAATCAACATAGACACTCATTGTTGTTTACTATATTCTAACTCAATTTCCAATATAACGCACATTTTTCAAACTCTTCTTTCATACGCGTTAAACACATTATGATATGGATTCTCTTCAATCTCCATGATATAGACTTATTATAGCTTAATGAAAAGAAATCTGTATGGCGGTTTAGCATGTGTTACTACTAAGCTTTATATTGAAGATGAAGAGTTAGGACGTAGTAACTATATTCATAGATCTAAATGTAAAGAAGCCAATATTTATGTATGAAAAAATCATATTCAAGTTACACAATTGAAAATTTTGTTTATCATTAACAATATTTAGACATACTTTGTAATGAATTGACATGTCCTAACTGTGTCCTACCCCACTTTCGTGGGACATACCATGTATCATGTTTGCTTGTTCATGATTTTGCATAATAGGCCAAGAAAGTGATATTTAAAAAAATCACAATGGGCCTAAACCCATAGGGGTTACTAAAACTTTGTGGAAAGTGATGCAGAACTAATAAAAGAGAAATAAAAATAAAGATAGATAAAGATTAATTCAGAAATCGACACCCAAGTGATCTCTCACCCACTCTCACAAATCAGCATGTAAGAGATTCATTTTTGAAAGCACATCATCCTGCTTCAACAAAAGGAGTTTAATTCAAATCATTGTAGTCTAATCAAACAACAACTCTTAGCCTTATATAGGCTCCTACAGAGAAGACTTCCCCATCATAACCGATGTGGGACTAAAAAACACACAATAAAATAAAACAACTAAAAAAAGACTACTAAATAATAATTAGAGTGATCAACATCATTCTCCCCGGCTTAAAAGCACACTCATCTCCGGTGAATGCAGTGATAACAAATAGTCTGCACAACTGATAAAACTGAACCATATCTCGCATCAATCAGGTCATGGTCATGGTCGTGCAACCGGCATCAGCGTATCATATCTAAATCACAGTGGTGAGTGTGGAGCTAGCTTCCGTGACAAACTGGTTACAGTTAATGGTAACTCGAGCAAGATACATGCAACATGCCAAGGCAAGTCATCTCCGCTGAAGACTGAACCAATTCTACTCTGCACCATAAGAAGTTTATCTCTTGTAAACCTGACTGGTATAGAAAATCTGCAAAGGATCTTGTGTCGGACAATCTTACGTACAATGAAACCCTCATAGCTGGCGAAGACGGCAATATCTCCATGGTAAGCTCAGCTGGGAGATCTACAAAAATCTCAACAAGAGGCTCTTCCACTTCGGTGGACCGAGAAAGAGTTTCTTCTTGCAATGGCACTAACTCAGCAGCAACTTCTGAGTCTGACTCATCAAAAATGTTAGGTTTGAAAATGACTGAAGGCTCTGGATCTAACTCAACCTTTGCAGTGAAAGGATCGGTGATAGGTTCGCTCTTAGGCTCGGGCTCTTACTCAACATTGGGCTCTCTACAATCTGGCTCAGATGAATAAATGGGTGGAGCATACCAAACACAAAAAAGGCCTTGCAAGATAAACAATTATCGATATAATCTATAGATACCTCTCCACCAACAATAAGCTTCTCCATCTAACCTAAGTCTGATATAGCGACTGTTTTTGTCAAGAAGAAATAACTAAAAAAAACCCTTCAAGATCACTTTCCCAAGCTTCATATCAATAACGATCATTAAAACTCAAAAAAAAATGGGACAACCTCGAACATAGCTCGTTCACCTTCTTGTTATCACAATCTGTAAGTATATCTACCACAAAAGTAAAAGCTCCTGAAAGAAACTTCAATGCTTAAGCTCAGAAATTACCCCAAAGATCTCAATGACTCGAATTAGATTCGGATCAGCCTGGAAACGGGACCTGAAGAGCTATTTGGACTGGTGTAGAAAATTGTCTCGGCATAAAACATAAGCTTATAGAGGCCTAACATGCTACCCAACAGCTGCAAAAATCTTCCAGTACCTCTGGGATTCAATCACGGGTCCAACACTTCAGACGGAACTCTAATCGGACTCTAAATGGGCCCTGAAATGGACTCCGAAATGTCGCTAAGTTGCTGTAGTGAACAGTGCAGCTCACAAACGAGCCGGTCGGCAGTGGGCTGATGATGTCAGCAGAAGTTGATAAAGTCAGCAATAGTCAACTCGGCAGCTTAGGGGATCGGATCAGGGTCAGGTTCAATCTTAAAGATCCAAACCCAAAATCTTCTGATCGGGTCGGGTCGTCGCGGGTTTAACTTAAGCCCGACAACGAGTTGGATTCGAGTTTGAGAGTCCAAACCCATAACCCGTTTTCCTTTTCCTTTCTCACCTAATGCTAGGGTTGAGACCATGGCGGCTGCGTGGAGAAGACAGCGGTGGGGAGGACGGTGGCGAGGGCTCTAACGACGGTGGACAAAGGCAGCGTGATGTGGTGGTCATGACGACGATGGAGAAGACGACGAGGCGGAGATGTGCAGGCGGCGAGCAGAGATCTAGAATCGACGATGGGTTTCGCTGAAGGAGACAACGGCAGCTTTGATCAATTGCGGTGGCGAGGCCCTGTTGCGAGTGTGGTTGCTAATGGCAAGGATGGTAACGGTTGTCATCATTAAGCAAGATGAACAGTCGTGGAGGCAGGATCTTGCTGGAGACGAAGACGGCTGCGATAAGTGGATGAAAACGGTGGGGACAAAGACGAAGTCAGATCACTGGCCGACGATGGCTGATAACAACTCTGATGAAGATGAGGTCGATGAAGATGGGTGGAGGGAAAGGCTCTGATCGAGTGCTTGTTGTTGGACACGAAAAGAAGAAGGTGTAAAATTTCCTTGAATCAGATGAAAAATTACAACAGACTAATCTTCCGGTTACAAGGGAGGGAGGATGTTGAAGCTTGAATCCCCCCTTTGTTTAGTGCTGGGTTCTTCGTGTGGCGGTGGAGAGTGAATCTTATTCTCCGTTGACCAGATGACCGTCTGGACCGTCAAGGGATCTTCTCCTTGGCAGGTAGAAGGAGTAACTCAGCCCCGTCTACCAAAACTCTAAAAGAGAAGGTAGGCGAAGAGCAACTTGTACGCAGCAAGTTAGCTTGAAGAGTCGAGCTCTCTCTCTCTGTATGTGTCGCGCCTGTTGATATCTCTCGGTCTCTTTATGTCTATTGATGCCCTTCGATTTCTTCTGATGCTCCCCGATTTCTTCTGATGCCCTTCGATTTCTTCTGATGCTCTCCCCCTCCATAGCAACTGGGCTATTTATATAGGCTGTAGGGGGTGAACGTGTCCACTAAAAATACTCCACGATGAGAGCCAACTTCCCCACTACATGGGCGGTGAATGGCGCTATAATCGGGGTGGTTGTAACCGAGACGCGGGTCTGGACCCTAGCGCCTTGAGGTTGAGACGCGGGTTTGGACCCTCGCGTCTTGAGGTTGAGACGCGGGTTTGGACCCTCGCGTCTTGAGGTTGAGACGCGGGTTTTGAGCCTACGCGCCTTGGTTCTGAGACGCGGGTTCGGACCCTCGCGTCTTGAGGCTGAGATGCGGGTGTCGGGCCCACGTGCCTTAATGCTGAGACGCGGGTTTGGACTCTCGCGTCTTGATTGTCACATTTAGCCTTGCGTCTGGATCTTGGATCTCTGCGTTTTGGTGGCTTGCCTTGGTGATTTTTAGACAGCCTACAGAACCCCCTCCAAAGTTTTCAATATTCCGCAGTAAACTGGGACGGATTTCGAAATACTTTGGATTCTAGCTGCATTTGCCTTCATGACTAGACTGTTAGTGCTCCGGGTTTGATCTATTCTGGAGTTGGTCTTCGTGAGTGTACTGTTGAACTCTTTGAAGCCACCGGAGTTGATCATGTTGAGTGTCTAGATACACAGTCTAAACCTCCCCGTTTGCTTTTAAGTCTGTCACGGGTGCGCTTTAAGCCAGGAGTGGTTGGTCTTCTGCTTGTGCCAGTGTACTGTTGAACTGATTCGCAGAAGCAGGGACTGAACGCGGGTTCCTTTTTGAAAAGCAGAGATGAGACTGCTTTAAAGACGCGACTTCTTAGCGAGACGCGACCTTTTGGCAATGGAAACGCGACTGATCTTCATAAGGCAGACGCGACGTTCAGCTGAAGACGCGAACTTCGGAGAGACGCATCTTTTGAATATAGACGCGATTGTCTGGGCGCATTTATGGCGATGCTGACGGGGCATATCCATCGAAGAGACATGGCCGTCGGGTGCGAGTCCGTGCCACGTCATGATTGCGCTGCCAGTTGGCCTGGGGAACCGACGGGATTTCACCTTTTGGCGCGCGGATTTCCTGGCTCATTAAATGATCCGTGCCACGTGTCGAGCGACGATTCGCTGCAGAGTCGTGGCGCATGATCTTCTCTGTGCGTTAAAGTGATTTTGTTCCACGCGTCGAACAGAGATTCGCCGCAGAATTCATCGGGCCATACGCTGCGTATCTTCGCGAATCCTTGTGCCTATAAAAGGCCACAGTTGGGAAGATTCCTCTTCTTCTCCGAACGCACTCGCTGATAAAATTAAGAAAGAGAATTTCCCCTTCTGTTCATCTGTTTAACCTCGGATTGAATTAGCAATGGCACCCAAGACCAAGCCGACTGCTTCTTCTTCAAAGGCGACCGTCGCCGAGGCCCGGAGGGGCAGCTCCTCCTCTGCGCAGGATGTTGTTCTCCAAGGTCTCCAAGGTAAAATGCCTTTTAGGCGTGAATTTCGCCATTAAAGGAAGTTCAAAGAACCCTTAAGAACCCTTAACACACAAATTTAAATCGTGTTTGATTCCCAGACGCAGTCTTTGGGTTGATAACCGAGGCGCGGATTTGATGACCCGGTGCCATTAGGTCCTGCCTTTTGGACCCTTCACTTAGAATATTTCTAATTGTGAAGGGTTTAAACGCGGACTTTGATCCTTGCGTTCTGCAACATCAGGTGCTGGTTCTTACGGTCTGGCGCCTGAGTCCAAGTACTTGAATCTCATAAGTCTTGGTTTGCAAAACGCGGATCTTGCAGGTCTGGACGCGGATTTGATAATTCCTGCGTCCAGTATCTCCTCTGCGTTTGGACGTGGATTCGCAGGTCTGGACGCGGGTTTGATAATTCCTGCGTCTAGTATCTCTTCTGCGTTTGGACGTGGATGCGCAGGTCTGGACGCGGATTTGATAATTCCTGCGTCCAGTGTCTTTTCTGCGTTTGGACGTGGATGCGCAGGTCTGGACGCGGATTTCATAATTCGTGCGTCCAGTGTCTCTTCTGCGTCTGGGTTATGAACACTTAGCATTTTTTCCTTGCTTTTGATAAAGTATCTAACTAAGTGTCCTTTTCTTTTTGCAGCGCCACACCTTACTACTTCACTCGCCAAGACGCGCCACTTTGGACATGTAGGTGATGCTGACCGGGACTTGACCTTTGTGCTACAAAGGACTGTCCCTGTGACTGCTGACCAGTCGCAGGCTCGTGAGGAGAGGCTCTCGAATGTTGACATGAGGACTCTTCGGGTGCTTATGACCGATGCAGCATTCACAACGGATGCTGGCATCAAGCTGGAGAAGCCTGCCTTCTTCTTCGGAGATCGTATCCACGATGGCGGCTATCGCGTGTATGACGGAACTTACAAATGGCTCCGTCAAATAAGGGGTGGAAGATTCTTTCTTCCGGACATGGAGAGGATGTTCCCGCTGTCCTATTTCCAGCACATGTCCGTCCCTCGGAAGATGGAATGGGACCTTTCTCGATATGTCTCTGAGATTACTCTCGGTGATTTGGGCTCCCATAGAGTACACCGTCATGATAGCCATGACAGGTCGGTTATCGGCCTTTTCCCTGGGTAGCGCAAGTCTGAGGTTCCGGCTGGAGAGATCACAACTTGGCACTACCTTCCTCAACGCATTCATGGAAGCGGAGGGTGATTATCCGGTTGGGTTCTGTGCGCCCGGGTGGGTCCATTCCACGGAGAACTATTGGTGGGGCAGGATGGTCGGCTTTGTCCTTACCGAGCTCGGGGATCTGCTAAAGCGTGTGGGACTGTACTCGGCAGTCAGGGCCGTGCAGTGGGGGATCCCTCAAAGCTCTCAGAACTTCTTCGGGGTTCTAGAGCGTTATAATTCTTTGACGGGGACGTTCTTCACTCCGGTCGGGGAGATGGGCCTCGCTCTGCACGAGCTGCATGAAGTCTCAGGATTGGCAACAGGGGACATTCCCTATGAGGAATATGTCCCGACCACTGTGGAGTTTCACCTTTTGAAGGAGGAGTATCCCCTAATATATGAGACCTACTGGGAAGTGCTATGTCACTTCCACATTTGCGGCCAAATAACCAAATGGCGGTCGCAGGGAGTCAAGCAACTGTCTTGGGCCAGTTACTTGTTCAACAACGTCAACACCAAAGACCATCTGATAACCCGATTGGCTCCCAGCTCCGATAGGGAGATTGAAGACAGGATCGACCAGGCTTCTGACAGTTTCTACACCACGGAGTCGAACGAGGACGGTTTTGACCCTGACTTGATTTTTGAAAGCTTTCACCATCAAGCCCGGACCCCTATCTCCGATCGGGCGCTGTTGGCGGGCTTTCTGATGCTGTGGCTGAAGCGTTGTGTGGTGCCCACGCTGCCACATGAAGTTATTGTTGCTGACGTGGTGTACCCGGCGGTGCTCCTGGCTCATGGCAACCCCATAGCCCTTCTCCCGGCCGTGGCGGCTGGTATTCAGAGCGGGCTGCGGGCGCTAGCTAAGAATTTCTGCGAGCCACCGAAAACTGCAGACTCCGAGGGAAAGCTGTATGTTGACTCAGAGGGGAATCCGACGGTGAAGCGTCCCAACCCTCGGGTCGAGCTGCCTTACACGTACCTCATGGCTTGGTACGTGATGCATTGCCCTTCCTTGATGACGGCGGTGCGTTGGAGGGAGAGTTCTGTCCCTTTTGTACAGCGGTTGGAGGGTTCGAACTGGCGTGATCCTTATATATATTACGTCCGGAAGTGCCTTTCAGACCCTGTGAACTACCAGCTCAATCGTTGCCTCCCCCAGATCCCTGGTGCATCTTTCGGGGATCTACTTATTGATTCCGCGGGCCCAGATGATTTCGCGAGGTTATCCACGGGAGCCTTCTGGTGGTTGCTCAATATTCGGCCCGGATATGTGCTTTTCCGGCAAGGGACGTCATGCACCATTGAGCCGTACATGCCGAATCGCTTCGCTCGACAGTTCGGCTATGATCGCTCTATGTCGGGAACCCCAATGCTCGACTCGCCTTCGAAGGGAACCTGTTCGAGGGTGCTCGGGCCTGGTACTACAGTGTGGCTGGAGGGACGGGAGCAACTTTCCGTCTACCTCTCGAGGGGCCCAAGTGTCATATGAGCCTCAGCTTCTGCACTTGGTACTCCCAAGCCATCCAGACACCAGACTTTTTTCCGGCGTCTTCATGCATCGAGAGCATCAATGCAAGTCTCGAGGCAAGGACAGAGTCCGGTAAACCGTCGAAACTCGTAGAACAGTACCTGAAGGCCCAGAAGGAGGTCGGGAGAAGAACGAGAAGGGAGCCACGAGCCACGGAGCCACGGAGCCACGACCACCAAGGGCGGAGCCGCAAGCGACTAAGGCGGAGCCGCGAGCAACAAGGGCAGAGCCGCAAGCAACTAAGTCTCGGCAGGCGGTGAGCAAGCGTCGTCAGGGCTCTACTTCTACTGCTGGGCCTGCCCGTAAGAAGGTGCGGAGAGACTTGGCGCCAGCAGTTTCTCTACCAGCGGCCATCCCTTCTGGTGTCAGGGAACTGTCGACAGCTGTGGTTCCACCGGCAGTTATCCCTTCTGATGTTGGGGAACTGAGGGAGGAGGATATAGCTGAAAAAGAAACTCCTCTAGTCCGTGTTCCCAGGTCGCTTAGCAGAGACCACGGGTCTGCGGAGGAAGGGGAGCTCGTTGATCGATCCACCGCCACTGACGAGGATGAGCAGCTAGAGGTCGACATCATGAGCGGAGGAGATGTCGATATTCCGGGGATTTTAGCTCATCCCGAGCCTTCTTCTACTCATGAAAGAAGAGATGAGGCACAGCAGTCGGGGTCTCCTTGTGTCTTCATCTCCAGTCCTCGGGCAATTGATCCCAGTCCTACCACTGGGGTAATTGGAGGCAAGGCTCCGGTTGCAGAGCTTCCTCGCGTTGAGCTGTCTTCTTCCTCGTACTCAGGGGAAAGCGAGTTTGAAGACAGGGTCGACTACGGTGATGAACCCACTCTTCCTGATCCGAGCAAGTTCTCCCATATCTCGGAGGAAGAAATGTACGGGGGGGAACCGTTGACGGCGCCATCACCGTTGGCGACAGTTGCTCCCATTGCAGGTACTTTCACCCGATTTCCTCTTTGGTTTTGAAGAAGGTGTCTTAACATTCTTCTTTTACGCTGCAGGGTTGGCTGAGGATGCCGAGACTACAACCTCCTCGCATATCGAGGAGATGGTAAAAGAGGTGACCCAGCTCGAAGGAGTTGAGGTTTCGGTTGGCGAGACAACTTCGGAAGGGGCGATTGCGGAAACTAGGGAGCCCTCCGCTTTGCCGGAAAAGGAGGTACCCACTGAGGCTGGAGAAGCTCTCACTCTGCAGGATTCACCCAAGGGTTCGATATCTCTGGACCTCCCAGGTGGTAAGGAAGTTCTGATATTTTGAATGTTTCGCTTTTCACCTTTGTGGCTAATGTTGTGGTCATTTGCAGAGAGAACTAAGGGGGCTCAGGTGGAGAGTCCAATGATTGATATCCCTCCAGAAGGCCACACGGCTCAGGTCTCGGCTGAAGTTTCTGAGGAGGAGGTTCCTGCAGAGATAGCACCTCTGGAAACGCCCGAGGCTACTTCTGCTCTAGCCGTATCGGTGGTCAGCACAACTCTTGTGCAAGAAGATCCGCCTTATCCCGTGACAGAAAGGGGTCGGGAAGCTTCCCAGGTGGTGACGATATTGGGGAACTGGCACGCCAGATGGTGCAACAATTCTTTGCTTCGATGGGATCATGTATTGATCTCATCTTACGTGGAAGCAGCTCCTTCAATTTTGCCCAGACGCTTCTCAGAAATCTGGCCGAGAACGTCGAATTAACCGGAGGCCCCTCACTTGCCCAGGCGTGTCTGCGGGTGGTGGAGCAACTGGGAGACGACCTGCACGAGCTGAAGTCTTTGAAAAATGCCAGCTCTTCTAGTGAGGCCCAGGCCACCCTAACCCGGCTCTTAGCTGCTCAAGAACAAGAGCGACAGGAGGCAGAGGCACAAATAGATGCAGAGATCCGCAGCCTCGAATATTCCCAGGCTGAATGTCAGAAACTAACTGACGATTCAAGGGAATCCGAGATTGTCATGCAGAGCACGGAGCACGTCATCATCAGTGCTCGGGACACCATTGCCAAGGCTCGGGACACCATTGCCAAGGCAGAAGCTGTGCTTGCGATCAATGAGAAGAAGCTTGTTACCATCAAAGAGGAGCTTGCGGAGCAACAGGCGGCTAAGGCGCGAGCTGAAGAGAGTCTGTCTCTACATTCTTCCAGGTGGAATCTCTGCGAGCGCAGCTGTCTGCAAAACCCTTCCTATCTGAAGAGGAGCTGCGGGTCCAAGCCATGATGGAGGCTGAGAAGGCACGTCAGATCAAGATGCATCATCTCAGGGAGCAAATCCGTTCCTTAGCGAACCAGGACATTTAGCCTTCTTTTCTTTTTTTTTTAAAGAAAAGGACACTCTATTTATCAGAGTGTTTGTATCCACTTTTGATATAAAAAGAACATTTTTTGTTCCATCTTCTTTGCTTAGCTGTGAATGAATCCAACTTCTTGATCACTGGCTGTGAATACTGAACTTAGGTAAGACAAGTTCTTTCAATGAAACGCAGCATCGACTCGCGGCCTCTGTTCACAGGGAGACGCGGGTATCAGTTCAGAAGAACTTGGGCAGAACCAAGTTCTTTGGGCGAAACGCAGCGTCGATCCATAGGGAGACGCGGCCATGAGTTCAGAAGGACTTGGGCAGAACCAAGTTCTTTTGATAAGACGCAGCGTCAATCCATAGGGAGACGCGGCCATGAGTTCAGAAGATGCAGCATCCGTCTGTAGGGAGAGACGCGAATCTGCTTCGCTAGGAAAGACGCGGATCAAGCAGACGCGAGGGACGCAGCCTTGTACATTTTCCATTAATCCCAAATGGACTAAGTGTTCTCCTTTAAAAAGGACCCCGTTTGCTGAGGGGACGCGACTTTGCATCACGCGGACATTCCTCTAGGACGCGGGTGATCGTCATCCAATCTGGGGAGGGGACGCGAATTTTGGATACGGTTCTTCAGTCTGCGTCTTGGTGTAACCTCCCAGGCGTTACATACAGCCTGTCATAAAGATTTGATGTGATCTTCAAATCTCTATTGATGATCGGGAATGCAGATTTTTCGCTGTTTCCCGAAGCGGTTATCCACGCGTCGGCTTCTTATTGGTCTTGAGCGTTAATTCCCTTTAATGAGAAACCGATGCGGGTGGTTGGAGATTGGCGCCTGCGACGGTTTTCGAAGCGGCGTTACACGCGTCAGTCCCTTATTGGACCTTGACAATCGTGCGGTCATAAAGGCCGGCGGTTCAGATTAAGAGATCATTAATTGCAGTTATCGGGGGCTGCCTATAAATAGGGCGCACCCTCTTCCTTCAATCCAATCTTTGGACTGTTTTCTTTTTGAGAGCGAGCGCTCTGAGAACCTTCATCCTCTTCAGAGTATTGTCTCTATGGATGAGGATGGCTCTGTGGATGAAGATGACCCAGGGCTTGTATGCTCCTGTTTGGTCTCTTCGGGGCAGAGTGTCTCTCTGATCATCTTGCACGTCCGCGTTTGGACGCAGAGAGCCCGACTCTGGGTAGAGGCCTCTGTTGGTACGCCGTCCATTAGCCATGATATTTTAATCTACCACGGCCTGTACCTTGGCATCATCATTATCTGGACCCCCTCACGAAGTCTGTGTTGGTGCATTCCTTCTGGAATTTGCGCCACAGACTTGAACTTCTCTGGACGCGAGTGCAGGGGTCTTTGGCACTTGGCGCTGGCTTTGTTCACAAAGCTTGCGTTTCAAAGCCACTGTCTTGGCGCGTTTTATAGCCACTGCTTTGGACGAATTCCAAAAAGGTTTCAGACCCGAGCCTTGCAACTCTTGTTCACTCAACAAGGAGATGGCAACTTTCGGCGTCTGTACCTTTTCGGCGTCTGTGCTTTCGACTTGGGCGCAGAATGAGACCACGTTTTGATTCGCGTTTGTCTCTGCTGACGCAGCAGTTTGGCTCACTGCGTGGGTCATTCCCGCGTCTGCTTGGCTGACTGCGTGGATCATTCCCGCGTCTGCAGTCTGCATTTGCGACTTAGTTTTTCTCTATTGAAACATACTAAGTTGCAGATTGTTCTGATTCCTTTGTTTCATTCCTTGCAGGTAGACTTGCTGGTTTGCTGGGCCCCTGGAAGGATGCTTTGGCCGGCGAACTTGTTCGATGTTCACCTATAAGAGAGTATATTATGGTCCTCGTCACCTATAAGAGAGTATATTACGTCTCTGACGAGGACCCAACCCTCGCCAAGGTCTCTTCAGATCTGGTTCGCCATTCATGCCTGCTGGCAAGAGATGGTCAGGCTATGCATGACGACGATGAGGGTTCCGGTGGTTGTGGTGGCGGACAAGATCCTCTTCCTCTCCCACTCCAGAAGTGACATCAAGGACAGTCTATGTCCGTTGGATGGCCTGCTAGGGAAAGAGACGCTCCTGAACGAAGGGTTGCAGGACTTTCTGTTGCCACCAGACCTCAAGAACACCATTGCTCTTAGCTTAGTCAGCTAGGGCGCTTTCGATGTTTACAACATGCATTGTGGTGTAACCAGCTTCTATTGTAGCCACAAAACATCGCGCACTTGGAATCAGACGCGGCTTATAACGAGTGAGTGCAACCTCTAAGAGAGAGAGAGGGACTTCTTTGTACTCCTTAATTGTAACACTCAATCTTATTGTATAAGAGAGCGTTTTTACTGTAACACTCCATCTTATTGTATAAGAGAGCGTTTTGTATCACTTTCATATGTTTGGAAATAAATAAAAGTGACACTTTTCTTTTTGCCTCTTTCATTGTCTTAAACTTTTTTGTCTTATACTCGTAGAAGCAAAGAGTCTTTGACTTTGTTAAAATTATGATGGTAACTTTAATAAGTCAATTTTGTAAGAAAAGATCCTATTTCAGGAACTCTCACAATACTGTCAGAGGTGTGATGTTAACTTGACAGGGATGAAATGACTTTTTGGTGGACCTGCCACTTTGTAATAGAAAGTGACAAGTAGAATTTTGTACCCCCAGGGAGGGTGAACTCTGATCAGAGGTTTAGAATTAACTTAATCGAGTTCAGCTGGGGATTTGATGAAAACACTGTTAATTGGTGTAATATTAACCTAACAACGTTTTTAGGTGGACCTGTTATTCTATTGAAGAGAATAACAAGTGAGATTAGACTCGTGGAGAGTCTAGGAAGGTTTGTTACCATCAGAGGTGTGATATTAACTTGACGGGTTGGAAGTGGTCTTGTCGGAAGTGTAATGTTAACTTGACAAGGATGCGAGTCAGAGGTGTGATATTACCTTAACTCAGAAGTATTTCAGTTTTGTTTAGAAAAAACTGAGAATGTCACTGCCATAGGTGTGATGTTTAACTTAACAGTGAGGTAATGCTAGAGGTGTAATGTTGAACTTAACATTGGTCATCTCGACTTGGACAAGGAAGTCGAGGAAAGGTCATGGCCATAGGTGTATTATTGAACTTAGCGATGACTCAGATGGTAGAGGTGTAGTGTTAACTTGGCATCATTCATTTCAGCTTCGATGTGGAAGACTGAAGAAAAGTGACTGTCAGAGGTGTAATATTAAACCTGGCAGAAACTTGAAGTACTGCTTAGAGGTATAATGTTAACTTAAACAATAGTTTTGTCAGAGGTGTGATATTAACTTGACAAGAATTGGCTTGAGCCGAAAACAGTTTGAGGACCTGTCATTCTATGGATGAGAATTGACAAGTGAGATTTGAAGTGCCAGAGGTGTAGTGTTAACTTGGCAAAATGTAGAGTTGACAAGCAAGATTTGTACTCTACAAGGGGTATCTCATTACCAGAGGTATGGTGTTAACTTGGCAACGATTTTTTTTTTGTGGTCCTACCATTCTGTGGATGAGAATTGGTAAGGGATTTTGGAGGAAAGAGTGGAATCAAGTCCACTTAGGATTTTTAGCAAACCCCCAGCTATCAACGGATTTGAGGTGCCTTTACCAACTACCGTTTGAGTTGGGCTAGCCATGCTATTCCCCTCAGCATGATGAGTTGTCGAAGACTTATGTTGGGCTTAAAAGCCAACATTTTCCTCTATCCTTAGCCGTTGGAGGCGTCGGATGTTAATGAAGAAATTCTTCTTGCTTTGATCAGAGGTGTACTATTAACTTGATCAGCGGAAGAATACCATCTAAGGATAGTACTTCTTCAGGAATCTGCCATTGATTGGCATCATAAGTGTATCGCCATTCGAGGTTATGAGGCGATATGATCCATTCGAGTAGACTGACTCTACCACAAATGGTCCTTCCCATTTGGGTTGGAATTTTCCTTTTGTCTTGTGCGTCATCACCATGGGTCTTCTGACGGCTAAGACAAGATCGCCTTTCTTGAAAGTTCGTACTTTAACTTTCTTGTTGAAGGCTCTGATGATTCGAGCTTGGTAGAGCTCGATTTGCTGTTGGGCTTGCAGACGCTTGTCGTCTAAGGCCTCCAGTTCCTGGAGTCGCTGTCGATGCTTCTCCTCTGTCGTCATCTCCGCTGTCAAGGCGACGCGTAGAGATGGAATTTGGATTTCCAGGGGAAGCACGGCTTCACATCCGTATACCAAGGAAAACGGCGTGGCCTTTGTCGGGGTTCGCACTGTTGTGCGATAGGCCCATAAGCATTCGCCTAGCTTGTCGTCCCAGTCGCGTTGACTCTTCGAGACGAACTTTTTGAGAAGCTTGCCAATGGTCTTGTTGAAAGCTTCCGCGAGGCCATTAGCGGCAGGATAGTATGCCGTTGAGGACACACTCTGGATTCTGAACTTAGCGCAGAATCTCTGGAATGTCTGGCTGATGAACTGGGGTCCATTGTCATGGACAATCCGCCGAGGTACACCGAAACGGTAAATAACGTGATGTTTTACGAACTTGATCACGTTGGACGACTTCACCTCCTTCAAAGGAATGGCTTCGCCCATTTGGAAAGTAATCAGTTATTGCTAGAATGAACCGATGTCCCTTTGATGATGGTGGGCTGATAGGACCAACCACATCCATCCCCCACATTTCAAATGGCCATGTAGAGGCCGTAGAGTGGAGGTAGCCTGGCGCTTGATGGATGAAATCGCCATGCACTTGGCAGGCGTGACATTTCTTGGCATAAGTGACGGCATCGGCAATCATCTTAGGCCAATAGTAACCCAATCTTTGGAGTCGATGTGCCAGTTTTGGGCCAGGTTGATGGGCTCCGCACGTACCGTCGTGGGCCTCTTTCAATACCTCCTGGGCCTCTTTTGGTGAGAGGCACCGGAGTAAGATCCCGTCATGCGACCAACGATACAATGTTCGTGTAATCGCATTATAGTAAAACTTAAGGGCTTTCCTTCGAATGGCAGCCGCCTCTTTGGCGTCCTCAGGCAGGATGCCGTACAAGACATAGTCGATGTAGGGGAATCGCCAGTCTTTAAGCTCTGGACCGGCCGACAATTCCAGCACTTCTTTGCCTCGACAATCTCCCTTTGACTCCTGATAGTCCTCGAGAGTATTTTTCGGGCAATGCAAGTCGTGGCTGTAGACGAATATTTTCTCCATTGCTCCAGCTGGAAGAGCTAGGGAGGCTGCAAGGGATGCGAGTGCATCGGCGTGCGCATTTTGCCTGCACGGTACATGGTCGATGTAGAAGTTAGCAAACCCCTCGGCCATGCGGATAGTTGCGTTGTAATAGGGTACTAAGTCTTCATGTCTGACTTCGTACTCCCCGCGAATTTGGCTGACGATGAGTTTAGAGTCACCGTATGCCTCGAGATTTTTAACGCCAATCTCATCGGCGAGCTGCATCCCGATCAATAGAGCATTGTACTCCGCCACATTGTTGGAACAAGGCTCCGTTAGCGAGACAGCTCGGGGATCACATAATTTTGTGGGGAGACAAGTACTACTCCTACCCCCGCCACTACGTGTCCCTTGGGGCTTGTCCTTGATGCACCGTCGAAGAAAAGTTGCCACACTTGACTTTCGAACGATGTCTGAGTCAGGTAGACTTCGGCCACTTCGTCTGGGAGATCCTCGTAGACTTTGGCTGCCCTCGGATCTGGGTGTTCAGCTAGGAAGTCTGCCACCGCTTGTCCCTTAATGGCTTTCTGCGGCAGAAAGTGCATATCATACTGGGATAGCAACATGGCCCATTTTGCCAGCCGGCCATTTAGTGAAGAAGGCTTTGTCATAAGTAACCTCAGGGGGTTGACTTTTGATATGACATTTATAGTCTGGCCTACCAGATAGTGTCGCATTTTCTGAATGGCGAACACTAATGCCAAACATTCCTTCTCGATCGGGTTGTACCGATGTTCGGCTCCGATCATTGTTCTACTCAGATAGTAGATTGCCTGTTCTCGTCCTTCTTCATCATTCTGAGCTAGTAGAGCTCCCAAAGAATGGTCCATTGCCTGGACGTACACCAGGAAAGGCTTTCCGGACACCGGGGCTGCAAGGACTGGTGGTTGGGTGAGGTATTGTTTGATTTCCTCAAACGCTTGTTGGCAAGCATCGTCCCAAATGAACGAGACACCCTTCTTCATCAACTTAGCGAAGGTCTGGCATCTTCCGGAGAGGTTTGAGATGAACCTGCGGATGTACGCCAATCGACCCTGTAAACCCCTAAGTTCCTTGAGGTTTCTCGGGGGTTGCATCTCTTGGATAGCGCGGACTTTCTCCGGATCCAATGGATTCCTGTGGAAGTCACAACAAATCCTAGGAATTTGCCACTGGCTACCCCCAGGAAGGACTTGGCGGGGTTCATCTTCAATTGATGAGCCCGCATGATGTCGAAGACCACCTTCAGATCAGCTATGTGATCTCTTTTAATGCGACTTTTCACCGCAATGTCATCGACATAACATTCCACCGTTTTGCGCATTTGCTGATGGAAAATGGCATTCATGGCCCTTTGGTAGGTTGCCCCCGCATTCTTCAGTCCAAAAGGCATGACAGTATAGCAATATACCCCTAGAGGAGTCCTGAAGGAGGTATGCTTTTCATCATCAGGATACATTTTGATTTGATTGTATCCTGAGAATCCGTCCATGAAGGACATTCGTTCGAATCCACAAGTATTGTCAATCATAACATCTGTGATTGGCAATGGGAATTCGTCTTTGGGGCAGGCCTCGTTTAGATCGCGGAAGTCGATGCAGATCCTGATCTTCCCGTTCTTCTTGGAAACGGGGACGATGTTGGCTACCCAGTCGGGATGTTGTTCTTCCCTGATGAAGCCAGAATCGATAAGTTTTCTGACTTCTGATTGAATTGCCTCCATTATTTCTGGGCGAAACCGTCGCTGTTGTTGTTTGACAGGCTTTACGTCCGGATTGATGTTGAGGCGGTGCATGGCCACTTGAGGATCAAGTCCTGGCATGTCCTCATAATTCCAGGCGAAGACGTCTATATACTCTTGTACAAGAGATATTAGATCCTTCTTCTCTGAAGGTGACAGGCCGTCACTTATGAAGATAGGCTTAGGGTTAGCCTCATCTCCTAGGTTGATCTGAACAACCTTGTCTTCTGTGGGTGGCTCACGCTGTTCAAAGCGGGTATCCAAAGAGCATTTAAATGTTTGATCCAAGGATCTGTATCAGATTGGATCATTTCTTCATTTCCATCTTCCAGGTGGCTTGTCGAAACCATGTTCACTGAAAGTTCCTTGAAGATGTTGCCGACACTGACATCTGACTCCCAAGATGATGTGTCTGAAGAGTAATCGTTGCTCGACGATTCTTGAGAATCGGAGGCTGATGGGACCGGAGTTGATACATAGCCCAACCCCGGCGCGTCCGATGATAATAATCGGGGGCCTTCCCTTTCGGCACAAAGGATCGAAGTAGCGTTCTCCTTCCTTTGCCGAAGTTCAACCCGGGTCTGTTGGTTAGATCATACCCCATGCACTTCATCATTTTGAGCGCTTTTGGTTCATAATGACTGAGCTGAGGGGATTCCTCCTCACTTTCCGATTCTTCGCGGGGCGTTGGTTCAGTCGTCATTCGCCCAAAAAGGATTAGTTTTTGGCCTTTCGTCTTGTCGGAACCATGAATATAGATTCCTGCGCATCACCATTATCCTGATATGTCCCGAAAGATGATTTTACTAGTACATGCAATGATGTCAAAGCATCCATTGCCGACCAGATGTCATCGTCTACGTCGGTACTAGTATCCGACGGTATTGAATCGGATGCACACGCAGAAAATACTCAAAGTCTAAATTCTCATTAATATACCAACCGCCTGCATCATCGGTGGTATTATCAACATCGAGCTTATTAGTGCTCTTTACAAGTGGTTCCAACTTCCACAGGCACTCTTCTTGCTCGGGCTCAGTGTCAGCCTCATTACCAGAGTCTGGCACCTCCAGTTGCGGGGTTTCATCCACCGGATCCTGATATAGGAGGGAGTCCGTGAAATAATTTTCGACCCCCTTAAACGGATACCTTTCGGCAACCAACGTTTGCACCTTCCCACTCGCGTCAATGTATTTCATGACTTGGTGAAGAGTGGAGGGAACGATGGAGTTGCGGTGGATCCATGGTCGTCCCAGCAGCAGATTGTAGGAAGTGTCGGCATCGATGACGTAGCACGTCACCTCCGACTTGAGGCTCCCAATCTGGCACTTGAGCTTGATCTTCCCCATCGGACGGGTGCCGTTGGCATTGAACCCGTAGATGGTCGTCTGTGTAGGGCTCAGACGGTGGGTAGGGATGCCGAGGTGTTGCATGACTCGGCGGGGCATAATGCTCAATGCGGACCCTGGATCTACCTGAATGCGGTTCACCTCAGATGATCCGATATAACCTGTGAAGTACAGGGGTCGATCATGCTTCCCTTTAACCTGCATATCATCTGCCGTGAAGGTAATGCAGGGAGCATTCTGGGAGGTGTGGAGACAATTCTCTACATCTTCCTTCTTTGGCACCTGGGTCATAAAGACCTCAGCATTTGCCAGAGCTTCTTGTAGAGCCTCCCTGGTCGACTTTGATAGTCTTAGAAGCTCATACAGGGTGATCCGCGCCGGGATGTTGGCCAATTGAGCCAAGACATCAAAGCGGTAAGGCGTTGTGGATCCTTCCGCTATACCCTTTTGAAGAGCTCGAGAGAATCGAGTCTCTTTTTGTTTCTCCACTGGTGGCTTCGTGGAGGGCTTAGTTGGCTCTGCAGCCGGTTGTGGAGGGTTTGCCGCCACTTCGCCGTACTGCTTCAAGTAGGGCTGTCCTGAACGAGTCCCCGTCATAAGACTATTGTTTCCTCTTCTGAATCAGTCAGTGAGGGAACATCATCCTCTGCTTCTCGGGAGGAAGCACATACCACATGGCAGGACGAAGCTTTTGCCTTGCCTTTGGACTTCCTGTTGGTTACAGTAGTCCACTGCTGGCTGTCCACTAGGTCAGGGTGGACCCACATGATTTCCCCTTGAGGCGTAGGGATGGGTACCAAGCCCTTCTCCTGCTGCTGGTGAGGGTCTGTGTTGACCACTCTTAGTTCTCCTCTTGGGATTGGGACCACCCCTGCAGGTGCTGGAGGTTGTTTTCCAAACTGGAGAACCGACGTCATGTTGGCTGTCACCTCCTTCTGTTCTGGTCGGAGTTTCAACACCTCCGCGTCAATCAGAGCCTGAAGGATGTCCTTGAAGATGTAACAGCTTCTGGTAGGGTGTCCCAACATCCTGTGGTACAAGCAGTAGTTGGGGTTGTCGGTCTTGCCGACTTCCTGAGGGCACCTGGCCTCAGGGAGCTTCAGTCGGTTGCTCTTGTTGAGTAGCTTGAAGAGCGAATCGACATGTTCCTCCTTGAAGGAATACTGCTTGTTGGCGCGGGGTTGGCTTGAAGAGCCACTTGCCTTGGCTGGTTGAGGTTTGGTGGGAGATTTGGTCTCCGTCGCCAAATTATCCTTCCGCTTTGTCTGGAGGGAGGTGTCTGGCGCTCGCCTAGTTGACTCTCCGGCCGCGGCTTGCCTTCTTCTGCCCTGACGCGGGCAACAATCTCTTCAGCCTGTTCACCTTGTTGGACTAATTGTTTCCAGGTGCGGCTTTCAGCAACTCCTATTTGAGTAAGAAGTGAGGTTTGGAGGTTGTGGCGGCATGTTTCCACCAGGGTGGCCTGGGTCATACCGCTTGGACACCGGAGTGCCACGTTCCGAAATCTTTCCACGAAAGATTTGACGGACTCTCCCTTTCGCTGTCTCGTAGCTAACAGGGTGGGCATTGTGACCTCGGAGTCATCTTCGAAGAAGCGTGTTAAGAACAGCTTCTCCAAGTCGCCCCAGTTCTTGATAGAACCTTCCGGGAGTTTCATGAACCACTCAAAGGCCAACCCTTTCAGGGTGCCGATGAACAGTCGCGCCAGGATGGCGTCATTATCTACTACATTCCCGGTTTGGGATTTGAAGTAGTAGATGTGCTGATTAGGGGACCCCTTCCCATCAAAGGCTTGGAGGGTTGGAGCCTTGAACTTAGGAGGGTACGGGACTAAATCCCACTCAGCTGGATAGGGCCGGACCACTCCAGCTTCTTGGAGGTCTTTGCGACTGGCAAGGACATTGAGGCGTTACTCCAATTGACTCATCCTTTTAGCATGAGCCTTCCCTGGGTCTCGGTCGCCCTTTGACGAGGGTTTGGACGAGCCAGAAGTAGATCGAGGCTTCTCTTCAGAAGGCTCGGAAGATGAGCTTCCTCCCTTTCTCTCTCTGTCCCTCGACCTCCTAGGAGAAGATCTCCTCCTGTCTTCGAGCAGCTGTGCAAGCGCCAGCTTGTAGCATCGATAGATTCCTGTTGAGACACAATCATCTCCATTTGTCTCTTTTGGATCTGTTCCAGACGTCTAGCTGTCTCATCAGGAGTGCCTGTCATGTAGGCAGAGGTCTCCTTCTCAACGGAGGAGTTTGAAGCCCCTGATTCCACTACGGTGGAGTGGGAATCGTTCACTTTAATGCCATGGGCTAAGGCATTATAGTCAACCGGGGGAATGGCCCCAGTCCGGGTACGAGTGTGTTGATACACCCCTTCCGGTTCAAAGTCAGACTCATCTGAGCTGACTGCAAGTCCTTTTCCCTTGCTTCTGCTTGTCATGTTCGCAGTAAGCTCCGGGTATTCAACGTCAGAGAAGATTCTCCTTCTATGGGAGCGCCTTCTTTTGGCTGACGGGAGGATCGAGGTCAGCTGTCTAACTAAAGACTGCTGGTGCACACTCGACCCGCAACGGCACTCCGAGAGCATGGAGATGAGCCGTTGGCAGCAGCAAGATGAAGTGACCTGGTGGGCACTTCTTTTCTTTGTTAATAATCCCTCAAATCTATGGAAGAGGGATCAAAGAGACTAGCCTCACAACGTCGAAGACGGGAGGCATCCATGTGCTGTGCAGAATGGACGCAGACTTCAGAGACGCAGCTCTCGCGTCGCGGCTGTCTGATGCGCGCCTGGCGTCTCTGTTGAGATGAGACGCGAGTCTTGCGTTGATGCCTGGTGCGTCCGGGCAGAGACGGGTGAGAGAGAGTGGGCTGCTGGGCCCCATGCCTGTGAGCGCGTGTTTCTTGCGTTTGACGAGACGCAGAAGCTTCGCTTTGGCGTTTGGTAAGCTGGTCTTCAGAGGACTCAACTTGAGGAGTTACGCACCTGGGCCGCCAAACGCGAATTTCACGTACTGGACGTGCCGCGGGCAAAGCGCCAGATTGCATGTCGCGTTTAGCCTCAGTCGGACAACCAATGGTTCCAGCTTGAAGCTGACGCGCGCGTCTCCTCTGTCGACGCTCAGCATTTCGGTTGCGTCGCGGAGGAGGAGAGAAACCGACAACATCCTGATGCTGAACATCAGGGGTTTTAACCACGCGGGTCCTCTGAGGGACACTGACGCGGGTCTTTTGTGCGACGCAGTTGGTCGCAGCAGCAGTCGCGCGTGAGACCACGCTGGCCTTCTGAGAGGCGTTGACGCGGGTCTTCTGTGCACAAGGGACCGTAGCAGTGGCACCCAAGAGAGCCTCAGATCGAGCTTCGGAGTTATTCCCCGCCGAGACCCTGCGACAGACGCGGGTCTTTGGACTCTTGGAGCCAGAAGAGAGAAACTCTTCGAATTTCGCCTGGTCGAACTCCACAACAAGTGTCTCGACCATTTTCCCCCTACGGAGGAGGTCATCCTGCGCCACGGCTTGTTCGTCAGTGACAAACGTGGTCCCCAGCGGAGTCGCCATCTCTTGTTGGACACGGAAAAGAAGGAGGTGTAAAATTTCCTTGAATCAGATGAAAAATTACAACAGACTAATCTTCCGGTTACAAGGGAGGGAGGATGTTGAAGCTTGAATCCCCCCTTTGTTTAGTGCTGGGTTCTTCGTGTGGCGGTGGAGAGTGAATCTTGTTCTCCGTTGACCAGATGACCGTCTGGACCGTCAAGGGATCTTCTCCTTGGCAGGTAGAAGGAGTAACTCAGCCCCGTCTACCAAAACTCTAAAAGAGAAGGTAGGCGAAGAGCAACTTGTACGCAGCAAGTTAGCTTGAAGAGTCGAGCTCTCTCTCTCTGTATGTGTCGCGCCTGTTGATATCTCTCGGTCTCTTTATGTCTATTGATGCCCTTCGATTTCTTCTGATGCTCCCCGATTTCTTCTGATGCCCTTCGATTTCTTCTGATGCTCTCCCCCCTCCATAGCACTGGCTATTTATATAGGCTGTAGGGGTGAACGTGTCCCCTAAAAATACTCCACGATGAGAGCCAACTTCCCCACTACATGGGCGGTGAATGGCGCCATAATCGGGGTGGTTGTAACCGAGACGCGGGTCTGGACCCTAGCGCCTTGAGGTTGAGACGCGGGTTTGGACCCTCGCGTCTTGAGGTTGAGACGCGGGTTTGGACCCTCGCGTCTTGAGGTTGAGACGCGGGTTTTGAGCCTACGCGCCTTGGTTCTGAGACGCGGGTTCGGACCCTCGCGTCTTGAGGCTGAGATGCGGGTGTCGGGCCCACGTGCCTTAATGCTGAGACGCGGGTTTGGACTCTCGCGTCTTGATTGTCACATTTAGCCTTGTGTCTGGATCTTGGATCTCTGCGTTTTGGTGGCTTGCCTTGGTGATTTTTAGACAGCCTACACTTGTCAGCGTCGATGCAAGATTGTGTCGGTGTTATTGGTGACGGCGACGGAGCATCTTCGTGGTGGCGCTGAACTTGTGGCGAATGCGGAGGGAGGACAGTGGCGGGAAGGCGACAACGGAAGGGTTAGGTTAGGGCTCTGTGTGAGAAAGAAGATAGGAAGATGAACAGTGTAATTTTGATTTCCTTTTTCTTTTTTTTTCTTTTTGAATTTTTTATTTTTGAAATAGAAAAAAGGAATGGGAAGAGAATGAATTTAGGGTTTTGTATAGGAGGATTTTTTTCTGGAAGAAGACAAGAGCATGAATTTAGCTTTGATATCAATTTGATGCAGAACTAATAAAAGGAAAATAAAAATAATGATAGATAAAAATTAATTCGGGAATCGGCACCCAGTTGATCTCTCACCCACTCTCACAAATCAGCACGCAAGAGATTCATTTTTGAAAGCACATCAGCATGTTTCAACAAAAGAAGTTTAATTCAAATCGTCATAGTCTAATCAAACAATTATAACTCTTGATCTTATATAGGCCCCTACGAAGAAGACTTCCCCATCTTAACCAATGTGAGATTAAAAACATACTAAATAAAATAAAGCAATTAAAAGAAGACTAATAAATAATAACTAGAGCGATCCACATCAATAAGGGCATAGGATAACCCATAGTTCATCTTTGCGATTTGAGTGGAACTAAAAATTTGATGTAATAATTGTTAGGCAAGATCTATTCTCTTGTTAGTGGAGCATTATTATCACTATCTTTAGATCTCTATGCATGAAGAAAAACCAATTGTAGGTACTCTTTTAATACCTCTATTTTTGAAATACAAGATTTAATAATGAATAATAATATTTTTTATTGCATGTATTTTATGTTAATTATTATTGTTGTTATGTATTATTATGATTATTATTATTGATAATTATTATTATTGTTAAATATCTTTGTGTATTATTGTTATTATTCTTATTATTAATATTATTGATATTTATTTTGTGTATTATTCTTAACAAGCTCACTTCTTACCCCCTATTTTTCTCTTCCTTTTTCTTTCATTTTCTTATTTTTTATTCTAAGCCCAATCCAAACCAAGTTCCCATTTCCATATGCTTTACCTTTTACCATTAGCCCATATCCGTTTCATATTTTTCTTTTATTTTTTCTTGACCCAAGCCATGAGCCAATTTTCATTCCTTTTATTTTTCTTTTATTTGAGCCAAAATCAAACCAAAACCTATTACCCAATATTTAATTTTAATCTTACCTCAAATCCAAATCCTACAAAAAATCATATCTAACCCTAATTTACCCCAAATCCAAATCCTATTTTCAAAATCATAATTCTATTTCAAAATAAAATCCTAGCTAATCTTAAATCTATTTTAATCCTTATCCTATCAACTAAATCCTAAATCCTAATTATGTAATCCTATATCTTAACTACCTAATCACTAACCATATGCCTCTCTCCTTATATTTAATCCTATCTAATCCTATCCATCAAATACAAATCTTAACCAACCCAATCCTCGTAATCTTAACTACTAAATCCTATAGTTACTTTAATAAAATAAAAATCTTAATTAACCTAATCTCTCATTATCTTCTACTCCTAACCATCTAATCTTAAATTATCATAATCTTAACTATATAATCATAGCCAATTAACATATCCTATATAAACATCAAATCCTAAATCAAAACTCTAACCTAATTTCCTCCTCCTTCCATTATTGGCAGCCCCAACCCACCATGTGACCTCTTTCTTCATCAGCGAGACCCTGTCAGCAGCTCGCGACACCCCAACATCCTCCGGGCCTCCGCCTTCTCCGTCGTTGAGCTCTCCGTAGCCAGCCGTGAGTTCCTCTCCTTCATAACTCTCTTTTTGTCTTCTCTTTATATTCTTAAGTGTAATTAATGCATGGTGTATAAAGCAGTGTGTGTATTAATATATGTCCATGTGTTTAATTATTTGTGTGATTATGTATGTGTTGTTATGTGCATGAGTTAGTGAGTGTGTTTGTGCGCGTGCGTGAGTGTATGTGTCCTGTGAATGTGTTTGGGTATGTATATATAATATGTATGTATGTATATATTATGTTTATGGGTGTACATGTCTGTGTATGTATACGAGTATATGTTCGTGTGAGCTCATGGGTTGGCTTACGTGTTGCAGCATTAGGACCTGTTTGGTGAGATCTAGACCCGTTGCAGGAGATTCAGATTCGTGTTCGCAGATGACCCGATATAAAGCAGCGTGTGTATTAATATATGTCCATGTGTTTAATTATTTGTGTGATTATGTATGTGTTGGTATGTGCATGAGTTAGTGAGTGTGTTGTTGTGCGCGTGCGTGAGTGTATGTGTCCTGTGAATATGTGTTTGGGTATGTATATATAATATGTATGTATGTATGTATATATTATGTTTATGGGTGTACATGTCTGTGTATGTATACGAGTATATGTTCGTGTGAGCTCATGGGTTGGCTTACGTGTTGCAGCATTAGGACCTGTTTGGTGAGATCTAAACCCGTTGCAGGAGATTCAGATTCGTGTTCGCAGATGACCCGATATACTGGCGATTCAAAAACTGACTCATGGGATGTTCTGAAGATTCGTACCGGTTCGTGCAGTGGAGACCAGGCGGCGATTAGGTATCAGAACCGCATCATTTCATGTGAGTGTTTGTTTATTGGTCTATTTTCAAGTTCAGTATTTTTACCTTATTATTTCGTGCGAATGTATATATTATACTGCATTATTTTCTTCATGCCAGTAACTATTGTTATATTATGATGCTCTTATATTGTTTTATGGATATATCGTTACTCTGTTGCAACATTGTTATTGTTTTGTTCTGATATTCTAAGCTAGCGAGTATTAGTCATAACTTTCCTTATTAGTGATAAGCAGATGAGAACTAAATTGTAAATTTGAGGATTAATTAATGAGACGTGCTTCATTGATAGATTAGGTCAGTGGACTATATTAGTGTGAGGTTGGATTTAGGGATGGAGAATGAATTGATATATTGTTGATGTGTATATATATATATATATGCAGAGTTAGTATCTTAATATTGAGATGTGGGTGACTCACTTTATCGGTGGGTAACATTATTAGATTTATTAGATCTGTTGATGCTTGAATTTATCAGTGGACTCTTATTGGAATAGAGATTGACTTAGAGTTGGAAGGAGTGTTGACTGGAATAATATGAATTAATAGAATATATGGATATATAGTGGATTCAATACCCTGTAACTGAGATATTCTTATCTTATCATTTCATGTATAAATTGTTTACCGTTTCGGATTCAGAATTATTTGTAGTATACCTTTGACAATGACTTGACTGAACCTAGTGATTAGCCTAATTTGTATTTGTGGATGAGTAATATATTTCATGTGAAGTATTTATGAGACAATTAATTGGTGATTATTTAGAATCCTTTTTGGATATTGTGGACTGATAGAATAAGATGCTACTTTACTAGAAGACTGATTCTTTCTTAATGTTTAGATCTATGTATGGACTTAGTTAGAGCTTGGAGTTGACCAGAGATGTATATTTTTTATGTTAGATCTTGTGATTGACCTTGATAGAAGTGAGAACGTGTGATGATCTTGATCGATAATCTTACTGATATTCGATGGTGAAGATATGACTAGACATAGCTGACTATTTATGTGAGATTCTGACATATTGGTGACTAGAGGATTGATATATAAATAATATAAAGGATTAGAGTAGATCGACATGATCGAGGTAACTGATTATTGATTTATTGAGGTGGTTATTGTACCAAATATTGACTTGATTTACCGATGGATGAGATTTTGATTGATTCTAGAGGGGACTGTACTATAAGGAATCAGTTCTAAATGAGACTGTTTATTGAGCAGTATCTAAACTTGTTATTGTATTATTCATGTTATTGAAGTTCCTGGGAAAATATTGTCAGGCCGTAACACATGCATTATTCCATTGTTCTACCGTTTACACGGTAATATTATTCACATTATTACTGTTACATTATTGATATTGTTACTTTCACTGTATCGTCTCAGTAATCGAAATAACATGAATTGATTGTTCTAAATAATAATATAAAAGACGACTTACACAGGGATTGGAGAAATTGAAAGAAGAGATAGTGTCTGTATTTTGGGTGGACCTAAGATACAGGTTGCGCAGCTGAGATACGGTTCCACTGAAGGGTTCCGGGAGATAACTGACATCCCGTATTGTTCATATTATTATTGTTATTTTTATTGACTACCTAACGGTAGCACCTGGTTCAGCGCCAGGTGATTGGGTCTTGGTTTCGGATATGTATGTAACCCACCTAAAACATGAACAATGTCTCTTCTACTGATTTCAATAACTTAAGACTTCGATTGACACGTGTACTAGACGTAGTATGAGATGCGTTTTATTACAGGTAGCAATTGGTGTTCGCTAACATAATTAATAACAAAACTGAATCTCACATTGACATTGATACATACATAATATGATAGACATCTGATTATACCAATGACCTAAATGGACATCGAATTCTGTTATTAATTGTCCTTATTACCGTTTATTTATGTTTACATATTATTTCAGTCTTATTCCAGTCTATAGTTTCATTTCATATGCTCACACATTATATGCATGTGCACTTTTCCTTTTTCTTACACACTCATTAGGTCGCTTCCTAACGGTCCTGAATTTGCACGTCCAGTACTGAATGTTTCATGTTATTGATCAGGTGTTTGATAAGACTGGACATGTTACGAGGAGCTGGAGTTTCTCTCTACATATTCTGGTATTATTGTCTTTCTTTTCATTCATATTGATTCTGTAATTTCCCTGATTTTCTATACATTACTATCAGTCGTATTCCTTTTCTGTATTCATATGATATCATGTGTGGACACCTATACGTCGCCGACTCTTGTCGCGTCTCCGCTCCAGCATATTTTGAGAAGCAGGGCGTGACAACTCTTGAGTCTTGATTTTGATAACAGAAATATCACTTTGAAATTTTAGGATAAATTCTATAAACTATCAGTGAACAGGAAATATTGTATGAATAAAATCATTACCAAAAAAGGGTCAAGAACACAAGATAAGAGCTCTAGCTAAAAAAATTCTGAATAGCCATGATGTGCCAATGGGGAAGCAACTAGTAGCGTACTAGACAATATCTTCCCACCAAAAAAATATGCAGGGAGAGGGGACCTAAATATTGAACATTTGTCACTTAATGGGAACATCTTGCATAACATTCCAATGTCACCCATTATTGAATCATGGCAATATCATAATTTCCATTCAATGTTGCAAGAGGATTTAATGTTAAGATCTTGATCAATTTCACAGTCTGACGAACTGCATGCATCACATAATGTAGGCAAGTCCTAACAGCACGACGCTTGTATTGCTCTCCACTTTAGGACACTCGATAGGTTGAAGCTGTTGTACTTATCCAAGGTGGATCTGTAGACCTATTTTGTTTCTTCAGGAGATCTAAGTTCATGCAGGCATGGAGCAACATTCAAATTCTCTTAGACGATGGAAGAGTCTAAAAGAAGAGTTAAGATGACAAGATCCAATAAAGGTCGTTGCATTCATTTCTAATGTATATACAAGCCAAAGAGCCAAATGGAATCACTCCTAAAGGATGTGTACAAAAGGATAAATCCTTCAATTTTAACCAATGTGTGAGGGAGATAAACTTTGCCTTTATTTTCCCTTAACTCGTCCAGAATGACAGATTTGCTAACCAGGGCGTTTGACAGATTGACAGCCTTTTCCACAGGCTCAAGTTGTTCTAACACCCCCCCCCCCCCCCCCCCCCCCCCCCCGCCCCCAAAAAAAAAAAAACCCCCTCTTCTGAAGCACAAACCTGGGTTAACAAACCAAATTGGTAACACCAGGAAAAGAAAAGATCATACTAGGAACAACTGAACAAAAAAATGAACCCAAAATTTTTACAAGGAGGTTCAACAGAAACGGCAATGATAATCATTTGCAGAAAACATAAATATGCATTCAGTAGACTTAGATGATTGTGTGGAAGGAAATTTACATGCATGTCCAATCTACCCTAATAGTTATCATTCTTCAATTTACCATAATATTAATTGTATCAAAGTAACAGAATAACATAATAATAATAATATTTCCAGCTGCTTACGCCTTACTGGTATATGCAAACATTAACAAAACTTGAATATGAGGGATATAAATGGAATTACTGAAAGATTGGCTCTTCATAATTTCCCTCAAAAAATTTCACAAAGAGAATCAGGAAAAAACGACTTCTACATTATTGGTATTGGCTAGAGTGTCCTATGAAGAATCAAACCAATGAGTTTACTGAAACCCAGTAAACACAAAAGTAGCGACACCCATATAATTTTTTGTGATTAGAAATTAACCTTGTTGCATCAAATCCCCCCATATAGCAGTATCTTGAAGCACTAATTCCACCATCAGGACCCTGCAAATCAAATTGTGAATTGGTTCAATAGATGATGATTATGATGATTGTAGCAGCAGCAACATCAGCAGAAGCAGGAGCAATAGTAGAACTAGTAGTAGCAGGAGTAACAAAACAAAATAATAACTTAAGAGACTTGAAGAATGAAAAGATATGTAACCTGGGCACGCCGAAGTCCAAATTCAAGTAAGTGTTTTGTCTTCCCAGCAACAAATCTGTGTCTTGCAGCATTTGTAGTAACCAGTGATGCATAATTAACAAGATTTACAAATGGTGTTTCGAGTAGTTGAACCACCTAAAAGAAATTTCGAACACATGCATTAATAAAATGAATATATTAAATAGTAACATCTACAGCTACTATTTTATTGAACAAAAAGGAGAGAAAATTAATAATTGGAAGTATAAGTGCATCTTAAGATGCATGTATAAGTAGCCACTTGTTTTCATGACAGTTACATGTACTCACAGCAACTGGTCCTTCAATTCTCATTAAAGGGACCTTAGGAAACACTACAGAGCCCTCAGAAATGGCATAAACCTCAACATCAGAGCAGTCAATCTCCCTTAGATAGTCAAAGAAGCCATCCTGAAAATGCATATCAGCGCTGTTTCAGATTAGATAGCCGTCATGAATTTGGAGAAACCGAGAATTGAGTAGCATATCATAACTATAAACCAAGTAAAATTTGTAAATACAGGAAATATTTGTGTTCTACTTTCACATCATAATAGGAGTCTGCGAAGCATATCCCTCAAAATACCCCAACTTTTGGAAATGAAAAAGGTCATCTATCAGCATTTTAATTGATTTACTAATAATTAAATGGTCTATAATTTATTAGTATGTTGTGTGTGCACGCACAGGCGTGTGTGTGTGTGGGCGCACACGCACGTGTGCGTGTGAGTGGGTAGATTGCCTGCATTGTTTTGTCATTATGCACCTCCCTCCATAAGATTAAGGCTAAAGGGTCCTCTTACATATTAGAAATAACAAAATGGTGCATTCAACATGGATGTGTTCATGTTTCCTAGCATATGTGGTTTTGATATTTCTCCATGTATGACCAGGATTTATCTCATGAATCAACACTTCTTCACATCCACAGTTTTCATTGTTTGCGTCTAGGTATATAATACTAAAGGTTGTTCCATGGGGGACAGACATTCCTATCAAGTATTATGCTGGAGACCAAGTGCTATGCAGTTGTCGCTACTTGGCAGTAAAATGACATTTTTTTTTAAAATATAACATAGCATCATACCTCGCATGTAGGCATTATTAGGCGCAAGAAAGTGATTTCCTCCTCCGTAAATTTGAAATTAGCAATAAATCGAATACACTCTTCTAGACCACCAAAGATGGTGTACTCACCACCAAAAGGGTTTTTCCGAAAGAAAAGATCGAACCTGAAACATGGTAATATCCAGTGTAAAGTGGGATAAAGAAGCTCAACATACAATAGCAAACATACATGAGCCAGAAACAAGCTTTACACACACTCACCAGACTCATGGACAGGGGCGGACCCGCATACACACAAATGTGGACACTGGATTTTAAATAGTATATGGAGAAGTATTTATAATTTGTAATTTTTTATATGATCTCTTTTTTTTTATTATTTTTATAAGAATAAAGATACTTTAGAGCTCTAGCTCAAGTGGTAACTTATAAAGATATGTTACTGGAGGTCACAAGTTCGTCTTGGGTGCAACTTTTTTCATTTTGTTTTCTCTATTTTTCTTATTACATTTATACCCATACTAAAATTCTTATTACATTTACGCCCACATTAGAAAATATCTCATGTTCGTCGCTGCTCATGATGCTCTAGAGAGAAGATACTAATGTCGCAGATTTACAAATATATATTTCCAAGGTTGTGCAACAGAAATTTAGATTTCATTGTTGAAGGATATTCTTAAAATGGGCAACAATCTGGGGCTTTAAGCACCCCATGCTGACCCAAAGGTTCAATAACTTACATTGACCCAAAGGTTCAATAACTTACATGTTTTGATGATTCCCAACTCATGTAGTTAAGAAACTAATGATTTTGAAATTGTTTTAAAAGAATACAGATTATTTATTAAAAATATGGATTATTCAAGATCATATAATGAAGTTCAAACTCAACTGATATAAATTGAACTATCTTTCCTTGAGGATTGAAGCTCAAGAAGTTGGATCAAAATCTACATCTACACGAAGACTTTGATGTTTCAAGAAATAAAATTTAAGTTTGTGAGTTTAGAAAATGTGTTAAAGCTTTAGTTTGTACAATTGGTAATTCAAGTTTGATAACACACACGGGATTTTGTTTGATGCTTTAAAGAGTTTTTCAAAAGTGACATATAGAATTGAGTGTTTCAAATCAAGTTTCAAAATGTTTTGATTTTGATGGAAAATCAATTTTAATAAACATTAAATCTCAAAATTGAATTTTACCGTTTGAAATATGTAGTGGAGTTTATACAAACATATTAGAGCGCAAAAATATTTAAAGAAACTTATTTTTTATTTATAAAGTTGAAATTGATTTTTAAACCTAGTTTTAGAAAAATCAGATTTTACTGAACCATTTTCGACAGCCCAATATATCATTGTCAAAACAGACACTCAATGTGCACATATCTGTTTTTGAGCTAAAAAACTTTCAAAAATCTCTGTATACGCTTTCGATAACGTTTTCTAGAGAGCTCAGAAAAATTGAAAACAGACTCATTTTCGACAGCCCGCTAGTAATTTTCACTAACTGTCAAAAAGAGCTTTTGACAGATCGAATCTGATTTTTCAACACTTTTTTCTAGAGCAAAATTTGTTTCAGAGCTGATGAAAAAATTTGATAATTCAATCTCTGAAAATATGTCCCTATCTTTTGACAGCTAGTGTTATAATTTCAAAAAATGTATTTCTGCAATTTAAAAATATAGTTGTTTGTAACCATTGACTGTCGAAAGTCCTCCACCCATGTTCGACAGGTAGTTGATTTTTTTGCTGAATTTTAGCAAGCGTTTTCCAAATGATTTGATATATATTTTAATCATTTTTGCAAAGTTTAAAAAAAAAAAAGAATTACAAAGTTTTTATCAAGTTTTCAGTGCTCAACCCACATCCAGATTTATAGACTTTTCTCTACAAGTTTTTCAAGCTTGTTATTTCAATCTCTCTCAATTTCTCACACTACCAAGCTTGATCCTCCAAATCTCATTCTATGGCTATAGGGCTTGTAATTTATGAGATTTCTCTCAGTGATCTGAGTGTGATAACAACTTGTTCTGTGTTACTTTGGTTGTATACCTCTAGTGAAGTTGTGAAGGAGGTTGTAAGATGTCGATCTTGCGGGATCGCATTGTGTAGGAGTTCAGACTCCAAGGTTGATCCAAGAGGGATCGTATTGTAGGAGTTACGGCTTCAAAAGGTGATCTTGCGGATCACGGTTGTAAGTGTATTTCGATTTCGTGAACCGATTATAGTGCTTACATCTCCACAGGAGTTGGAGACGGGGATGTAGATCAGTGGATCGAACCTCAAAAACAAATCACTATGTTTGCGGAGTTTGTTCTTTCTGGACTCTATCTCTTTACTTTTTATCTCTGCTCAATATTTGTTTATACTTATAATTGCATACTTTTGAGATCCAAGTGTGTTTCCTGCAATTAATTTTTAATTTCCACACTATTTGATTAGCATTACCTATTAACCCCCCCTCCCCAAATGCGATTTTCACCCAATGGTTCCATGGGCATAATAGAAGTGGATATTTACCACCATATGTCTAGTAATATTGTTACCCAAATATCTGTACTATTATAATTAAACCTTTGGAGGGATTTGCAATTAGCAAGGATTGAAATATTGCGGCTGTCACCCAATACTGATACACATCAGAAATATCATCTCAGGTTTTGGGGTTCTACCTTATAAAATTGGGTCTCAGCGAAAGAGGGAATATCACTGCTAAATATTTGTTATTTGTTGATTTCAGGGTTGTATCGCCAGATACCTCCCAATGCCAGCCAAAACTGGCCAAAACACAAATAAAAACAAAGGAAATAGAAAATGAAGCATTAATGTCTTCTCCTTTTTGATCCAGGGTTTGTGTCAGGACATAGTATCAGCCGCACAAGTTTAGCTTCTTTGAGGTCATTGCAGACATAGTTACTTATACTGTAAATTGAATTTAGTTCCTGGGCATGTATAGTTTAGTATCTATAGGCAAACCATATTTAGCATTTATAGTGTGTGACAGTCAGACAGTTTTCTCAGAAGTCCATGATTGTACTAAGTTAACATTTAAGCACCTGGAAAGGGTCAATTTAAATAACACCTCTACAAGTAAAAAAAACAAGTTGCAACATAGTCACAGCTAGCGTAAAGTTGCAGAACAACGCAAATTAGTGCTTTTCGTTGTCAGATATCAAGAAGAAATCACCCTTAATCTTATGCAAAGACTAACAACAAAAGAATTTAGTATGCAAATTACCCAGAGCAAAGGAAATACTTCAATCATAACTAAACAATTCCAAAAAAGGAAAAAAAAAAAACTCTTTTTCCTTTTTTTCCCCCTTTTTTGAAGTAAAGAAACGAAAATAAAAGGGGTAAAAAGAACTCACACAGCTCGCTCCTGATGCTTGCCAGCTTTCCAGTAAGCATAGGCCATGGTGAACTGATAGAGGTCGGTGAGCAGCGGGCTCACCATAGGGTTCGTCGGGAGCCCAATCTCGCCGCCGCCTGCTCCTGTCGTCGCCATCAATCCGTTCGAATCTGCGGGCGCCACTGAGTTCTCCATGGATTCGCTCTGTTGATTTAATTCGATATCGCTTTCCTCTCTCTCGTTTTTAGGGTTATTCTTTTTTCTTTTCCTTTTTTCTTTTTTGGTGCGGGAGAAAAACAGCGGACAAGCTGAGTAGGGACAAGCTGGGGCCGGTGAGCATATCCGCTGGCGGTGAGCATATCCGCCGGCGGGTGGGACAGCTCGAGGAGCCGTTGAGGATCGAGGGGTTAAGATTTTGGAGCAGTTGCTACAGTCCAGTTTTCAGTCTCCTACGGCCTTGAGTGATCCGGGTTCAAAAATTTTCAATCTCTTGCTTTCCGAGCCCGAGGGTTGGACTCGTCTTGTGGTTTTAGCTGGGCCTGCCCCCACCTGGGCCAAGAATTTGGGCTTAACTTTTTTATCAGGCCCAAACCACATTGTTTCCTATTTTGAATTGCCAAACGAGGCAACATCTCTTGTTATGTTGTAAAAACTCCGAGAATATAACACCAAGACAGAGAAATCTAGAGGCAGAGTAGAAGTAGGAATTCTTATTGATTTCTGAATTTGTGTGTACATTGAAATGAATCAGGAAGGTCCTATTTATAGGAAAACCTTGGGGGCACTATGCAGTCGCTTGCGTCATCGCTTACATCAGCGCATAGTAAACTTATTAATGGTGCACAGTAAAGGTAGGCAGCCACACGTTTTTCATAACACTCCCCCTTGGCTGCCACCTTGCATGATGTCTCATTAAAAACCTTGCTAGGAAAACCCAGTGGGACAAAACCATAGCGAAGGGAAAAAGAGTACATCATCTCTGTATACGTGTTTTATGCTGCCTCGTTAAAAACCTTACCAGGAAAACCCTGTGGGACAAAACCATAGTAAGGGAAAAAGAGTGCAGCCACGTAAGCTCCCCCTCAAGTTGACATAAGTATTTCTTCTTCATAAATCTCGCTTATGACGCATCCCAATATCATGAATAAGCTTTCTGAAAGTTGTAGGGGGAAGTGCCTTTGTAAAGAGATCTGCCACATTATCACTTGATCGGATATACTGAATAGTAATTTGCTTATCCTTTTCAAGCTCTTGGCTGAATGAGAAGAACTTCGGGGGTATATGCTTGGTACGGTCGCTTTTGATGAATCCTTCCTTCATTTGAGCGACGCATGCAGCATTGTCTTCAAACAGTATTGTTGGATCTCTGTTGACTGGTAATCCACAAGTTTCTTGGATGTGTTGAGTTACAGACCTTAGCCATACACATTCTCGGCTTGCTTCATGGAGTGCTATGACTTCAGCATGATTAGAAGAAGTGGCAATAAGTGTCTGCTTTTGTGAACGCCAAGAGATCGCTGCACCTCCACATGTGAATACATATCCTGTTTGAGACTTGGCTTTATGTGGATCTGACAAATAACCTGCATCTGCATAACCAGTTATTTCTTGTTTTGATCCTCTGGAATAAAACAAACCAAAGTTAGTTGTTCCACGAAGATAACGAAATACATGTTTAATACCATTCCAATGTCTCCGTGTAGGAGATGAGCTAAATCTTGCTAATAAATTAGTAGCAAATGCTATATCTGGTCGGGTACAATTAGCTAGATACATAAGAGCTCCAATTGCACTTAGATATGGTATTTCAGGACCAAGAACCTCTTCATTATCTTCGCGAGGGCGAAATGGATCTTTTTCCACATTCAATGACCTAACAACCATTGGAGTGCTTAAAGGGTTTGCTTTATCCATGTTAAAGCGTTTTAAGACCTTTTCAGTGTAATTTGATTGATGCAAAAGTATGCCACTTTGCAAGTGCTCAATCTGTAAACCAATACAATATTTAGTTTTTCCAAGGTCTTTCATTTCAAATTCATTCTTTAAATATATCATTGCTTCTAGGATCTCTTTGTGAGTCCCAATAATATTTAAATCAACAACATATACAGCAATGATAATGAATCCGGATGTTGTTTTCTTTATAAAAACACATGGGCATATAGGATTATTTACATATCCTTCTTTTAATAAATACTCGCTTAGGCGATTGTACCACATGCGCCCTGATTGTTTTAACCCATATAATGATCTTTGCAATTTGATCGAATATAATTCTCTGGGTTTTGAACTTAATGCTTCAGGCATTTTAAATCCTTCAGGGATTTTCATATAAATATCGCTATCAAGCGATTCATATAAATAAGCTGTAACAACATCCATAAGACGCATTTCTACATTTTTAGAAACTGCTAGGCTGATTAAATATCTAAACGTAATTGCATCCATTACTGGAGAATACGTTTCTTCATAATCAATTCCAGGTCTTTGCGAAAAACCTTGAGCAACAAGTCGAGCTTTATACCTCACAATCTCGTTTTTCTCGTTGCGTTTTCGTACAAAGACCCATTTGTATCCTACTGGCCTCACGGCTTCAGGCGTGAGGATAATAGGCCCAAATACTTTGCGCTTATTAAGCGAACTCAATTCAGCCTGTATAGCGTCTTTCCACTTTGTCCAATCAGGTCTATTTTGGCATTCAGTGACGGATCTTGGTTCAGGATCCTCACTTCCGTTAACAATATCACATGCTACGGAATAGGAAAATATTTCATCTATATTTTCCATCTTATTTCGATTCCATAATCCTCCTGTATTGACATAATCAATAGAGATCTCATAATTTTCTATATCTTCAGGATTTTTCATCTCTTGATTTGTCTTATTTTGTGTTTCTTCTGGAACACATTCTTGCTTATTTTGTGTTTCTTCTGGAACACATTCTTGCACATTGGGGTCATCGTGCTTATCTGCTCCTTTTCTTTTTCGAGGATTTTTATCTTTGGAACCGATTGGTCTACCACGCTTCAGGCGTGTTTTAGACTCATGAGTGACTTCATTCTCGGGTTGTCCTTTTGGGATTTCAATCCGAGCAGGAGCATTTACAGCTGGTATATATGATTTAGTCACTCTTTTTGTATCAGTGAACGCATCTGGCAATTGATTTGCTATTTCTTGTAAATGCATAATCTTTTTCACTTCTGTCTCACATTGTCTTGTGTGAGGATCAAGATGCAATAAGGATGGTTCACTCCATGTAATCTCCTTCTCCAGCTGTTTCTTTTCTCCCCCTAATGCTGGGAAAATTGCCTCATTGAAGTGGCAATCGGCAAACCGAGCCGTAAAAACATCGCCGGTTTTAGGCTCAAGATATCTTATAATAGAAGGAGATTCATAGCCGACATATATTCCCAGTCTCCTTTGAGGACCCATCTTTGTACGTTGTGGTGGAGAAATTGGTACATATACCGCACAACCAAAATTCTAAGATGGGAAATGTTTGGTTCTTGACCAAATGCTAATTGTAGAGGGGAGTACTCATGATATGCACTTGGTCTGATGCGAATTAATGCTGCAGCATGTAAAACTGCATGACCCCATACAGAAATAGGAAGCTTTGTTCTCATTATTAATGGTCTAGCAATAAGTTGGAGGCGCTTAATCAGCGACTCAGCCAAACATTTTGTGTATGTACATGGGCAACAGGATGTTCAACAACTATTCCAATCGACATACAATAATCATTAAAAGACTGAGACGTGAACTCACCAGCATTGTCAAGTCTAACTCTCTTGATTGTATAATCAGAAATTGTGCCCTTAATCTAATTATCTGAGCAAGAAATCTCGCAAATGCCACATTGCGAGTTGACAATAAACAAACGTGTGACCATCTACTAGAGGCATCTATCAATACCATAAAATATCTAAATGGTCCACACAATGGATGTATAGGCCCACAGATATCACCTTGGATACGTTCAAGGAATGTAGGTGATTCTGTTTTTATTTTAGCTGGTGACGGTCTCATAATTAATTTTCCTAGAGAACAAGCTTCACATGGAATCTTACTAACTTGAAGGATCTTCTGGCCCTTTAATGTATGTCCATGTGAATTTTCAATAATTCTTCGCATCATCATTGAACCAGGATGACCTAAACGATCATGCCACAGAGTTATTGTCTCTGTATCCTCTTTAACTACCATATGTGACTCTATCACATTTATATATGTATAATGCAATCCTGAGGAAAGCTTTGGTAGTTTTTCTAATATGCACTTCTCTCCTGATACATAAGTAGTAAGATACATATACTTCATATCTTCTTCAGTTGCAGACTGAGTATCATATCCATGAAGATATATATCATTAAAACTCAACAAATTTCTTTTAGATTTTGGTGAAAACAAAGCATCTTTTATGAAAAACTTTGTTCCATTTGGCAATATAAAGCTGGCTTTACCAGTCCCTTCAATCAAGTCTACAGGACCTGATATTGTATTGATGATTGCCTTTGTTGGTTTTAATTCAGAGAAGTACCTTTTATGTTTGAGAATAGTATGTGTTGTACCGCTATCCGGTATGCAAATCTCTCCAGTTTTGGTCTTGACTTCATCATTAGAATAATCCATATCAAGCTTCATGCAAAAATAAATAATTGGTAAGAATAAAATTTGAAACATATTATTATAAGGGAAATATTTCATTCAAAGATAAATTTGAAAATTACAAATAACAAAGTATGATCATATATCTAATTATCACCAATATCACGATGGATTGGAAGATCAACAAAATCATCAGTAAAATCCGAAGCATCAAGATGAGTTGAATCATCCATAGGATCATCATGTTCAGTGAAATTCACTTCTTTCTCTTTTCCTTTCAAGGATGTTTTGTAGAGCTTGCAAAGGTGCTCCGGTGTTCGGCACACTCTAGCCCAGTGTCCTTTGGAGCCACATTTGTAACAGCAATCTTCAGGATTCCGAAGAGAACTTTCACGAACATCTTTTCCTTTTTCATGTCTTTCCACATGATGCTTCTTGTGGATCGCGTTATTCTGTGAAGGGTTGTAAAAACCACTTCGACCGCGTCCACGGCCACGTCCACGGCCACGACCACGACCACGTCCACGGCCGCGTCCATAATTATATCCTCGTCCATAATTTTTAGAAAATGCAAGATTTGCTTCTGGAAATGCTGCTGAACCAGTAGGACGGGACTGATGATTTTTGATCAAAAGTTCATTATTTTTCTCTGCCACGAGAAGAGATGAAATTAGTTCAGAATATTTCTTAAAACCACGCAACCTATATTGTTGTTGCAGTGTTATGTTGGATGCATGAAATGTGGAGTAAGTCTTCTCCAACATTTCTTCATCTGTGATATCTACCCCACAGAATTTCAACTGGGATACTATTCTGAACATTGCAGAGTTGTAGTCGCTAACTTTCTTAAAATCTTGGAAGCGCAAAGCATTCCATTCATCACGGGTGGCAGGGAGTATAACTTCCTTTGGTGATCAAATCTTTCTTTGAGATTTTTCCATAAAGCACTTGGGTCTCTAACAGTGAGATATTCACACTTTAGACTTTCATCAAGATGTCTGCGGATAAAGATTGTCGCCTTTGCCTTATCTTGTGACGACGTAGAATTTATTTCTTTAATGGTCTCAGTGAGACCCATTGACTCAAGATGTATCTCAATATCAATAACCCAAGACATATAATTTCTCCCCGTGATATCAAGTGGAATGAACTCAAGCTTTGCAAAGTTTGACATGGTGATAACTATAACAAAATATAAAATAATTAGAATCACAACATTTTTATTTCTCAAAAAAAACTTGCATGTCAACCATAATAGCTACAAGTAGAAGAGGAAAAGTGAACATAAAATAAAAAAATACGGGTACAATTCACTTGGATCCATGTCTCCAAGAAAAACGATAGAAGTGTTGATGATGATGACGGCAATAAGAAACATCAAAGCTGGACTAAGCATCTTGCGAAAACTAGAACGCAAAGCTTCTAGAGATGATGAAAATTTTGAGAATGAAGAGAGATTGAGGAGTGAGTTATGTGGTTTAGAATTCACCAATTTATAGGATGAAAAATAGCCGTTTATAGCCGTTGGGGGATATAGCCGTTGGGGGTTTATAGCCGTTGGGTTTATAGCCGTTGGGGGGGAGAGAGGAAAAACAATTTAGATTTTATATAATTAAATATTGTAATTAAGGAAATGGTAAAATAAATACATTGTACTATATATATTTACGAGCTATAATATATGCACGCCACTCTACTTGGTGGGTGTTTTGCAGGCATAATTAATAAAGCAGTAATTATTGAAATAAATATTGGCACACCACGCTACTCGGTAAACCTTTCAGTGGGTGTTTGTCCAGAATAATAGTAGAATAATAAAATATATAATGTTAGAAGCTTGGGGTTTAATCCACGCAAGCATCAAGTTAGATGTTAGTAAAGATATCATAATCACATCACTTTACTATAAATAGGTGGCAGAGCCTCCTTTTATTATAGTAATGATGTTATATGAATATAATTAGTATAATAATTCAGTTTTCGTAATCACATCACATTTCTATAAATAGGTGGTAGAGCCTCCTTTTATTATAGTAGTGGTGTTATACGAATATCATAAGTATAGTAACTTGCCAATTTTACCTTGAGATTGTAGAGGTAGAAGCTGGGACTTGTGATAGGACTCTTCCTTGAGCAATGGAAGTAGAGGCTCGTGACAAGTTTTACCTTAAGCTAATGGAGGCAGAAATTTGACGTGGTAGGCTTTTTCCCTGAGCTGACGGAGGCAGAGGCTGGGGACAGACTAGAGTGATCGTGCTGATAACGTGTTGTAAAAACTCCGAGAATATAACACCAAGACAGAGAAATCTAGAGGCAGAGTAGAAGTAGGAATTCTTATTGATTTCTGAATTTGTGTGTACATTGAAATGAATCAGGAAGGTCCTATTTATAGGAAAACCTTGGGGGCACTATGCAGTCGCTTGCGTCATCGCTTACATCAGCGCATAGTAAACTTATTAATGGTGCACAGTAAAGGTAGGCAGCCACACGTTTTTCATAACATGTTAAAACTTTTTATCTATTTTCTGTGTTTTTCCTAAAATAGTTAAGACTTTAAATTTATTTCAAAGTGACTGAAATACTTTAAACATGGAAATAAGATAATTAGGAAAATACTGAGGATGAGAGATGTTTAGTTAATCTCTTTTATGGCTGGTAAGGAATTGAGTTGAATCGAATACTGATATTTGTATCTAAAATGTTAGAATTTGAATTTTCCTTCAAATCAAAATTTATATTTGTGTTTCCTCCTTCGAATTTGAAATTTTCTCACGTTATTAAAATATGTTTGCGTTTTAGTTGATTCAATATTCGAATAGTTTAAGATATATCGAATTAGGGCGTTTTAATTGATCGAAAACTTTGAATTGTATTTGATAAAAAAAAAAAAATTCATGTATGATGTATAAAATTTATAATTTGAATATTCAATTAAAAAGGTTGATTTGGAAATATTTTGTCTCGCTTTTTACTATTAACTTTCAAGTTTTTACAGACAACGATCACTAATCATTAAAATTTATATATGTAATAACATCAAACTTCACAAAATAAATTTTACATGTACCAAATAAATATTCAATAATCAGTTAGATGATTATCCACACAATTTTTTTTCCGTAGTGCAAACAGATATTAAGGGGTTAAATATTTATATTCAAATTGATTAATTTGATAAACAAATGAATTGAATACGTGGAATGTTCGTATTTGATTCTTTTAATTCTTGAATATTAAAAGCATTTATTTGTGCTTAAACGAATCACCCGAGTCGAATTTAATCGAATGCCTAGATGAATGATTGAGAATTGTTTGTTAAGTAATTGATTAGCTTCCACCCCTAGTCATTTTGGCTTGAATTTGGAAATAACAGTAAAGTTGTCTCTGAGTGACATCAAAACACCGAGAATTTTTTGGTTATATCAAAATAGAAAAAAGATCCAACAGATAGGATAGAGAGGTTTGAAAATTAAACAAAATAAAATAATATTTTTATTTTTAAAAAAATGGCTGTCCGATTAAGATCAAATTCTTGGATGTCAATATTTTGAGCTCAATTAACAATTTCTAGTCCGTGGTGTTATAATTACACCAATTAATTTCACTATTAGGGGTTGTTGTTGGTTCGAGATTTTCGAGTTGGAGTTGGATAATTTTTAAGATTTCAAAGTTTGGTGTTATTAATTTAGGATTAAGGATTGGATTTTGATATTTAACATTATTGGTTCGGGATTGGGATTTGATTTGTGTTATTGGTTTGGGGGTAGGATTTTGATTTTAAAATCCGGTGTTATTGATTAGTAGAAGTGGGACTTGGAATGAACTTTTAAAATCCTACATCTCAATTCAAATATGTATATTTGAACCAATCTAACTATCAAAAAAAAATAATTCATGTGAAAACTCATGGACTTTTCATTTGGACTTGGATTTTTCATATCCTCTCTGCCCCTTCCAATTAATCTTATTCCAATTATTATTATCAGTGATAATAGCTATTGATAATAATACAAGGGTTTCGTTTCAGCCGCCTAAGTCAAATCGCAATTAGGAAAAACTCACTCGCATAGTTTTATTTGCTTCAGCCAGCTCTTTTTTTAAAGTAAAGATGTGTGCTCGCGTGTCTCATCAGTTGCGAAAGACGAAAATGCCCCTGAATAATCGCTTTAAAAATATGGATTGCTTCGAAAATGTCCTATTTATGAGGACTGCAACTATGACCGTAGCCCTCACAAAATGATCGCAGTATAGAAGACTGCGACTATGATCGCAGTCCTCAAAAAAAAAAATTTATTTCTGAGTACTGTGACTATGATCGCAGCCCTCACAAAATGATCACAGCTCTATTTCTGAACACTGCGATTATGCGATCATGTTTGCAGCCTTCACAAAATGCACTATTTGTGAGGACTGTGATTACCTCACAAAAATGTCATGTTTTTTAGTCTTTATAAGATTGACTTCATAATCACAGTTCTCTTTATTTGGATTGTGATCGTTGTATTCACAAAAATATCCTATATTTGGTTTCCATATTTTCGAGTTTCTAATTAGGCATTGTGGTCTGGGCTCTTTGGTTGGAGTGGAAGTCATGGGTTCAAATATTGACCGAAGTAATTTTTTTTATATAATTTAAAAAAAAGGAGGTGGAGGTGGTAGGGGATGGGGCGACAGAGGTCGGGTGGTGGGCGGCGCAGGAGATGGTGGGCGGCAGGCGGACGCGACGGCGTTGGGCGGTGGGCGGAGGGCGGAGGTGTGGGCAGCTGGGGTGGTGGCTGAGGTGGGGACGGGGTGTGGGAGGTAAGGGGCCCGGGCGGGCTGTGTCAAAAATGAGTCGGGCCGTGCGCCGCATTTTCCCCACCAGGCACGCCCCAGGTAGAGTGGCAGGCCCAGTTCAGGACTAGGCCCGGCTCACCCGAGCCGAGCTAGGCCCAAGTCCGCTCAGGACGGGTCCGTGCGGGTTGCCAGGCCGACCTTGTTCGCACCTAGTTGGAGTGATGGGGAAGGGGAAAAAGGAAATAAAAACATATAAGGAAGTGGTGGTTGGGAGGAATCAGTTTATGCTGACATGAATGAGAGTGTAGCGAATAAAATTACGAACCTGATTTTATTTTTTATATGAAGTGAAGTAGATGGCTATAGCAAAGTATCCAATAATATATTGATTATTAAATTAATATTTTATGCATAATTGAGTAATGTTGACTGATTATTTGTTATTCATTATGAAATATTTATAGTAATCTTGTAGAAAATGTAATTAATTCATAAAACAATTAACATCAACACTAACTCGATTTCAGCCTGCTTAGAATATTTATAAGATAAATGCGTCAATATTAGCAATTGTGAACATCTAGTATTTGTAATTAAACTTTAGTTCTGTTTTCAAAATTTATTCTATTGTTAAATACAATATAATTTATTATTTTAAAATATAATAATAATTAACTATGAAAAAATATGATATATTAATAATATCTAATATAAATAATAATCAATAATAATTATCAAGAAGACCTGGCTCACTGGTAAAGAAATAGGAGTGGGCTGTAGGGAATGCCAAGTTCAAGTCCAATTACAGCCTAATGTTCAAAAAAAATTACTTTAATGTTTGTTACGAAATATTATTGATGTTATTTCAATAAAAATAATTAATAAATGTTATATTAACATTTAATACGATCAAATAATTAATATAATCAAATTATAAAGCTCCTATAAAAGTGTCCTAATTATTAGTCTAAATTATTTAACTAAAAGTGCAAGTCTTAGTTCAAGTCCTACTAAATCTAATTAAAAATTTCAAGTGCTAGTTCAAATCTTAATAAATTCAACTAAAAAATCTATGACTCAGTCCAAGTCCAAATAAATCTAACTAAAAAGTTCAACGCCTAATTCGAGTCCTAATCCAGTCCAAGATCAAGTCAAAGTCAGAGGTCTGAACCAAGAAATTTCAAACCAAGTGTATGCATTTGTCCCTTAAATCTTTTATATTTAATATTAACATTAAATCTCAGTAATTTCAGTTTAGACTCTCAAATCCTTCTAAGTAATATCAAATCAAAACAATGGTTAGATTGAGGGTGTGGAAAAGAGAACATTCCCTCAAAGTTAACAGATATGTTAAAAGGCATGTTTACTCTTACTTTTTTGGCAACCAAAAATTTGTGGTTTGCGGGCGGGTGCGATGTTACTTACAGAATTTGACTAAATTGAAATTACTAAAATTCAAAGGACCAATATAAAAATAAAAAGATTTAATAGATGTATACATTAAAAAACCCTTTCACTACCCGATGTGGGACCAAAATGACGATTACCCGCGCCTGCTCCGCTTTTGAGAGAGAGCGTTTTAATTTAGTTCACGTGGGCGACTGTGATTAACGAAACGTAACCTCAGAGTCCATGAACTATTGAGTCGATCTTTTCTTAATTAGCATGGGGATTTAATGATGTAGGAGCCATTGGCAAACCTAATTAATGCTCCAAGAAAGCATTGTGCAGTGGTGGAGTCATTCATAGATATGAGATTAGATCTAATTATGACATTCTTATAATAATTAACCTCACTTGATGATCTCTGTAATAGTATGTGAATGAGATAATCTAATTTATTAGTCCTTTATCTAGGCAAAAGATAATGGACATTCTCTTGAGCATCTTCCTATTTCTTTGGGGACCGCAAGCTCGTCTTGTTCTCGTACATAACAATTAATTAATTTGCTTAAAAAAATCGAGAAAAAAAAGAGAAAGAACTTTTCTTTAGCGTTTTTATTGTCGACGGTACCTGTGGAAGTAATACATTGGCAATCTCTTAAATATCATCAGATTCATGAGACGCTAATTTATAACCTCAATAGAAGTAAGATATACAATCTTAATACATGAGTATAGTTACTGTGTCACCTGCTAGCTAGGGGCCGCGTGACCTCCACGGGCTGTAGAGCACCGCTCCTCACTTGGAGGTCACTGGTTCGAGGTGCATCACGACCCTGATTATACTGTGAATCTCGGTGTGTAGTGATTAACTAACAAAATAAATAAATAAAGATAGTTACCAACTAATTTAGCAAGATAGTACATATACTCTTAAGAGACAAATAGCACCGATTAAAAATTCATGTTACTGATTTTATTTTTATTTTACTTAAAGCTAGGAAAATCCACTATGGAAGTAACTTCCATTGAAATATTAACCACTTGTTGAACTTGTGGTCTTGTCATCACAAGCCGCGCTCCTTGTCTTCAAAATTACTGTTGTCATCAAATTCTATTGTCGTTGACTCAAATTAAAGCTGATGCAACCATGTAAAAATAGCTCTTCTAGTTTTTCAGATTTTGTGTTTTGCACTTAAGTGTGCTCTAGAAAATACTGCGGATTCATTGATTCTAAAGATTAAATTTAAATCCTAAGAGGCAGTATGTAAACTTTCTCTATTCAATGCGACAGAAGAGACTCCTATTTTAACAGGATTTGAATCTTGCGCCTCTTGGACTTAATGCAAAAAAACTTTATCATCGTTGTTAAATCAGATAAAGAAATTGAGAATTTTGTATTATTGATGAAGATAATCCCCGATATATATAGAGATTACAATTGTATAATAAGAAAACCTTAATCATAATACTACTATTAACACCCACTCACAAACTCACCATGAAGGGATAATTGTGAGTTCGAATAAAAAAATTGAAAAAATCTAAAAATATCTATTGACAAATCTAAAACTTGATTTCGATCAGGTATGACACTCTTCGAAGACCAATAAATAAAACTTATAAAATATTTAATAACTCCTCGCAAACACATGATGATTGAAACGTCAAGAATTTGGATGAGTGAATGTGGATGATGAGAAGGAAAATTAGAGATAAATTCCAATCGATAACATAGCACTTTCTGAAATTTGACCTAAGTTTCTTTCGCGAGTTACAAGGTGGATTTTGAGTCTACAAGGGAAAATTATTGACTGAGAACTTCTAGAGTTCTTTTTTGCGCCCCCCGTTCCACACCCCGATGACGCCTCCCATTCTTTCCTCTTTGAAGTCTATTCTTGCTAGTAAAGGTGGACTCCAAAAATTCATGATGTCTCTTTCGCTTGAAGTGAAGTGGACATTAAACTCGTAACTCTCTTTAAAAAGGTAAGGGTGGACTCCAAAATAGAACCCATGTCTCTTTCACTTGAAACTTGGCGGATATTGACATATTGTGAAATCCGTTGATGAAAAATAATGTTTCTCTCATGTGCTCTGCAGGCTGCCTTTCTCATGTTGTTTCAAACATGTCGGCACAACTTTCTCGACAGAAGATGTTCGTATGGGAGCCGTCAAAACCTATACCTAGAAGGAGCTTGTCGAACAAGCAGAAATAACTGAGAAATCAGCTAAGAAGTTCGAGCCCTCAGTGCCCAAGAACAAATAGGGGGCGGTACCAAGGGGCGTAATGCAGCCCAATCTTCCCAATCTAAGGAAAAGAAAACGATGACAGTTGAGTTGTCTGGAGAAACTCTACAAAAGCAGAAAAGGAGTGGCGTCAGCAACAATCAGGAATTCAAGTTTTCGTCGAGACAGTATTCCTTCAAAGATGAACAGTGGTGATCATCTTCCACCTACTCAATAAGGGTAACAAGCTCAAATTACCTGAAGTCCGGTGACAAGAAAAAATGGGGTGTACAAATGACCCCAACTACTGCCTCTTCCACATAATGGTGATCATCCCGCTAGCACATGCTTTATCCTCAAGGACAAGATTCAAGCATTAGTGGATGCTAGAGTTCTGACTCTCAACAGAATAAAAAAAGTCACCGCCAATATGGTAACTTTTAATTTCGGGACCTTCTCGAAAACGACGGTCCAAAACAGATTAACCCCAGTCCCTAAAGCCAGATTGGACGCCATCAACCCAATGGCGAAAAAGCAGAAAGCCAAGGGCCTCGTTCCAATGACGATAAAATCTGAAGAGATCATGTGGGTCAATCCGGATATCATCGAAGATGAGCAATGGGAATCCAGCAAACCAAGCTCAAAGGCAAGCCATGTAACATCGTCTCCCTCACAGCGGATGTTGACGCTGTGATTATAGCATTTCTCAGTGACTCGAAGAAGAGAAGTTTGCCTAAGCAGCGCAGCTTGCTGCCACTCAGCCTTTAGGCACCCGATCTGGAAAGTCGTACTTATGATAGTACGATCAGACACCCGACGAGACACAACAATCAACAACGTCGGGATCAACTGCACCAGTCCAGGTTGCGGCACCATCCCCGCCGCTGGACAAAGCGAAACAAAAGGGGTCCGATTTGACAAATCATTGAAGAAGGACCCTCCAAAGGGGCTCAACGCTCCTTTCTGCTTTGACATATTAGCACAGCTTGCCAATATTCAAGCTCATATCACACTGCACGAGTTACTTTGCCTATCAAAGGAGACAAGAGAGGCGCTTAGAGATGCACTTACTGACTCAGAGTCCTTTCTGACACAAGTACCGACAATCCCTACTAATGACAATGGACTTTGTGTCCCCGATGTCATTTGAGGCAGCCACATGTGCCATCCATCACCTTCACTCTTGAGGACATACTTTTCAAAAATATAAGTATGATAGACCTCTGTACTACACTGGGTACATTGGTTCTACCTGTATCGAGAGGATCCAAGTCGATCCGGGGTCTTTCTCTTAGCATCACCCGAAGAAGCTTCTCTACTTCCTGAGTATCTTGGTCAGCAGGTTATCCACCACCACTACAGCCATCTATGGCTTTAACGTTAAGAGTAGTCACCTTCTGGGTAAGATTCGTCTTTGATGCCAAATTGGAGACTTGAAGTCAGAAGTTACGTGCTACATCATCGACACTGACACATTTATAATCTCTTACTCGGACGACCGTGGATCCATGCCAACTGGATCGTTCCCTCCACGTTGCACTAGTGCTTCAAATACGTGGGAGATGATGCTGTGATAAAAACGATATTCGCTAAAATACAGTCCTTCAAAGGAGCGAGAATTACTTCACTGATTCCCTACTCTACCAGGAGAATAACGAGCTAGCGAGGCAATCGTTGCCCAATGACATCGACAGTGGCAACGAGGTAGAGTCAGAATCAGGAGAAGATGTGTCGGCTATCTTTAGTATAGAACCAATTGTAACATATCTAGATAATTTTGGTTATAATAATCTTGCCAAAAATGAGGGCGAGTAAGTCCTTAATGAAAATATTGCTTTTGATTATTCTTTGTCTTGAGGAAGTATTTAAATCTGTCGATATTAGTTCCTTGCACGTACTTTTACCCATCTCGAAAATGACATGCATGCATATAGAGGACAATGAAGGTTTATCTTCGTTGTCCCACCAACTAAAAGGGACCAGTCGCCAATTATATTCAGCAGAAGTCAAGCTCGGGCCACAACATCTAGGGAATCGGATGACGACTTGGAACCCCCGCAATTTTTTTATTACGCTCCGCCAGCACACCTCATGATGAAGATGGGTTACAACTTGAATCTTGGCGATGGTTTGAATTTCGGTAAAGGGCAGCACATACCTTTGCAACCCTTCGTACCGGAAGGAAAACGAACCAACTATTACGACTGCATACATAGGAGGTTAGGAAAGATCACCCCCTCCTCAGTTAGAATCAGATTCTGACGAGTCCATATTATCGCAATTATCAAACTCGTCCAATTGGGACTCTGATATCAGTGTAGGGTAGTCTTCAAAAAGCGCTTCGCCAACATGGCATCTATCAGTCAGGCGGAGCAAGACGAAAATATTGAGCCATTCGATGCTGATTCGTGGGCTCAACAACTAGATCTTCAATGGAAAAAGTGTTTCAAACTGTGCGAACTCCGGACCGAAGATAAGGTGATCCAAATCAACATGGGTGATCAAGCGCATTCAAAGCTCATCTCTGTAAGCGAAAGCCTTTCGCCAACAGAGAAGCAAGACCTTATATTCTCATATGGGAATATATTGATATTTTTGCTTAGAGCTATGAAGACATGTCTGGTCTCGATCCTCGAGTGGCTATAAATCATCTCAACATCAAACCGGACGCTAAGCATGTTAAGCAACAGTAATGACGATTTTAATTCGACATCAAGAAAACAATCATACCAAAGTTCATAAGCTCATCTAATGCGGTTTCATTTAAGAGGAACAACACTCGGACAAGGTTGATAATATTATCCCTGTGTTTAAGAAAAATTGAAAGATTAGAATTTGCATTGACTTCCGTGATCTCAATGTAGCCTGTCCTAAGGATGAATTTCCGTTACCCATCACTGATATCATGATTGACATACATGCGGTTTCGGAAGTATGTCCTTCGTAGATGATGACTTTTCAGGGTATAATCAAATTAAGACGTACCCAGATATGAGAAGCAGACATCATTCAGAACGCCATTTGGGATACACTGTTACACATTAATGCCGTTCGGATTGAAGAATGGGGGTGCCACTTACCAACGTGTCATGAGCACAATTTTCCGTGATCATCTACAAAAAATAGTGGAATGCTATGTTGATGACATCGCAGTCAAGAGTCGTGGTAGAAGCAATCGTCTAGACAGCTGAGAACCATGTTCGATATCATGTGGGCTCAACAGCTGAAGATGACCCAACCAAGTCATTCTTAGAAGTGTCGAGTGGCAAGTTCTTGGATTCGTCACATCCAAAGGAATTCACCTTGACCCTGACAAAGTCAAGACAATTCAGAGCATGCAACCTGTAAAGACCCTCAAAGAGCTCAGAGGTTTACAAGGCAGACTCGCCTACATCCGAAAATTCATTGCAAATCTTTCGGTCGTTGCTGTTTGACACGGAGAGGGGTTGGCTGGTGTAACGTTTCCTGGAATCAGATGGAAAAAATTACAGCCGGCTTAATCTTCCGGTTACAAGGGAGGGGGAATATTGAATCTTGAATTCCCCTTTGTTTAGTGCTGGGTTCTTCGTGTGGCGGTGGAGAGTGAATCTTGTTCTCCGTTGACCGGATGACTGTTCGGACCGTCGGGGATCTTCTCTTCGGTCGGTAGAAGGAGTACTCAGCTCCGTCTACCAAAACTCTAGAAGAGGAGGTAGGCGAAGAGCGGCTAGTACTCAGTAAGCTCGCTGAAGGGTTTTCTCTCTCTCTGTCGATGATCTCTCCCTTTTTTTTTTCTCGGAATCTCTCTCTTGCCCGATAATCGTCGTCCTCCGATAATTGTCCTCCTTAATTGTCGTCCTTCCTTCAATAGTGACGGGACTATTTATAGGGTTTTTAGGGGGTGATCGTGCCCCCTAAAAGTGCTCCACGATGAGGGCCAACTTCCCCGCTACATGGGCGGTGGATGGCGCCATAATCGGGGTAGTTGCAACCGAGACGTGGGTGTCGAGCCGACGCGTCTTGATGCTGAGACGCGGGCTTCGGCCGACGAGTCTTGATGCTGAGACGCGGGCTTCGGGCCGACGTGCCTTGATGCTGAGACGCGGGCTTCGGGCTGACGCGCCTTGATGCTGAGATGCGGGCTTCGGGCTGACGCGCCTTGATGCTGAGACGCGGGCTTCGGGCTGACGCGCCTTGATGCTGAGACGCGGGCTTCGGGCTGACGCGCCTTGATGCTGAGACGCGGGCTATCTCTCGCGTCTTGATTGTCACATTTAGCCTTGCGCCTGGATCTTGGATCTCTGTGTTTTGGTGGCTTGTCTTGGTGATTTTTAGACAGCCTACAGAACCCCCTCCAAAGTTTTCGACATTCCGCAGTTAACTGGGACGGATTTCGAAATACTTTGGACTCTAGCTGAGTTCCCCTTCATGACTAGACTGTTGATGCTCCGGGTTTAATCTTATCTGGAGTTGGTCTTCGTGAGTGTACTGTTGAACTCTTTGAAGCCCCCAGAGTTGATCATGTTGAGTGTTTAGATGCACAGTCTAAACCTCCCCGATTGCTTTTAGTCTGTCATTGGCGCGCTTTAAGCCAGAGTGGTTGGTCGTCTGCTTGCGTCAGTGTACTGTTGAACTGATTTTGCAGAAGCAGGAGGCCAAACGCAGGTTCTTTTTAAAAAGCAGAGATGGTACTGCTGTAAAGGCGCGATTTCTGTAACGTGCGTCCTTTGGCAATGGAGACGCGACTGATCTTCAGAAGGCAGACGCGATATTTGGCCAGACTGGAAGGACGCGAATTTCTTAGAGAGACGCGACCTTCCGAATGCATTCATGGAGAGGCTGACGTGGCATGTCCCTCGAGGAGGTGCGTTCTTTGGGCGCGAATTCTGTGCCATGTCATGATTACGCCGCCAGCTGGCCTAGGGAACCGGCGAAATTTCGCCTTTTGGCGCGCGGATTTCCTGGTTCATTAAATGAACTGCTCCACGTGTCGACTGCTGACTCGTGGCGGGGTTGCGACGCATGATCTTCTCCGTTCAGAAATGATTTGGTTACACGCGTCAAGCGGCGACTCGCTGCAGCGTCTACCGGGCCACGCGCCGCGTATCTTCGCGAATCCCTGTGCCTATAAAAGGCAACAGTTGGAGAGATGCATCTTCTTCTCCGAACGCACTCGCTGAGAAAAAAATTTCCTTCTCTGTTCATCTTCGAACTTGTTCATCTCCTTGCTCGGATTTCTGAACATCAATGGCACTCAAAACTAAGCCAACTGCATCGTCCTCAAAGGCGACCGTCGCCGAGGCCCAGAGGGGCGGCTCCTCCTCTGCACAGGACGTCGTTCTCCCAGGTCTCCAAGGTAAAGGCCTCTTAGGCGGAAGTTTCGCCATTAAAGAAAGTTCAAAGAACTTTTAAGAACCCTTAACACGTGAATTTCAAATCGTGTTTGATTCCCAGACGCAGTCTTTGGGATGATAACCGAGGCGCGGGTTTGGACCCTCGCGCCATTGAGTCCTGCGCTTCAGATTCTTCACTTAGAATATTTTCTATTTGTGAAGGGTTCAGACGCGGACTTAGTTTACAGAACGCGGATTTGATCCTTGCGTTCTGTTTCATCAGCTGCTGATTTTGATGAATCTGGCACCCGAGTCCAAGTACTTCGACATCTGGGGATGTGAAAGGAAGGGGGTTACCCTCCTTAACTTCTGGCGATTATGGTAGTGGAAAGGTTAAGGTGGATAACTCCCTTCTTTTCGCACCCCAGAAGTGACATCAAGGAGAATGTTGTGGAGACGCCGATCCCATAGGTCTGGACGCGGATTTGATAATTCCTGCGTCCAGTGCCTCTTCTGCGTGGATGCGCAGGTCTGGACGCGGATTTAATAACTCCTGCGTCCAGTGTCTCTTCTGCGTTCGGATTATGAACACTTAGCATTTTTTTCTATGCTTTTGATAGAGTATCTAACTAAGTGTCCTTTTCTTTTTGCAGCGCCACGCCCTGCTACTTCACTCGCCAAGAAGTGTCACTTTGGTCATGTAGGTGGTGCTGACCGGGATTTGACTTTTGTATTACAAAGGACTGTTCCTGTGACTGCTGACAAATCACCGGATCGCAGAGAGAGGCTCTCAAATGTTGACATGAGAACTCTTCGGGTGTTTATGACTGATGCAGCATTCGCAACAGATGCTGGCATCAAGCTGGAGAAGCCTGCCTTCTTCTTCGGAGATCGTATCCACGAGGGCGGCCATAGCGTGTACGACGGAACTTACAAATGGCTCCGTCAAATAAAGGGTGGAAGATTCTTTCTTCCGGACATGGAGAGGATGTTCCCGCTGTCCTACTTCCAGCATATGTCCGTCCCTCGGAAGATGGAATGGGACCTTACTCGATATGTTCCCGAGGTCACTCTCGGTGATTTGGGCTCCCACAAAGTATACCGTCATGATAGCCATGACAGGTCAGTTATCGGCCTTTTCCCTGGGTCGCGCAGGACTGAGGTTCCAGCTGGGGAGATACCACAACTTGGCACTACCTTCCTCAACGCCTTCATGGAGGCGGAGGGTGACTACCCGGTTGGGTTCCGTGCGCCGGGGTGGGTCCGTTCCACGGAGAACTATTGGTGGGGCAGAATGGTCGGCTTTGTCCTTACCGAGCTCGGGGGTCTGCTAAAGCGCGTGGGACTGTACTCGGCAGTCAGGGCCATGCAGTGGGGGATCCCTCAAAGCTCTCAGAACTTCTTCGGGATTCTAGAGCGTTATAATCCTTCGACGGGGACGTTCTTCACTCCGGTCGGAGAGATGGGCCTTGCTCTGCACGAGCTGCACGAGGTCTCGGGGCTGTCGACAGGGGATATTCCCTATGAGGAATATGTCCCGACCGCTGTGGAGCTTCGCTATGTGAAGGAGGAGTTTCCCCTCATATATGAGACCTACTGGGAAGTGCTATGTCACTTCCACATTTGCGGCCAGATAACCAAATGGCGGTCGCAGGGAGTCAAGCAACTGTCTTGGGCCAGTTACTTGTTCAATAATGTCAACACCAAAGACCATCGGATAACCCGATTGGATCCCAGCTCTGACAGGGAGATTGAAGACAGGATCGACCAGGCTCCGAACAGCTTCTACACCACGGAGTCGAACGAGGACGGTTTCGACCCTGACTTGGTTTTTGAAAGCTTTCACCATCAAGCCCGGACTCCTATCTCCGATAGGGCGCTGTTGGCGGGCTTTCTGATGCTGTGGCTGAAGCGCTGTGTGGTGCCCACACTGCCGCATGAAGTCATTGTTGCTGACGTGGTGTACCCGGCGGTGCTCCTGGCTCATGGGAACCCCATAGCCCTTCTCCCGGCCGTGGCGGCTGGTATTCAGAGTGGGCTGCGGGCGCTCACTAAGAGTTTCTGCGAGCCACCAAAAACTGCAGACTCCGAGGGAAAGCCGTATGTTGACTCAGAGGGGAGTCCGACGGTGAAGCGTCCCAACCCTCGTGTCGAGCTGCCTTACACGTACCTTATTGCTTGGTACGTGATGCATTGCCCTTCTTTGATGACGACAGCGCGTTGGAGGGAGAATTCTGTCCCTTTCGTACAGCGGTTGGAGGGTTCAAAATGGCGTGATCCTTATATATATTACGTCCGGAAGTGCCTTTCAGACCCTGCAACTACCAGCTCAATCGCTGCCTCCTCCAGATCCCTGATGCATCTTTCGGGATCTACTTGTTGATTCTGTTGGCCCAGATGACTTCACGAGGTTATCCGCGGGGGCCTTCTGGTGGTTGCTAAATATCCGGCCCGGATATGTGCTTTTCCGGCAAGGGACGTCATGTACCATTGAGCCGTACATGCCGAGTCGCTTCGCTCGACAGTTCGGCTATGATCAGCTCTATGTCGGGAACCCCAATGCTAGACTCGCCTTCGAAGGGAACCTGTTCGAGGGTGCTCGGGCCTGGTACTATAGTGTGGCTGGAGGGACGGGAGTATCTTTCCGTCTACCTCTCGAGGGGCCCAAGTGCCGTACGAGTTTCAGCTTCTGTACTTGGTACTCCCAAGCCATCCAAACGCCAGACTTTTTTCCGGCGTCTTCATGCATTGAGAGCATCAATGCAAGTCTCGAGGCCAGGACTGATTCTAGTAAACCGACGAAACTCGTAGAACAGTACCTGAAGGCCCAAAAGGAGGTCGGGCGAAGATCGAGGAGGGAGCCCCCAGCAGTGAGGGCGGAGCCGCGACCGGCAAGGGCAGAGCCACCAGCGACAAGGGCGGAGCCACCAGCCACGAGAGGAGGAGCCGCGGGCCAGGAGGTCTAAGCAGTTGGCGAGCAAGCGTCATCGACGCTCTGCTTCTATCGCTGAGCCTGCCCCAAAGAAGGCTCGGAGGGATTTAACGGCTGAAGTCTCTCAATCCGGAGACATCTCTGCCGGAGTTGAGGCTCCTCCTGAAGACGTCCCTGTTAGGGTTGAGGAACCGTCGGAAGATGAAGATTTCCCCACCCTAGTCCGTGCTCCTAGGTCGCGCAGCAAGACCGTGGAGGAAGGGGAGCTTGTTGAAGAGTCCACCGCCGCCGAAGATGACGAGTCACTGGAGGTTGACATAATGACTGGAGGGGATGTTGAGATTGCAGGCCTCTCAGTTCAACCGAGCCTTCTTCTGCTCATGATGGGAGAGACGAGGCACAGCAGCCGGGGTCTCCTAGCATCTTCATTTCCAGTCTTAGGGCAGTCGACCCTAGTCCTACCACTGGGGTAATTGGAGGTAAGGCTCCTGTTGCGGAGCTTCCTCGTGTTGCGCTGTCGTCTTCTTCGTTATCGGGGGAAAGCGACTTCGAAGACGAGACCGACTATGGCGATGAACCCGCTCTTCCTGATCAGAGCAAATTCTTCCACATCTCGGAGGAGGAAATACATGAGGGTGAGCCATCGACTGCACCATCGCTGGCGATTATCCCTACTGAAGGTATTCTTTCCATCTTCTGTCTAATTTTCTCTTTACATATTGAAGAGGATGTTCTAACATTCTTCTTTTATGCTGCAGGGCCAACCGAAGATGCTGAGGCTACAACCTCCTCGCGTATCGAGGAGATGGTGAAAGAGTTGACCCGGCCCGAGGGGATTGAGGTCTCGGCTGCTGAGATACCCTCAAAGGGGGCAGCTGTTGAAACTGGGGAGCCTTCCACTCTGCCAGAAGAGGAAGCAACCACTGAGGCTGAGGAGGCTCTCACTCTGCCAGGCGAGGAGGTTACTGCTGAAGCCGAGGAGACTTCCGCTCCGCAGGATTTGACGTCTCCGGACCTCCAACCTGGTAAGGCAGCTCTGATGCTTTAAATGTTTAGCTCTTCTATCATTGTGGCTAACATCGCGATAACTTGCAGAGAGGACCGAGGGGGCTCAGGTGGAGAGTCCGATGGTTGGCACCCTTCCAGAAGGCCATACAACTCAGGTCTCGGTGGAGGTTTCTGAGGAGGTCGTGCTTACTACTCCCTCATTGGCCGTGGAGGCTCCTGCAGAGGTAGTACCTCCGGAAGCGTCAGCGGCCGGTCCAGCTCTTGTTGTCTCGACGGCCAGCACGACTCTTGTGCGAGAAGATCCGCCTTATATCCCCTATCCTGTGACAGAAAAGGGGTCGGGAAGCTTCCTAGGTGGTGAAGACATGGGGGAACTGGCACGTCAGATGGTGCAGCAATTCTTCGCTTCGATGGGATCATGTATTGATCTCATCTTACGTGGAAACAGCTCGTTCCAATTTGCCCAGACGCTTCTTAAAAATCTGGCCGTGAACGTCGAATTAACCGGAGGCCCTTCACTTGCCAAGGCGTGTCTACGGGTGGTAGAGCAACTGGGAGACTACCTGCAGGAGCTGGAGTCTTTAGAAGATGCTGGCTCTTTTAGTGAGGCCCAGGCCACCCTGACTAGGCTCCTAACTGCTCAAGAACGAGAGCGACAGGAAGCGGAGGCACAAATCGCTGCAGAGATCCGCAATCTCGAATATTCCCAGGCTGAATGTCAGAAACTAGCTGGCGATTCAAGGGAATCCGAGCTTGTCATGCAGAGCACAGAGCAAGTCATCATCAGGGCTCGGGACACCATTGCCAAGGCAGAAGTGGTGCTTGCGCTCAATGAGGAAAAGCTTGCTATCATCAAAAAGCAGCTAGAGGAGCAACAAGCTGCTAGGGCGCGAGCTGAAGAGAGTCTGTCTCTACATTCTTCCAGGGTGGAATCTCTGCGAGCGCAGCTGGCCGCAAGAAATTTCTTATCCGAAGAGGAGCTGCGGGACCGGGCTATTATGGAAGCTGAAAGGACGCGCCAACACGAGATTCACCGCCTTAGGGAACAAATCCGTACCTTGGCGAACCAGGATATTTAGCCTTCTTTTCTTTTCCCCCTTTTTTTTTGTAAAGAAGAGGACACTCTGTTTAGAGTGTTTGTATCCACTTTTACTGTTTATAATAAAAGTTTGAAAAATTTTGCTCCATCTTCTTTGCTCAGCTGTAGGCGAATCCAACTCCTTGGTAACTGGCACTTAGGTAAGACTAAGTTCTGTTAATGAAACGCGGCCTTGACTCTGAGTCTTCTTAATGAGACGCGACATTGATCCATAAAGTGAGACGCGGTCGTCAGTCCACAGGAACTTAGATTTACTAAGTCCTTTTGATGAGACGCAGCGTCAATCTCAGAGTGATACGCGGTCTTCTTGATGAGACGCAGCATTGATCCATAAAGTGAGACGCGGTCGTCAGTCCATGGAGTGAGACGCAGCGTCAATCACAGAGTGAAACGCGGTCTTCTTGATGAGACGCAGCATTGATCCATAAAGTGAGACGCGGTCGTCAGTCCATGGAGTGAGACGCAGCGTCAATCACAGAGTGAAACGCGGTTGCTAAGAAAGACGCGGATCGATCAGACACGGGATACGCAGCCTCGAGCGACTTTCCCATCTGCGTTCAATGCAGCATGACTTTAAAAGATTTTTAGGAGATCTTTGAACGTCAAGTCTTCACCGTCGATTGGAGTTCCGGGTCATCCGTTGCTTCCCAAGACAGTTATCCACGCGTCAGCCTCTTATTGGGTTCAGGCGTTAATGCTCTTGCATGCAGAACCGACGCTGGCGGTTGAAAAACCGGCGCTTTTCGACGGTTTCCAAAGCAGCGCTCCACGCGTCCGTTTTTGATTGGGCTTTGACAGTTGTGCGCGACGGTTCCGATTGATGCCCCATTAATGACAGTTATTAGGGACTGCCTATAAATAGAGTGCACCCTCTCCCTCTTCAACAATCCAACTTAGACTGTTTCATTTGTTTTGCTCCGAGAGAAGTCTCGCCTTGAATTATCTTTCAGAGAACCGTCTTCATGGATGAAGGTGACCCCATGGATGAAGATGACCCAGAGCTCTCATGCCTCTGTTTGGTCTCTTCAGAAGGAATCCTCTCTCATGTCATCCTGCGCACCCGCGTTTGGATGCAAAAGAGGTCAACTCTGGACAGAGGTTTCTGCTGGTATGTCACCCCGATGATGTCCATAGCCTGTATTTTGGCATAGGCATCTGAATGAAATTCTGGTGCATTCCTATTCTGGAATTTGTGCTGATGACTTGAACTTTTCTGAACGCGGGCTCTTGACGCTGGCTTTGCTCATGGCTATTGCCTTGGCGCGTTTCAGACCTGAATCTTGCAACTCCTGTTCACCAACAGAGAGATGGCAATTTTCGGCGTTTGAAGTTTTTCGCGTCTAGTACATTAGACGCGGGTGCAAACTGAGACCGCGTTTGAATCCTGAGAGTGGCACAGTTTTAACTCGCGTCTGTTTCTGCTGACGCGGTGGTTTGACTGTGCAGATCATTTCCGCGTCTGAAGTCCTCAATGACTGCCGCGTCTGTTACTTAGTTTTCTTTTGTTAAAGTATACTAAGTTCCAGATTTTCTGATTCTCTTATTTGTTCTTTGCAGGTTCGCTGGTCTCCTGGAAGAGTGCTTCAACCGGCGAGCTTGCTCAATGTTCGTTTGTAAGAGAGTAAATTATGGTCCTCGTCGTTTGTAAGAGAGTAAATTATATCTCTGACGAGGACCCAAATCTCGCCAAGGTCTCTTCAGATCTCCTGCACCACTCTTGCCTGATGGCAAGAGATGGTCAGGTCAAGTATGACGGCGAGGAGGTTCCGGCGGTTGCGGTGGCGGAGAGGATCCTCTTCCTCTCCCATCCCAGAAGTAATATCAAGGACAGTCCATGTCCTTTGGATGGCCTGCTGGGGAAAGATCAACTCTTGAACGAAGGGTTGCAGGCTCTTCTGTTGCCACCGGACCTCAAGAACACCATTGCTCCTGGCTTAGTCAGCTAGGGCGCTTTCGAAGTTGGCGTCGTGCATCAAAGTGCAATCGGTTCCAACAGTCGCCACAATTTGGCACTTCTTCAGACATCATGCACTTAGGATCAGATGCGGCTTCAAGGAGTGAGTACGGCCTCAGAGAGAGAGAGGGACTTCTTTGTACTCCTTAATTGTAACACTCAATCTTATTGTATAAGAGAGCGTTTTGTATCACTTTCATGTGTTTGGATATGAATAAAAGTGACACTTTTCTTTTTGCCTCTTTCTGTTGTCTTGAATGTTTCGTTTTAGAAGCAAAGAATGATTTTGGTGGACCCGCCACTTTATAAAGAAAGTGACAGGGGGAATGCGTACTCCCAGAGAAGGTGAACTTTTGTCAAGTGTCTAGGATTGACTTGATTCAAGGTCAGCTGGGGAATTCGATAAAACATTGTCAGCGGTGTAATGTTAACCTAACAATGTCTTTAGGTGGACCTGTTATTCTGTTGAAGAGAATAACAAGTGAAACTAGACCCGTGAGGAATCTAGTAAAGCTTTTACCGTTAGAGGTGTGATATTAACTTAACGGATTGGAGATAGTCTTGTCAGAAGTGTGGTGTTAACTCGACAAGGATGTGAGTCAGAGGTGTGATATTAACTTAACTCAGAATGTCACTGTCATAGGTGTAATGTTTAACTTAACAGTGAGGTAATGCTAGAGGTGTGATGTTGAACTTAGCATTGGTCATCTCGACTTAGACGAGGAAGTCGAGGAACGGTCATGGCCATAGGTGTATTGTTGAACTTAGCGATGACTCGGATGCTAGAAGTGTAGTGTTAACTTGGCATCGTCCATTTCAGCTTCGATACGGAAGTCTGAAGAAAGGTGACTATCAGAGGTGTGATATTAACTTGACAGGCACTCGATGTACTGCTTAGAGGTGTAATGTTAACTTAAACAGTAGTTTGTCAGAGGTGTAATGTTAACTTGACAAGAATTGGCTCGTGATAAGAGCAATTTGAGGACCTGTCATTCTATTGATGAGAATTGACAAGTGGAATTTGAAATGCCAGAGGTATAGTGTTAACTTGGCAAATTTGAGAGTTTGTTACTCTATGCAGAGTTAACAAGCAAAATTTATACCCGACAAAGAGTATTCATTACCAGAGGTATAGTGTTAACGTAGTAATGATTGCATTTTGTGGTCCTACCATTCTATGGATGAGAATTGGTAAGGGACTTTGGAGGAAAGAGTGGACTCAAGTCCACTTAGGATTTTTAGCAAACCCTCAGCTATCAACGAATTTGACATGCCTTTACCAACTACCGTTTGAGTTGGGCTAGCCATGCTATTCCCCTCAGCATGATGAGTTGTCGAGGACTTATGTTGGGCTTAAAGGCCAACATTTTCCTCTATCCTTAGCCGTCGAGGGCGTCGGATCAAATGGGAATGTGTCCCTTAGGATTTTTAGCAAATCCTCAGCTGTCAACGGGTTTGACATGCCTTTACCAACTACCGTTTGAGTTGGGCTAGCCATGCTATTCCCCTCAGCATGGTGAGTTGTCGAGGACTTATGTTGGGCTTAAAGGCCAACATTTTCCTCTATCCTTAGCCGTCGAGGGCGTCGGGTGTTTGATCAGAGGTGTACTTTTAACTTGATCAGAAGAAGAGTACTATTAAGGATAGTACTTCTTCAAGAATTTGCCATTGATCGGCATCATGAGTGTATCGCCATTTGAAGTTATGAGGCGATATGATCCATTTGAGTAGACTGACTCTACTACAAATGGTCCTTCCCATTTGGGCTGAAATTTTCCTTTTGTCTTGTGCGTCATGACCATGGGTCTTCGGACAGTTAAGACAAGGTCGCCTTTCTTGAAAGTTCGCGCTTTGACTTTCTTGTTGAAGGCTCTGGTGATACGAGCTTGGTAAAGCTCGATTTGTTGTTGGGCCTGCAAACGCTTGTCGTCTAAGGCTTCCAACTCCTGGAGTCGCTGCTGATGCTTCTCCTCAGTTGTCATTTCTGCTGTCAAGGCGACGCGTAGAGAGGGAATTTGTATTTCCAATGGAAGGACGGCTTCGCATCCGTATACCAAGGAAAATGGCGTGGCTTTAGTTGGGATTCGCACCGTTGTGCGGCAGGCCCATAAGCATTCACCCAGCTTGTCGTCCCAGTCTCGTTGACTTTTCGAGACGAACTTTTTGAGAAGCTTGCCAATAGTCTTGTTGAAGGCTTCTGCAAGACCGTTAGCAGCAGGATAGTATGCCGTTGAGGACACACTCTGGATTCTGAACTTCGCGCAGAATCTCTGGAAAGCCTGGCTGATGAACTGGGGTCCATTGTCATGGATGATACGCCGAGGCACACCGAAGCGGTAAATAACGTGATGTTTTACGAACTTGATCACGTTAGAAGATTTCACCTCTTTCAAAGGGATAGCTTCGGCCCACTTAGAGAAGTAATCGGTTATCGCTAGAATGAACCGATGTCCTTTCGATGATGGTGGGCTGATAGGGCCAACCACGTCCATCCCTCACATTTCAAACGGCCAAGTAGAGGTCGTTGAGTGGAGGTACCCTGGTGCTTGATGGATGAAATCGCCGTGTATTTGGCAGGCGTAACATCTCTTAGCATAAGCGACAGCATCGGCAATCATCTTGGGCCAATAGTAACCCATCCTTTGGAGTCGATGTGCCAATTTCGGGCCAGTTGATGAGCTCCACAAGTACCATCGTGGGCTTCTTTCAATACTCCTTGGGCTTCTTTTGATGAGAGGCATCGGAGCAGGATCCCGTCATGCGATCGACGATACAATGTTTCGAAATCGCATTATAGTAGAATTTGGGGGCTTTTCTCCGAATGGCGGCCGCCTCCTTGGTGTCTTCGGGCAAAATGCCGTATAAGACAAAATCAATGTAGGGGAATCGCCAGTCTTTAAGCCCTGAAGCGGTCGACACTTCAAGTGTTTCTTTATCGCGACGATCTCCCGCTGACCCTGGGTAGTCTCCGAGGGGAATTTTTGGACAGTATAGGTCGTGGCTATAGACGAATACTTTCTCCATTGCTCCAGCTGGAAGAGCTAAGGAAGCAGCGAGGGATGCGAGTGCATCCGCATGTGCATTTTGCCTGCGCGGTACATGGTCGATGTAGAAGTTTGAAAACCTTTCGGCCATGTGAATTGTCGCGTTGTAGTAGGGTACTAGATCTTCATGTCTGGCCTCGTACTCTCCGCGAACTTGGCTGACGATGAGTTTAGAGTCACCGTACGCCTCGAGATTTTTAACGCCAATCTCATCGGCGAATTGCATCCCAATCAAAAGAGCGTTGTATTCCGCCACATTGTTGGAACAAGGCTCCGTTAGCGAGACAGCTCGGGGGATCACATAATTTTGTGGGGGAGACAAGTACTACTCCTACCCCCGCCACTATGTGTCCCTTTGGGCTTGTCCTTGATGCACCGTCGAAGAAAGTTGCCACACTTGACTTTCGAACGAAAGGTTTGATATGAACCTGCGGATGTACGCCAATCGTCCTTGTAAGGTTTGATATGAACCTGCGGATGTACGCCAATCGTCCTTGTAATCCCCTGAGCTCCTTGAGGCTTCTGGGGGTTGCATCTCTTGGATAGCGCGGACTTTCTCTGGATCCAAATAGATTCCTGTGGAAGTCACAACAAATCCTAGGAATTTGCCACTGGCTACCCCCAGGAAGGATTTGGTGGGGTTCATCTTCAATTGATGAGCCCGCATGATGTCGAAGACCACCTTCAGGTCTGCTATGTGATCACCTTTAGTGCGACTCTTCACCGCGATGTCATCGACATAGCATTCCACCGTTTTCCGCATTTGCTGATGGAAAATGGCGTTCATGGCCCTTTGGTATGTTGCCCCTGCATTTTTCAGTCCGAAGGGCATGACGGTGTAGCAATATACCCCTAGAGGAGTCCTGAAGGAGGTATGCTTTTCGTCATCGGATACATCTTGATTTGATTGTATCCTGAGAACCCGTCCATAAAGGACATTCGCTCGAATCTACAAGTATTGTCAATCATGACATCTGTGATTGGCAATGGGAATTCGTCTTTGGGGCAGGCCTCGTTTAGATCACGGAAGTCGATGCAGATCCGGATCTTCCCATTCTTCTTGGCGACGGGGACGATGTTGGCTACCCAGTCGGGATGTTGTTCTTCCCGGATGAAGCCAGAATCGATGAGCTTTCTGACTTCTGATTGAATTGCCTCCATTATCTCTGGACGGAACCGTCGCTGCTGTTGTTTAACAGGCTTCATGTCCGGATTGATGTTGAGGCGATGCATAGCCACTTGAGGATCAAGTCCAGGCATGTCCTCATAATTCCAGGCGAAGACATCTATATACTCTTGTACAAGAGATATTAGATCCTTCTTCTCTGGAGGCGACAGGCCGTCACTTATGAAGATGGGCTTGGGGTTGGTCTCATCTCCTAGGTTGATCTGAACAACCTTGTCATCTGTGGGTGGCTCACGCTGTTCAAAGCGGATATCCCAAAGAGCATTCAAATGTTTGATCCAAGGATCTGTATCAGGTTGGATCATTTCTTCAACTTCATCTTCCAGATGGCCTGTTGAAACCATGTTTACTGAAAGCCCTTTGAAGATGTTGCCGACACTGACATCTGACTCCCATGATGACGTGTCTGAAGAGCAATCGTTGCTCGACGATTCTTGAGAATCAGAGGCTGATGGGACCGGAGTTGATACATAGCCCAACCCCCTGCGCGTCCGATGATAATAATCGGGGGCCTTCCCTTTTGGCACAAAGGATCGAAGTAGCGTCCTCCTTCCTTTGCCGAAGTTCAACCCGGGCTTGTTGGTTATATCGTACCCCATTTGCTTCATCATTCTGAGTGCTTTCGATTTATAATGGTCGAGCTGAGGGGATTCCTCCTCGCTTTCCGATTCTTCGCGGGGCATTGGTTCAGACGAGATTCGCCCAAAAAGTATTGGTCTTTGGCCTTTTCGTCTTGCCGGAACCAAGAATATAGATTCCTGCGCATCGCCATTATCCTGGTATGTCCCGAAAGATGATTTTACTGGTACATGCAATGATGTCAAAGCATCCATTGCCGACCAGATGTCATCGTCTACGTCGGTAGTAGTATCCGACGGTATTGAATCGGATGCACACGCTGAAAAATATTCAAAGTCTAGATTCTCATTAATATACCAACCGCCTGCATCGTCGGTGGTATTATCAACATCGAGCTTATTAATGCTCTTTACAAGTGGTTTTAACTCCCACAGGCACTTTTCTTGCTCGGGCTCAGTGTCAGCCTCATTACCAGAGTCTGGCGCCTCCAGTTGCGGGGTTTCATCCACCGGACCTGATATAAAAGGGAATCCGTGAAATAATTCTCGACTCCCTTGAACGGATACCTTTCGGCAACCAACGTTTACACCTTCCCACTCGCGTCAATGTATTTTATGACTTGGTGAAGAGTGGAGGGAACGATGGAGTTGCGATGGATCCATGGTCGTCCTAGCAGCAGATTGTAGGAAGTGTCGGCATCGATGACGTAACACGTCACCTCCGACTTGAGGCTCCCAATCTGGCACTTGAGCTTGATCTTCCCCATCGGACGGGTGCCGTTGGCATTGAACCCGTAGATGGTCGTCTGTGTAGGGCTCAGACGGTGGGTAGGGATGCCGAGGTGTTGCATGACTCGGCGGGGCATAATGCTCAATGCGGACCCTGGATCTACCTGAATGCGGTTCACCTCAGATGATCCGATGTAACCTGTGAAGTACAGGGGTCGATCGTGTTTCCCTTTCACCTGCATATCATCTGCCGTGAAGGTGATACAGGGGGCATTCTGGGAAGTGTGGAGGCAGTCCTCTACATCTTCCTCCTTCGGCACCTGGGTCACGAAGGCCTCAGCATTCGCCAGAGCTTCTTGCAGAGCCTCTCTGGTTGACTTTGATAGCCTCAGGAGTTCATACAAGGTGATGCGTGCCGGGATGTTGGCTAGTTGAGCCAAGACATCGAAGTGGTAAGATGTCGAGGATCCTTCCGCTGCACCTTTTGGAAGGGCTCGAGAGAATCGAGTCTCCTTCTGCTTTGCCACCGGTGGCTTCGTGGAGGGCTTGGCTGATTCTACGGCTGGTTGCGGAGAAGCCGCTGCGTCTCGCCGTACTGCTTCAAGTATGCCTGTCCTGAACGGGTCCCCGCCATCGGTTGGCTAGGCTCTGCGGCCAGGACTATTGTTTTCTCTTCTGAATCAGTCAGCGAGGGAACATCATCCTCTGCTTCTCGGGAGGAAGCACATACCACATGGCAGGACGAAGCTTTTGCCTTGCCTTTGGACTTCCTGTTGGTTACAGTAGTCCATTGTTGTTCATTGACGAGGTCAGGGTGGACCCACATGGTTTCCCCCTGAGGTGTAGGGACGGCTACCAAGCCCTTCTCCTGCTGCTGGTGAGGGTCTGTGTTGACCACTCTTAATTCTCCCCTTGGAATAGGAGTTACCCCCGCAGGCGTTGGAGGTTGTCTCCCGAACTGGAGAACCGACGTTACATTGGCCGTGACCTTCTTCTGCTCTGGTCGGAGCTTGAGCACCTCCGCGTCAATCAGAGCCTGAAGAATGTCCTTGAAGACGTAGCAGCTTTTGGTAGGATGTCCCAACATCCTGTGGTACATGCAGTAGTTGGGATTGTCGGTCTTGCCGACTTCCTCCGGGCGTCTAATTTCAGGGAGCTTCAGTCGATTGCTCTTGTTGAGTAGCTTGAAGAGCGAATCGACATGTTCCTCCTTGAAGGAATACTGCTTGTTGGGGCGTGGCTGGCTTGAAGAGCCACTTGCCCTGCCTGTTTGAGGTTTGGTGGGAGATTTCGTCTCCGTCGTCAATTATCCTTCCGCTTCGTCTGGAGGGAGGTGTCTGGTGCCGGGCACGCCTTGTCGACCTTTCCGGCCGCAGCTTGCCTTCCTCTGCCTTGACACGGGCAACAATCTCCTCAGCCTGTTCACCCTGTTGGACTAACTGCTTCCAGGTGCGGCTTTCAGCAACTCCTATTTGAGTAAGGAGTGAGGTTTGGAGATTGTGGCGGCATGTTTCCACCAGGGTGGCCTGGGTCATACCGCTTGGGCACCGGAGTGCCGTGTTCCGAAATCTTTCCACGAAAGATTTGACGGACTCCCCTCTCCGCTGTTTGGTAGCTAAAAGGGTGGGCATTGTGACTTCGGAGTCGTCTTCGAAGAAGCGTGTCAAGAACAGCTTCTCTAGATCCCCCCAGTTCTTGATAGAACCCTCCGGGAGCTTCATAAATCACTCAAAGCCAACCCTTTCAGGGTGCCGATGAACAGTCGCGCCAGGATGGCGTCATTATCTACCCATTCCCGGTCTGGGATTTGAAGTAGTAGATGTGCTGGTTGGGTGACCCCTTCCCGTCGAATGCTTGGAGGGTTGGAGCCTTGAACTTAGGAGGGTATGGAACTAAGTCCCACTCAGCCGATAGGGCCGGACCACTCCAGCTTCTTGGAGGTCCTTGCGATTGGCAAGGGCCTCGAGGCGTCGTTCCAATTGACTCGTCCTCTTAGCATGAGTCTTCTCCTGGTCTTGGTCGCTTCTTGCCTGCGACGAGGGCTTGGACACATCCGAGGTAGATCGTCGTGTCTCGTCGGAAGGTTCGGAGGGTGGGCTTCCTCCCTTTCTCCCTTTCCCCTTCGGCCGTCTAGGAGGAGATCTCGCTCTTTCTTCAAGCAATTTCTCAAGCATATGCTTAAGGGAGTCAATGGATCTCTGTTGAGAGGCGATTATATCCATCTGGTGCTTCTGCGTCTGTTCTAAACGCCTGGCCGTCTCCTCAGGAGTGTCTGCCATGTAGGCGGAAGCCTCCTTCTCGACGGAAGAGTTTGAAGCCTGCGACTCCACTATAGCAGAGTGAGAATCACCCATTCTAATGCCGCGGGCTAAGGCATTATAGTCAATTGGGGGATGGCCCCTGTCTGGGTGCGAGTGTGTTGATACACCCCCTCCGCTCAGAGTCAGATTCCTCTGAGTTTGACCATTGGTTGTTTTCCCTTGCTTCTGCTAGTCATGTTTGCAGTAAGCTCCGGTATTCAACATCTGAGAAGGTTCTCCTCCTGTGGGAGCGTCTTCTTTTGGCTGACGGGGGAATCAGGGTCAGCTATCTGATTAAGGACTGCTGGTGCACGCCTGATCCATAATGGCATCCAGAGAGCATATGGATGAGTTGCTGACAGCAGCATGACGAAGTGGCTTGATTGGCACTTCTTTTCCTTGTCAAATAATCCCTCAAATCTGTGGGAGGGGGATTAAAGAGACTGGTCTCGCAACGTCGAAGACGGGAGACAGTCATGTGCTGCTCAGCCTGGACGCAGACTTCAGGGACGCGGCTCTCATGACGCGCTGTATGACGCGCAAGCGAGTCTCGCGTTGCTGCCTGATGCGTTTAGGCAGAGTTGCTTGAGAGAGAGTGGGCTGCTGGCCCCACGCCCATGAGTGCGTCTTCCTTCCTGCGTTTGAAAAGACGCGGAGGTTTCACCCTGGCGTTTGATGAGTTGGTCCTCAGAGGACTCAACTTGAGGGGTCTCGCGTTTGGGTCGCCAAACGCGGATCTCACGCACTGGACGAGGTGCGGGCAAGGCATCAGATTGTACACCGCGTCCACCCCCAGTCAGACAACCAACGGTTCCGACTTGGAGTTGACGCGCGCGTCTCCTCTGTCGACGCTCAGCATTCCGGTTGCGTCGAGGAGGTGGAGAGAAACCAACAACATCCTGGTTTATAGAACCAAGAGTGTTCACCACGCGGGTCTCCTGAGAGACGTTGACGCGGGTATTCTGCTGAAAACAGTTGATCGCAGCAGCAGTGGTGCCTGGGACCACGCGGGCCTTCTGGGAGGCGTTGGCGCGTGTGTTCTGTGCGACGCGGTTGATCGCAACAGCAGTGCCGGAGGTCACGCGGGCCTTCTGGGAGGCGTTGGCGCGTGAACTTGTCTTGGCACAGTGGGCATCGGCACCCGGCAGAGCCTCAGATTGGGCTTCGGGTAGCTTTTCAGTTGAGACCCTGCGGCAGACGCGGGTCTTTGGGCTCTTGGAGCCAGAAGAGAGGAACTCTTCATACTTCGCCTGGTCGAACTCGACAACGAGTGTTTCGACCATCTTCCCCTTACGGAGAACATCATCCTGCGCCACGATCTGTTCGTCAGTGACGAAAGTATTCCCCAGCGGAGTCGCCATCTCTTGTTTGACACGGAGAGGGGTTGGCTGGTGTAACGTTTCCTGGAATCAGATGGAAAAAATTACAGCCGGCTTAATCTTCCGGTTACAAGGGAGGGGGAATATTGAATCTTGAATTCCCCCTTTGTTTAGTGCTGGGTTCTTCGTGTGGCGGTGGAGAGTGAATCTTGTTCTCCGTTGACCGGATGACTGTTCGGACCGTCGGGGATCTTCTCTTCGGTCGGTAGAAGGAGTAACTCAGCTTCGTCTACCAAAACTCTAGAAGAGGAGGTAGGCGAAGAGCGGCTAGTACTCAGTAAGCTCGCTGAAGGGTTTTCTCTCTCTCTGTCGATGATCTCTCCCTTTTTTTTTCTCGGAATCTCTCTCTTGCCCGATAATCGTCGTCCTCCGATAATTGTCCTTCTTAATTGTCGTCCTTCCTTCAATAGTGACGGGACTATTTATAGGGTTTTTAGGGTGATCGTGCCCCCTAAAAGTGCTCCACGATGAGGGCAACTTCCCCGCTACATGGGCGGTGGATGGCGCCATAATCGGGTAGTTGCAACCGAGACGTGGGTGTCGAGCCGACGCGTCTTGATGCTGAGACGCGGGCTTCGGGCCGACGCGCCTTGATGCTGAGACGCGGGCTTCGGGCCGACGTGCCTTGATGCTGAGACGCGGGCTTCGGGCTGACGCGCCTTGATGCTGAGACGCGGGCTTCGGCTGACGCGCCTTGATGCTGAGACGCGGGCTTCGGGCTGACGCGCCTTGATGCTGAGACGCGGGCTATCTCTCGCGTCTTGATTGTCACATTTAGCCTTGCGCCTGGATCTTGGATCTCTGTGTTTTGGTGGCTTGTCTTGGTGATTTTTAGACAGCCTACTTGCCAACCGTTTACGCGGTTAATGAAGAAAGACGTCTCCTTCATATGTGATGAGTTTGCCAAAGGCTTTTGAGGATATTAAAGAATACCTCACGAAGCCTTCGGTCCTGATAGCTCCCATTTTGAAAAATCATTCTTACTCTATGTATAAGCTATGAACCACTCCTTGGGCACTTTTTTGACACAAAAGGATGATAAAGGCTGCGAACAGGCGATCTACTAATTGAAAAAACTCTGATCGGAGCTGAATCTCGATATAGCCCTATTGAGAAGGAGTGTCTAGCCCTTGTCTTCGCTGTCCAGAGACGCGATATTATTTGGTTGGCCAAACCATTCATGTAATTTTGAGAGTCAATCCCCTGTGTATTTTCATGATGAAAACATGGTCCTTGAACTCTAAACTGGCTAATTGGGTCATTCTGTTGTCCCAATACGACATGACTTTGTCCCCCAAAAGGTGATCAAAGGTCAAGCTCTCGCAGATTTTCTAGCAGCCCATCCAGTTATGAAAATGTCAAAGCTACATGAAGACATTTCAGACAAGGTCATCGAGGCCACATGACCTCATGAGACAATGTATGGCAGATATTCTTTGACGGTGCATCAAAATAGGCCCTACAGGCAAGATCATTACTGGAGTGAGGGTAGTATTTATCTCACTAGAGAATCATGTTCTTTCTCATACATTCTCACTGACGGAATTCTACTCTAACAATGTAGCTGAGTACAATACTTTGCTCATTGGGCTCTAGCTCGCTCGACAAATGAGGGTACGGTACCTTGAAGCTTATGGTGACTCCAAATTGATCATCAATCAAATCAAGAGAGAGTATGAGGTTCAGCATGAAGACCTAATACCTTATCACCATGCCACCATTAAGTTGGCCGACTCATTTGACGACTTCTACATTAGCCATGTGTCTCGCCTTTTGAATAAAAAGACAGATGTTTTAGCTGCGCTCGTGGCTACATTAGCTTTGCCAATAGAAACCACTTATCGTCTTACGGTGGCTACTCATCATTTCTTCTATCCGAAGTACGATTTAAAGGTTAGCCAAGTTCAATAACCTCAAAAAACTTCGAATCGAGGGACTGGCGATTCCCGATCATCGATTATGTTTTTCATGGCATACTGCCCGATGATCTCAAGGAAGCAACTTCTGTTCGACGAAGATCTACTAGGTTCTACTATGACGCAGTGGTAAAGATGTACTGCAGTTCATAAAACAATATACTTCTTCATTGTCTATCCAATTCAGAAGCACGAGAAGTACTTAAAGAGGCCCACGTTGGCATATGTGGAGCTCATCAATCAGGTCCAAAGCTAAAGGACCGACTACACCGACTCGGCTATTATTGGCCAACTATGATCTCTGACGCAGTTGAATATGTAAGAAAGTGCAAGGCCTGTCAAATTCGTGCGGATTTCATATACCAACCCCCGGAGCTACTCCACCTCACAGTCGCTTTATAGCCGTTTAAAGCATGGGGAATCATGTTGTAGGACCTATCAGTCCTCCATCGGTAAAAGGTCATCAGTTCATCCTTTCGATAATCGATTAATTCTCAAAATGGGCAGAAGTTACACCACTCGCTGAAGTTAAAACCGCTGATGTGATCAACTTCATCAAACACTATGTCATCCACCGATTTGGTGTCCCCAGGCGGATCATCCATGACAATGGTCCCCAATTTACAAGCCAATCATTCTATCAGTTTTGTGACAAGTACCAGATTCAGAATGTGGTTTCAACTGCTTATAACCCTGCTGCCAACGGGTTAGCAGAAGCGTTCAATAAGATGATCATCAATCCCTCAAAAGTTCATCTCTTCAGTAAATGAGATTGGAACGAGAAACTCAGTGAATGCCTTTGGGCCTACGAACGACGATCCAAACTCCCACAAGCAATACGTCTTTCTCTTTAGTTTACGGGTGTGAAGCAGTTATACCGCTAGAGATACAAATGTCGTCACTTCGCATTGCTCTGGCAACCAAGATGATAGAAGGAGATAATGACTGATTACGTCTCCAAAAGCTTAAAGTATTGGACGAGAAGCAACTACAAGCTCAACAACACTTTGAGTTGTGCCAACCTCGAATCATGAAGGCCTTCAACAAAAAAGGTCAAGAAGAGTCTTTCGGAAGGAGATTTGGTTTTAGGTTGTCAGGCGACTTATGGTCATGACATATAAGACCAAGGGCAAATTATAACTTAAGTGGGAAGAACCCTTCACGATAGAGACAGTCTATTCGAACGGAGCATAGCGACTAACAAATCCAAATGGCGACATGCTCATGATGCCGATTAATGGCAAATTTTTGAAGAAATACTATCCCTGATCACGTTAACACCATATTTCTGATTTAAGAAGTATTGTACATGACCATGTTATCATTAAACATCTGGTCATTAAGACGAACTTGTCTGATTGTTTCTTCTCTAAAGAAACTCTTTCCTCAAACGGAATCAATTTCATCTCCACTTCTCTGGGACACTGGTCGATAAGTGATTGGACTCTGTCATATTCTAAAGTTGAGCATGATTAACAATGAGTTGAAGCACTCTTCTTCTTAATCATCACTCTCGATCCAAAAGGATGATGATTGTTTATATGTAATAGTCCATATCTCCAATCATCTCTTCACCAGTGTCATTCAGCGAATCATGTTCAGTCTTGCGATGACCCCAGTCGAGCCGAGTTCATTGAAGAGGTTCGTGACACATCTTAGTAAAACCTTTCCACTGTTTTCACATTCATATCTTGATTCGGTGATCAGCTGTAAGCCTAAGCCTTGATCATGATGAATATAAAATAAGCATTGCAACGAATTTCGACTTAATCGATAAATTTCCGCAGAGCTTATGTTCCATATCTTGACTTGACGATCAGCCGAGAACAAGAATCCCGATTAGGTGATACTTCATCAGAAATTTCAACTTACTCGATAATTCCCTATAAAGTTTAATTTTGACTCTTTAATCTCCAGCAGATTTTAGAGGTTACTAGTGGAATATAGAAAGGTCCACTTCAGATGGCACGATCTGGAGCCTTCGGTGAATAAGACTAGAGAAAAATATTGGCTTCTAAACACAATATAAAATCCTCGATAACTCATAATGCTGAGAGAAATAGCATGGCTAACCCAACTCAAATGGTAGTTGGTAAAGGCATTAGTTGGAGCTCCAAGCCAAATTGAAGGGACGTCATGTTAGCTGTCACCTTCTTCTCTGCTCCGAGTGGAGTTTGAGCACATCTGCATCAATCAAAACTTGGAGTACATCTTTAAAGATGCAGCAGCTTTTAGTAAGGTGTTCCACCATCCTATGGTATGGCAGTAGTTGGGATCATCCGTCTTCCCCACCTCTTCAGGTGTCGTGCATCTGACAGCTTAAGTTTGTTGCTTTTGTGAAGCAACTTAAACAAGGAGACAACATGCTCATTGTTGAAGAAATGTTGCTTATTGGCTCGCATCTGTTCTAAAATTTGTTCACTCTAGCCGGCTTAGGCTTGGCAGAAGACTTAACCTCTTTTGCCACAGTATCTTTTCTACTCGGTTGAGAAGATGATTCTGAAGCGCGTCACATTGATTTATCCGATCTTTGGTTACTCTCCTTTACTTCTTGCCTTGACCTTGGCGATGATCTCCTCTGCTTGTTCGCCTTGTAGCACCAGCTGCTTTCAAGTGCGACACTCGGTCACTCCTATTTGAGTTAGAAGCGTGGTTTGCAGGTTGTGGCAGTAGTCTCTACCGGTGTGGACTGCGTCATGCCACTCAAATATCAGAGCGCCATACTCTCAAATCTTTTCACAAATATTTTGATGGACTCTCCTTTCCTCTACTTTGTAGCTAGAAGAGTGGGGATAGACACTTCAGTGTCATCTTCAAAGAAGCAGGGCAAGAAGAGCTTATTCAGATCAGCCCAGCTCTTGATGGAAGCTGCAGGAAGCTTTATGAATCATTCAAAGGCAACCTCTTTGAGGGCGTGGATGAACAAACGTATTAGAATGACGTCGTTTGATACTACATTTCCGGCTTAGGACTTAAAGTAGTATATAAGTTGGTTCGGAGAACCTTTGCCATCAAAGGTTTGCAAGGCAGGCGCTTTGAACTTGGGAGGACAGGGAACAACATCCCACTCGGCCGGGTATGGCCGGAGTACTCCTGCCTCTAGAAGGTCACCTTGGTGTTAAATAGCCTCAAGGTAAAGCTCAGTCATTCGCTTGAGGTGGTGATCCACGTCACTTTCTGAATTCTCCTCCTCTTCTGATGAAGAGTCAGGAATCTCAGTATCGTCAGAGTTTTCAGAAGCAGAGTTTTCACCCTCCTTCTTTTTGCCTTGTAGCTCTAGTCTTCAGACTTTTCGTCTTCTTCTTCGTCCTGTCAAGCAAATGAGCCATCATCTTCTTGAGATCATTGATGGACTCTTGTTGGGATTAGAGCATATCCTATTGTGCTTGTTGCACCAAGCTTGCTCCTCGAATCTCCTGGACACCTCTTCGGGAGTGTCGACCATGAACGTGAAGGTTGTTGTCCCCGTGTAGGAGTTCGACGACTGGGATTTCACGATGGTTGAATGCTTATCGTTTACTTCAATCCCATTGCCAACAGATTGCAGTTATTTGGGGCGATCGTGCCAGTGCGGATACGAGTGTGTTGGTAGATCCGTTCAGGCTCGATCAATATATTTTTCAAACTCGGAGATCGTTCAGCGTCTGACTCCTTAGAATCAACAGCCAGTTGCTTCCCCTTAGATTTGCTTGGTGGAGTACTCGACCCCACCATGTTCGAAGTTACCTCTGAGTATTTAACATCAGAGAATGACTTCTTCTTGCGGGATCGTCGTCTCTTGGTTGAGCTCGAGTTTGAAGTCGTTGATTGTCGGCTAAAAACTGAGGGCTTGGTCATGTGAAGTTAGAGTGGCAATCAAAGAAACTGCTGAGATAAGCCGCTCGCAGTGACACTGGGGAGTGATTTGATGGACACTCTGCTTTCTTGTCACTCAGATCCGTTGCAGGAGCATGTGAAGAACTAACCTCGAACCCATGGAGTGAGGGCTTCCCAATTCAGCATTGTTTTTGGCCACTTGGGGCTGGATGCCGGCCTCACATTTTTGTGATGAATAAGACTGTAATGGTACCCAAAAACCCGTAACCCGATTCGATCTTTTATACATGGGTCAGGTTCGGATCTAAAAATTAGACCCAAAATTCTTATCAGGTTACGTTTGGGTATGACTATTTCAAACCCAAAACCCGATAACAAACCCGAAAAGAGAGTAAAGGTTAAAATGGTACTTATCATCATGCATTTCACTATGTTTAAATTAATATAAATTATAAAAATGAGACTTGATCATATTATTATAAAATTATATAAATTTTCATTTTGCATCTAATAAAATTGAAATACACTTTAAAGAATAACTCTCATTGAAATTTTAATACACCTATTTAAAATTCGAATCCGACCCGAACCCGATAAGAAAGAAGAGATCCCGATTCGAACCCGAGTCCGAACCCGAATTCCTTATCGGGTATGGGTTCGGATATGGCACGAATCTGACCCGAACCCGACCCTTTTACACCCCTAGTGATGAAACGTGAAGGTTATAGTTTAGCAGACTCAGCTTCTGAACGCGAGTTTTGCATTTTTGAGTTGAAACACGAATGTCGCATTCTGGCGCGAGCTTCAACTGGACGCGGGTCTCACATTCTGGAAGAGAAATGCGGACCTCGCGATTAGGCACAACCACAGGCTAGAAGCGATTCTCGCATTCTTGCAGTCAAACGCGGACCTCGCGTCTGAGTGCTGAGACGCTCAATTGGTGAACGCGAGTCTCACGCTCTGCCACAGAAATGCGAGTCTAGGCTTCGCGTTTGGTGCCAATAGCACAGACGTCACTGCAGTAGCTTCTGCTTGCTGAAGATGAGCGAGATGTCTCGTCGATAATCAACATTCTAGTTGGTTCGCAGGGCCTGTTGAGAACCCCTGGCAACCTAAATTTGCAGAGCCTCGAGAGGAGAGTAACGACGAGATTGATCTCCACCGCTGTATTAACGGTGTACCAAAACTCTGACCTCGCGGGTCTCTTGAGAGACGTTGTCGCAAGCTGCATGAGCTTCACGGGAGATTTTCATAACATCGCAGGAGGTTGAACTGTCGCTTTATCAGCAAGCGTGCGAGCTGTTCTTTAAGAAGTCTCCAGAGAGACTTGAGAGAAAGTCTCCGAAGAGACCTTGCGGTATTAACCGCGTTGCTTTGGGGCTAATGGAGCTTGAGGAGAGAAGCTGTTTCTCTTGGTCGAACTTCACAATGAGCGATTCAACCGTCGATCCCAGAAGCTTGAGGTCCTTGCGCTACGACCTTCTCAACGTAGAGAAAGTGTTCCCTAGCAGAGTCTCCGTCTTCTGTGGGTTTGAAAAAAATAAGTTAATTTCTTTGAATGAATGAAAATTACAACGGATTAAATCCGATTATATAAGAGGGGAGAGTTTTGAGTTAATCTCCCCTTTGTTTAGTGTCAGGCTCTTGATGTTAGTGATGGAGAGTGAATCTTGTTCTCTCTTAATGAACCGATCTGGAAGTTTGTCTCTAGATCTTCTTCTTTCTCTTATTTGAAACACACTGATAAAGTATAAAACTTTAATCAGTAGCTAGCAATCTCAAAGAGATTAAACCACTACTTGAACTCAACAAATTTTAGAGTTTTCTCCCCAATAGGATCTCTTCTCATGCTGAAGTCTTGAGGCTTTTCAAAGCCAAGAGTTTTTAATCAAGCCAAAAGCCAAAGCCCCACCCTCTCCCCTAGCTTTCATAACTATTTATATGGGTTTTCAAGGGGACAACTGCCCCCTTAAATCTCTCAATAATGGGGATTTATGCCCCATTACGTGGAGAGAAAGTGGGTTGCTTGACCCAGTATTTGCTATCTATTACATCAAAAATGCGAGTCTCGCGCTGAACGCGGACCTCGCTCTGATGAAGAATACGGAGCTTACATGCTCGTGTGTTGAGTTGAAACGCGGAGCGTGTTGGCCCAAGGTTACAATCACCCGTTTTTAGTGTGTTTTGATGATTACAAAACATATATAGTTATTTGTACTAATCATGTTTGTTGTTTGAGTGTGTTTCAGGGTTCTAATGAAACTAGAAGGTTTCTTCCCTAAAGGAAGGTGTTTTGACTCAAGTCACCTCAATTCGGGCTCAAGAATCAAGCTTTCAAGATCATATGGAGAAGCCCACTTGAAGAACTTGTAGTCCTTAGAACAAATGTAAGATTTAGCTTGTTAAAGTTTGAGTTTTGGAAACTGGCTCTAGGATACACACACACATTTATGTATACAAGTTTTCATAGTTAAAGTTTTTGTTTCTAAGTTTTTCATGACTTGACAAATATACATGACTCCAAGTTTTACAAAGACAATATCATATTTAAATCATGTATACTCTTTCCATCATGATACTTAGTTATCTTTACTTCAAAATATTTTTACAACAAATTTTCAAGTTCTGTCTTGCTGCTGTTTTTCTGTTTCAGGCAAAACGGGCCGACCGGCCCGGTCGACCGGCGCTTGTGTCAGGACGTGCACGCTTGTGCATGTCTGTCGGCCGACCGCCGGGTCGACCGACTGTCTGCAGTTTTTGCTCTCTCGGTTTTCTGGGTCGACCGCCCGGTCGACCGCGTTCAGGAAACTTTGTTTCTGTTTAGAGGACGGTCGACCCGAGTCCAATGGCTACTGCCAGCAGGGCGGACGGCCGACCGTACCGGTCGACCACTAGGCCTGCAAAGTGCCAACGGCTCTTTCCTCTTTGGTGCAATCTGAATTCTGTTTTCTTAATCTGTTTTTGGCAGACTTTTTCTGAGTTTTTTGAGAACTTTTCTAGATCAAATAAGCTTAAAATAAATTGATTTAACCCTTTTCTCTCCCTATAAATAGAGGAGAATAGTCTCTTGCAAGATACCAAGAAAAATCCTTAAGTTTTCAAAGCTTTAAAAAGAGAAGAAAAGTGTTTAAAGCTCTCCATTTTCCCATTCATTCTTGAGCTTGTTTTCAATTGTGTTTTCTAGCAAAAATCATTCTACAACTGAGTTTTTCTCACTACACTTCTTAGAGCAAAATTCCCTACTCAATCTATAAGGAAGTTGTAAAGAGAGAAGTGTTTGTAAAGAGTTTGTGATCTTTTTAGAGATCACTTGGCTACTTGTTACTCTTTGTTCATCTTGTGGAGACACCTCTTCGGTAGAGGTTCTTGTAAGTGGTGGAGCTCGGTGCTCCGGTCTTTGGTAGACCTTGTAAGCGTCCTCGGTGGATAGTGAAAACCCTTCATGGAGTGAAGGCGGGGAGTAGAGCGGTGGCTCAAACCTCGAAACAAACATCTTGTGTTTGCGATTGCTTTGTGTCCTTACTTGCTTTAAATTTCTCTTGCACTCTATTGCTTTCAATTACTTGCTTGAGATCTTATCTTCTTTACTTGTGATATATTGTGTGCATTTCATCATTGCATATTATTCATTCTTGGTTCGATCAATTCTCATACAACAAGGTTGCATTGCGCACCTCTAACCCATTCAAGGGGAATCAGGAGGAAGGAGTTCAGAACCCTTCACAGGGTATTCGGCTCTTAGTCTTGTTTTGAGAGATCGTTGCATCATTCATCCATCTTAGTTTTAAAAATTGTTAGATTAGCAATTACACCTATTCACCCCCCCTCTAGGTGTTTTTCAATTGGTATCAGAGCTTGGACTCTAGGCTCTTGGCTTAACAACCTTAGAGAGATCCTAATTTTGCTAATCATTTCATTCATTCTCACTTAGTAAAATGGCCGATGGTATTAAGAACTCTCCTAAGTTTGATGGATTTAACTTTCCCATATGGAAAGTTAAGATGACCGTTTTCTCTTGCAATCTCTAGGTAGTCGAGTTGCAAAGGCCGTGACCAAACCCTTTAGTGCACCCCCCGTGATGAATCTACTTGGTCCGAAATTGAGACTAAGGAGTTTGATGCCAATGCTAGGGCTCACTATGCACTACTTCAAGCCCTCAATGATGATGACATTGCTAGAGTCATCCATTGCAAATCCGCATTTGAGATTTGAACACACTTACTAGTTACACATGAGGGGACCTCTCAAGTAAAGAGGGCTAAGATAGACCTTCTTCGGTCCCAATATGAGAACTTTTGCATGCAAGAGAATGAAACCATAGATGATATGGTTACAAATTTACAAAGATCACTAATGGACTTTCTTCTCTAGGTGATGGTATCGACAACGACCAAAGAGTAAGAAAGATCATCTGGGGTCTTCCTCCTTCATGGGAAGTGAAAGCAACTACCTTGAAGGAACTCAATGACAAGGAGGAGATGGAGCTAATTGGTTTCATTGGGAACCTCAAAACCCATGAGAAGGAGAGAAAAGCTAGGGAGGACATGGCTCCTTCCAAGAAGAAGACAATAGCCTTCAAATGTCAATCCACACACTCCGACGACGACGATGAAGAAAAAGATGACGAAGAGCTCTCACTTCTTGTGAAGAACGTCCGGAGGATGTACAACAAGGCTAAATTCCAAGGAAGAAGGAGATGACAAGGAGGCAAAGAAGAAAGAAAAATTATTTGCTTCAATTGCCAAAGACCGGGTCACATTGTTGCGGAGTGCCCGGATAAAGCAAAGCCTTCCACTTCCAAGAAGCCCTTCAAGAAGAAAACAATGAAGGCTACATGGGATTCCGAGAGCGAATCCGAGGAGGAAATCGACACCACGCCAACATGTGCTTCATGGCAAATGAAAGCACAAGCAAGGTAACCCCTTCCACTTCCTTTAATGATGAACTTTTCATGGATGAACTAGGAGAAACATTTGTAGAACTCTCACATAACTATGATGTTCTTAAGAAAAAGTATTTAAAAATGAAGAAGGAAAATGAGTCTCTTAATCATCAAGTATTTACCCTTTCTAAAGAAAAAGATGACTTGCTCTCTACTTTAGTTACTACTCAAAATGATTTTGATAAGTACAAGATTTCTTGTAAAGGCAAGTCCCCACTAGTTGATTCTAATGAAATTACCATGCTTAAAGAAAGAATAGATTCATTAGGAATTATTTTGAAAATTGTGTGTTTGATAAAAGAAGAAGATTGAGGCCATGTTTCCTAAGAAACAAGCCCTAAGAAAAATGCTTTCCATGCTCATGCTCATGTTCATACCTCACAACCTTTACATCGTGGCAAACCCCCAAAACGTGCTCACACTTCACACACACATCATGCATTCATGTATGGTAAAGTGTTTTCATGCTCACATTGTGGGCTGTAGGCTGTCTAAAAATTATTAAAAGACAAGCCATTAAAAAAGGCAGAGTTTCAGGTTCTAAACGCAGGACTAATGATGGCCATCCGCGTCTCAGCATCAAGGCGTGAGGGTCCAAACCCGCGTCTCAGCATCAAGGCGTGAGGGTCCAAACCCGCGTCTCAGCATCAAGGCGTGAGAGTCCAAACCCGCGTCTCAGTATCAAGGCGCCTGGGCTCAACACCCGCGTCTCAACATCAAGGCGCGAGGGCTCGACACCCCGCGTCTCAACCTCAAGGCGCGAGGGCTCGACACCCGCGTCTCAACCTCAGGGCGCGAGGGTCCAAGGCCCACGTCTCGGTTATAACCGCCCTGGTTATGGGGCCAGTCACCGCCCACATAGCAGGGAAGTTAGCCCCTCATTGTGGAGCATTTTTAGAGGGCACGTTCACCCCTGAAACCTCTATAAATAGCCCCGCCGCTATGAGGAATGGGGAGACACGACGCAAGAAATAAGAGATAGACAACAGATTACACACAGGCAGACAGAGAGAGAACCAAGAGAGAGCTCAACTCTTCAGCAAGCTTGCTGCGTACAAGTTGCTCTTTGCCTACCTTCTCTTTAAGAGTTTTGGTAGACAGAGCTGTGCTACTCCTTCTACTAGCCGAAGAGAAGATCCCCGAAGGTCTAGACGGTCACCCGGTCAACGGAGAACAAGATTCACTCTCCATCGCCACTTGAAGAACCCAGCCTTAAACAAAGGGAGGATTCAAGACTCAACATCCTCCCTCCCTTGTAATCAGAATACTAGTCCGTTGTAATTTTTCAATTTGATTCAAGGAAATCTTACTTCGAGCTCGTACCTTCTCCGTGTGCGTACAAGAGATGGCGACTCCGCTGGGGACTTCATTTGTTACCGACGAGCAAATCGTGGCGCAAGGTGACGTCCTCCGTAAGGGGAAGATGGCCGAATCGCTAGTTGTCGAGTTCGACCAGGCGAAGTACGAAGAGTTTCTCTCTTCCGGCTCCAAGAGCCCAAGGACCCGCGTCTGCCGCAGGGTCTCGACAGGGAATGGCCTTGAAGCCCGATCTGAGGCTCTCTCGGGCGCCGTTGCTGCCAACTGTGCCAAGCAGGATACACGCGCCAACGCCTCTCAGGAGGCCCGTGTGGTCTCAGGCACAACTGCCGTTGCGACCAACCGCGCCGCGCGGAACACACGCGTCAGCGTCTCTAAGGAGACCCGCGTGGTCAAAATCTCTGGTGTCCAGCATCAGGTCGTCGTTGGTCTCTCTCCACCTCCACGACGCAACCGAAATGCTGAGCGTCGTCAAAGGAGGCGTGCGCGTCAGCTTCAAGTTGGAACTTCTGATTGTCCAACTGAGGCTGCACGCAACACACAAACTGGCGTCTTAGCTGCGCCGCATCCAGCGCGCGAAGTCCGCGTTTGGCGGCCCAAACGCGAGACTCCCCAAGTTAGGTCCTCTGAAGACCAACTTATCAAACGCCAAGGTGAAACCTCTGCGCCTCGTCAAGCGCAAGAGGCACGCCCCCATAGGCGTGGGGCCCAGCAACCCACTCTCTCTCAAACTCTTCTGCCCCGACGCACTAAGCGGCAACGCGACAATCGCGTCTCGTCTCAACAGAGAAGCCAGACGCGCGTCTTACAGCCGCGGCGCAAAAGTCGCGTCCCTGAAACCCGCGTCCAGGCTGTACAGCATATGGATGCCTCCCGTCTTTGACGTTGCGAGGTTAATCTCTTCGATCCCCCTCCCGTGGATCTGAGGGATTACTTGACGAAGAAGAGAAGTGCCAATCAGGTCACTTCATCATGTTGCTGTCAACGGCTCATCTCTATGCTCTCCGAGTGCCGTTGTGGTTCAGGCGTGCACCAGCAGTCTTTAGTTAGACAGCTGACCTGATACCCCCGTCAGCCAAAAGAAGACTCTCTCATAGGCGGAGGATGTTCTCTGACGCTGAATACCCAGAGCTCACTGCGAATATGACAAGCAGAAGCAGAGGAAAACAGCCTGCAGTCAGCTCTGACAGTCTGACTCTGAACCGGAAGGAGTGTATCAATACACTCGTACCCGGATCGGGGCCATCCCCCCGATTGATTATAATGCCCTAGCCCGGGGCATCGAAGTGAACGACTTGCAGGCCTCAAACTCTTCCATAGAGAAGGAGGCCTTCATCTACATGACAAGCACTCCTGAGGAGACGGCCCGACGCCTGGATCAGCAAGCCCAGGTTCAGAAGGAACAACTCGATATGATTCTTGCTCAACGGGAATCTATCGACTCTCTCAAGCAGATGCTTGCGCAGTTGTTCGAAGACAGGAAGAAATCTCCCCCTAAAAAGTCTAAGGGCAAGAAAAAAGAGGGAGAAAGCTCGTCTTCTGTGCACCCTGATGGAGAGAAGCCCAACTCGACCTCGTCCAAATCCTCGTCGCAAGGGAAGGATGACCAAAATCAGGGGAAGATTCATTCCGAAAGAATGAATCAATTAGAGCAACACCTTGAGGCCCTCACCAACCGTAAGGCCTCCAGGAAGCGGGAGTGGTCCGGCCTTATCCGGCCGAGTGGGACTTGGTTCCATACCCCCCCAAGTTTAGGCTCCAACCCTCCAAGCATTCGATGGGAAGGGGTCACCCAACCAACACCTCTACTACTTTAAATCCCAAACAGGGAATGTAGTAGACAATGATGCCATCTTGGCACGTCTGTTCATTGGCACCCTGAAAGGGCTCGCCTTCGAATGGTTTATGAAACTCCCGGAGGCTCCATCAAGAACTGGGGTGATTTGGAGAAACTATTCCTAACGCGCTTCTTCGAAGACGACTCGGAAGTCACGATGCCCACCCTTTTGGCTACCAAACAGCGAAAGGGAGAGTCCGTCAAATCTTTCGTGGAAAGATTTCGGAATGTGGCACTCCGATGTCCCGAGCGGCATGACCCAGGTTACCCTGGTAGAAACATGCCGCCACAATCTCCAAACCTCACTCCTTGCTCAAATAGGAGTTGCTGAAAGCCGCACCTGGAAGCAGTTGGTCCAACAAGGTGAACAGGCTGAGGAGATTGTTGCCCGCGTCAGGGCAGAAGAAGGGAAGCCACGGCCAGAGAGGTCAACCAGGCGTGCGCCAGACACATCCCTCCGACAAAGCGGAAGGATAATTTGGCAATGGAGACCAAATCTCCCGCCAAACCTCAACCGGTCAAAGGAAGTGGCTCTACAAGCCAACCACGGGCCAACAAGCAGTATTCCTTCAAGTATGAACATGTCGACTCGCTCTTCAAATTACTCAACAAGAGCAATCGACTGAAGCTTCCTGAAGCTAGGCGCCCCGAGGAAGTCGGTAAAACCGACAATCCCAGCTACTGCATGTACCACAGGATGTTGGGACACCCACCAAGAGCTGTTATGTCTTCAAGGACATCCTTCAAGTCCTGATTGACGCGGAGGTATTGAAACTCCGACCAGAGCAGAAGAAGGTGACGGCTAATATGACGTCAGTTCTCCAGTTAGGAGACAACCCCCAACACCCTCTGGAGTAGTCCCTATCCCAAGAGGAGAGCTGAGAATGGTCAACACAGACCCGCACCAGCAACAAGAAAAGGGCTTGGTACCTGTTCCCACACCTCAGGGAGAAGTCATGTGGGTTCATCCCGACCTTATTGATGGCCAGCAATGGACTACTGTAACCAACAGGAAGTCCAAAGGCAAAGCAAAGGCCTCATCCTGTAACGTGGTGTGTGCCTCTTCTCGAGAAGCGGAAACTGATATTCCCCCGCTGACCGACTCAGAAGAGGAGACAATAGTTCTGGCCGCGGAACCCAGTCAGTTTGTGGCAGAACCCGTTCGGGGGAGCCATATATTGAAAAAGTATGGCGAAGTGGCGGTAACTCCTCCAAGACCCACCGCAGAGCCAGCCAAGCCCTCTACGAAGCAACCCGGGGAGAAACAAAAAGAACTTCGGTTTTCTCGTGTTCTTTTGAAGGACGTAGCGGAAGGTTCCACAGCACCTTACCGCTTTGATGTCCTGGCTCATTAGCCAATATCCCAACACGGATTACTCTTTATAAGCTTCTTAGACTATCAAAGTCGACCAGAGAAGCTCTACAAGAAGCTCTGGATAATGCTGAGATCTTCATGACCCAGCTACCGAAGGAGGAAGATGTAGAGGATTGCCTCCACGCTTCCCAAATATTCCCTGCATTACCTTCACGGCAGAAGACATGCAAGTCAAAGGGAAGCATGATCGACCCCTTTACTTCGCAGGGTATATTGGATCATCTGAGGTGAATCGCATCCAGGTAGATCCCGGGTCTGCGTTGAGCATCATGCCTCGCAGAGTCATGCAGCATCTCGGGATTCTCACTCACCGTTTGAGCCCTACCCAGACGACCATTTATGGGTTCAATGCCAATAGTACCCGTCCGATGGGAAAAGTCAAGCTCAAATGCCAGATTGGGACCTAAGGTCAGAGGTGACATGCAATGTCATAGATGCTGACACCTCCTACAATCTACTGCTGGGAAGACCCTGGATTCATCGCAATTCTATCATTCCCTCTACTCTCCACCAAGTCATGAAATACATTGACGGGAGTGGAAAGGTGCGAACGCTGATTGCCGATGGGCATCCGTTTAAGGGAGTGGAGAATTATTTCACAGATTCCCTCCTGTATCAGGAATCTGTGGAAACAGATGAAGTCCCGCAACCAGAGGAACCAGACTCTGGCAATGAAGTCGACACCGAGCTGGAGGAAGATGAGTGTGTGGGGGAGCTAGATCCACCTGTAACGGGCACTAATAAGCCCGATGTTGATAATACCTCCGCCGATGATGTAGGCGGTTGGTACCTTAATGAAGAACTGGATTTAGTATATTTTTCTGTGTTTGCTTCTGATTCAGTGCCGTCAGACACTAGCACCGACGTGGATGACGATCTCTGGTCGACAATGGGTGCTTTGACATCGTTGCATGTACCAGTGAAATCGTCCTTTGAAACATGTCGAAATGTCGGCGATGCGCAACAATCAATATTCATGGTTCCCGCGAGAAGGAAGGGCCAAAGACCAATTCTTTTTGGACTAATTGACTCCGAGCCAATGGACCATGAAGAATCAGAAAGCGAGCAGGAATCCCCCAGTTTGGTCATTATGAGCCAAAGACACTCAGAATGATGAAAAACATGGGGTATGACCTAACCAGCAGACTCGGGTTGAACTTCGGCAAAGGAAGGAGGACGCTACTTCGATCCTTTATGCCGAAAGGAAAAGCACCCGATTATTATCATCAGACGCGCAGGGGGTGGGGCTACGTATCAACTCCGGCTCCATCAGCCTCTGATTCTCGAGAATCGTCAGGTCACGATTACTCTTCAGGCACGTCATCATGGGAGTCAGATGCTAGTGTCGGCAACATCTTCAAAGATCTTTCAGTGAACATGGTTTCAACAAGCCACCTGGAAGACGGATGAAGAAATGATCCAATCTGATACAGATCCTTGGATCCAACATTTAAATACTCTTTGGGATAACCCGCTTTGAGCAGCGCGAGCCACCCACAGAAGACAAGATTGTTCAGATCAATCTGGGGGATAAGGCTAATCCTAAGCCCATCTTCATAAGCGACGGCCTGTCACGTCAGAGAAAAAGGATCTATTATCTCTTGTCCAAGAGTATAAAGATGTCTTCGCTTGGAATTACGAAGACATGCCTGGACTTGATCCTCAAGTGGCTATGCACTGCCTTAACATCAATCCGGACATAAAGCCTGTCAAACAACAGCAGCGACGGTCCCGTCCAGAGATAATGGAGGCGATTCAATCAGAAGTCAGAAAGCTTATAGATTCTGGCTTCATCAGGGAAGAGCAACATCCCGATTGGGTAGCCAACATCGTCCCCGTTGCTAAGAAAAATGGAAAGATCCGGATCTACATTGACTTCCATGATTTAAACGAGGCTTGTCCTAAAGACGAATTTTCACTGCCATCACAGATGTTATGATTGACAATACTTGTGGATTCGAACGAATGTCCTTCATGGACGGGTTCTCAGGATACAATCAAATCAAAATGTATCCTGACGACGAAAAGCACACCTCCTTCAGGACACCATTGGGGGTATACTGCTATACCGTCATGCCCTTCGGACTGAAGAATGCGGGGGGTAACATATCAAAGGGCCATGAACGCCATTTTTCATCAGCAAATACGCAAAACGGTGGAGTGTTATGTTGATGATATTGCGGTGAAAAGTCGCGCTAAGGGTGATCACATAGCTGACCTGAAGGTGATTTTTGACATCATGCGAGCTCATCAATTGAAGATGAACCCCACCAAGTCCTTCCTGGGGGTGGCCAGTGGTAAATTCTTAGGATTCATTGTAACCTCCACCGGGATCCATTTGGACCCGGAAAAGGTCCAAGCTATCCAGGAGATGCAGCCCCCAAGAAATCTCAAGGAACTCAGGGGATTACAAGGACGATTGGCGTACATCCGCAGGTTCATCTCAAACCTCTCTGAAAGATGCCAACCCTTCGCTAAGTTAATGAAGAAGGGTGTCTCGTTCGTTTGGGACGACGCTTGCCAACAAGCGTTCGAGGAAATCAAGCAATACCTCACTCAACCACCAGTCCTTACAGCTCCGGTATCCGGAAAGCCTTTCCTGGTGTATGTCCGGGCAATGGATCATTCTTTGGAGCTCTACTAGCTCAGCATGATGATCAAGGACGTGAGCAAGCGATCTACTATCTGAGTAGAACAATGATCGGAGCCGAACATCGGTATAACCCGATCGAGAAGGAATGTTTGGCATTAGTATTCACCATTCAGAAAATGCGACACTATCTGGTAGGCCAAACTATAAATGTCATATCAAAAGTCAACCCCCTGAGGTTACTTATGACTAAGCCTTCATCATTGAACGGCCGGCTGGCAAAATGGGCCATATTGCTATCCCAATATGAGATGCACTTTTTACCACGAAAGGCTATTAAGGGTCAAGCGGTGGCGGATTTCCTAACTGAGCACCAAGATCCGAGGGCAGCCAAAGTCTACGAGGATCTCCCAGATGAAGTTGCTGAAGTCTGCCTAACTCAGACATCGTTCGAAAGTCAAGTATGGCAACTTTTCTTCGACGGTGCATCGAGAACAAGCCCAAAGGGACATACAGTAGCGGGGTAGGAGTAGTACTCGTCTCACCACAGAATTATGTGATTCCCCGAGCCATCTCGCTTACCGAATCTTGCTCCAACAATGTAGCAGAATACAACGCTTTTTGATTGGGATGCAGCTCGCCGATGAGATTGGCGTTAAAAATCTCGAGGCATATGGCGACTCTAAACTCATCGTCAGCCAAGTTCGCGGGGAGTACGAGGTCAGACATGAGGACCTAGTACCCTACTACAACGCAACTATCCGCATGGCCGAAAGGTTCACAAACTTCTACATTGACCATGTACCGCGCAGGCAAAATGCGCACGCAGATGCACTCGCATCCCTCGCGGCCTCCTTAGCTCTTCCAGCTGGAGCAATGGAGAAAGTATTCGTCTACAGCCACGACCTGTATTGCCCGAGAACTGGCCGAGAAGACTATCAGGAGTCAAAGGGAGAGTGTCAAGGCAAAAAAGCGCTGGAATTGTCAACGGGCCAGAGCTTAAAGGCTGGCGATTCCCCTATATCGACTATGTCTTGTACGGCATCCTGCCTGAGGACGTCAAGGAAGCGACTGCCATTCGAAGGAAAGTCCCTAAATTTTACTACAATGCGATTACACGAACATTGTATCGTCGATCGCATGACGGGATCTTGCTCCGGTGCCTCTCACCAAAAGAGGCTCAAGAGGTATTGAAAGAAGCCCACGACGGCATGTGTGGAGCCCACCAACCCGGCCCAAAATTGGCACATCGACTCCAAAGGTTGGGTTACTATTGGCCCAAGATGATTGCCGACGCCGTTACTTATGCTAAAAGATGTCACGCTTGCCAGGTGCATGGCGATTTCATCCATCAAGCATCAGAGTACCTCCACTCTACAACCTCTACCTGGCCATTTGAAATGTGGGGGATGGATGTTGTTGGCCTATCAGCCCACCATCATCAAAAGGACATCGGTTTATTTTGACAATACCGATTACTTCTCTAAATGGGCCGAGGCCATCCCTTTGAAGGAGGTAAAATCGTCTAATGTGATCAAGTTCGTAAAGCATCACGTCATTTACCGTTTTGGTGTACCTCGGCGAATTGTCCATGACAATGGACCCCAGTTCATCAGCCAGGCTTTCCAGAGATTCTGCGCTAAGTTCAGAATCCAGAGTGTGTCCTCAACGACATACTATCCTGCCGCTAATGGCCTCGCAGAAGCTTTCAATAAGATCATTGACAAGCTTCTCAAGAAATTCGTATCGAAAAGTCAACGGGACTGGGACGACAAGTTAGGTGAATGCTTATGGGCCTATCGCACAACTGTGCGAACCCCGACTAAAGCCACGCCGTTTTCTTTGGTATACAGGTGTGAAGCCGTGCTTCCACTAGAAATCCAAATTCCATCTCTACGCGTCGCCTTGACGCAGAGATGACAACAGAGGAGAAGCATCGACAGTGACTCCAAGAATTGGAAGCCTTAGACGATAAGTGTCTACAGGCCCAACAGCAAATCGAGCTCTACCAGGCTCGAATTACCAGAGCCTTCAACAAGAAAGTTAAAATGCGAACTTTCAAGAAAGGCGATCTTGTCTTAGCCGTCAGAAGACCCATGGTAATGACGCACAAGACAAAAGGAAAATTCTAACCCAAATGGGAAGGGCCATTTGTAGTAGAGTCAGTCTACTCAAATGGGTCATATCGTCTCATAACTTCAAATGGCGATACTCTCATGATGCCGATCAATGGCAGATTCTTGAAGAAATACTATCCTTAATAGTACTCCTCCTCCGATCACGTTCAAAATTACACCTCTGATCAAAACAAGAAGAGTTTCTTCATTAATATCCAACGCCTCCGACGGCTAAGGATAGAGGAAATGTTGGCTTCTAAGCCCAACATAAGTCTTCGACAACTCATCATGCTGAGGGGATAGCATGGCTAGCCCAACTCAAACGGTAGTTAGTGAAGCACGTCAAACCTGTTGACAGCTGAGGATTTGCTAAAAATCCTAAGGGACACGTTCCCCTTTGATCCGACGCCTCCGACAGCTAAGGATAGAGGAAAATGTTGGCTTCTAAGCCCAACATAAACCTTCGACAACTCATCATGCTGAGGGGAATAGCATGGCTAGCCCAACTCAAACGGTAGTTGGTAAAGGCACCTCAAATCCGTTAATAGCTAAGGGTTTGCTAAAAATCCTAAGTAGACTCAACTCTACTCTCCCCTCCACAATCCCTTACCAATTCTCATCCACAGAATGGTAGGTCTACAAAATACAGTTGTTGTCAAGTTAACACTATACCTCTGACATTCCAAACTCCACTTGTCAATTCTCATCAATAGGATGACAGGTCCTCAAAATTGCTCGTATCGCAAATTAATTCTTGCAAGTTAACATCACACCTCTGACAAATTACTGTTAAGTTCAACATTACACTTTTAACAGTAATCAAGTTGCTGTCAAGTTCAATATTAAACCTCTGACAGTCACCTTTTCCTCAGACTTCCATATTGAAGCTGAAATGAACGATGCTAATTTTAACACTACACCTCTAGCATCTAAGTCATTGTTAAAGTTCAACAATACACCTATGACAATGAATTCCTCGAACTTCCGTATAGGAGTTGAGATGACCAATGCCAAGTTCACATTACACCTCTAGCATTACCCTCACTGGCAAGTTAAAAATCACACCTATGTCAGTGACACTTTCAGTTTTCCCAAACGAAAGCTGAAATGCTTCTGAGTCAAGTTAATATCACACCTCTGATTCACATTCTTGTCGAGTTAACATCACACTTCTGGCAAGACAACTTTCAACCCGTTAAGTTAATATCACACCTCTAACGGTAAAGATTTTCCTAGATTCCCTGCGAGTCTAGTCTTACTTGTTATTCTCTTCATAGAATAACAAGTCTACCTAAAAATATTGTTAGGTTAACACTACACATTGACAGTATTTCCATCAACTCCCCGGCTGAACTTAATCAAGTTGATCCAAACCCTTGATAAAAGTTCACCTTCCCTGGGGGTACGTGTTCCACCTGTCACTTTTCTTATAAAGTGGCTGGTCCACCAAACATATTTCATCTCTGTCAAGTAATATACACCTCTGACAGTATTGTGAAAGTTCCTGAAATAGGATCTTTCCCTACAAAATTTGACTTATTAAGATTATCATCATAATTTTGACGAAGTCAAGATCTTCTGCTTCTATGCGTCTAACTGAAGACAAAAGGTTCAAGACAATAGAAAGAGGCAGAAAGAAAATGTCACTTTTATTTATATCCAGGCATATGAAAGTGATACAAAACGCTCTCTTATACAATAAGACTGAGTGTTACAATTAAGGAGTACAAAGAAGTCCCTCTCTCTCTCAGAGGCCGTACTCACTCCTTGAAGTCGCATCTGATTCCAAGTGCACGATGTTTGGAAAAGCGCCAAACTGTGGCGACAATTGGAGCCGATTGCACTATGGTGCATGACGTAAACATCGAAAGAGCCCTAGCTGACTAAGCTAAGAGCAATGGTATTCTTGAGGTCCGTGGCAGCAGAAAGCTATGCAACCCTTCATTCATGAGCATCTCTTTCGCCAGAAGGCCATCCAACAAACATGGAGTGTCCTTGATGTCACTTCTGGGGTGAGAGAGGAAGGGGATGCTATCTGCCACTATATCCACCGTAACCCCCTCGCCGCCATACTCACTCTGACCGTGACCAGCCCGCAAGCATGACTGGTGCATCGCGTCCAAAGAGATCTTGACGAGGGTTAAGTCCCCGTCAGGGATCGTGATTTCTTCCCTTGTGGACGACGGAGACCATGATTTCTTCCCTTGTGGATGAACATCGAACAAGTTCGCCGGCCGAAATATTCTTCCAGGGCCCAGCGGACCTAAAAAAGGATGATCAAGCCTACCTGCAAGGATTAACAAAGGAATCAGAACATCTGGAACTTAGTATACTTCAACAGAGAAAACTAAGTGACAGACGCAGTTATTGCCGAAGACTACAGACGCGGGAATGACCCACGCAGTGAGCCAAAACTTCCGCGTGGCAGAAACAGACGCGAGTTAAAACTGTGATACACGCAGGGTTCAAACGCAGTCCAATTTTTTGCATCTGCGTCTAACACACCAGGCGCGAAAAGACTCAGACGCCGAAAAAATTGCCATCTCCCTGTTGAATGAACAGGAGTTGCAAGATTCGGGTCTGAAACCTTCAACCCGAGTTGGAATTCATCCAAGTCAGTGGCCTTAAACGTGAGCTTCATGAGCAAAGCCAGCGCCAAGTGCCAAAGACTTCTGTACTCGCGTCCAGAGAAGTTCAAGTCAATGGCGCAAATTCCAAAAAAAAGGGGAATGCACCAACTAAGACTTCATCCGATGGTGATATCTCTTTAAGAGATGCCAAGGTGCAAGCCTGGGTGGACTAAAAATATCATTGCAAGTCGGGACGGCATACCCGCAGAGGCCTCTATCAAGAGTTGAACTTTCTGCATTAGAACGTGGACATGAAAGATGATCAAAGAGACGCTTTCTCCTGAAGAGACCAAACAGAAGCATGAAAGCTCTGGGTCATCTTCATCCACAGAGTCACCTTCATCCATGGAGACAGACCCCTGTTAGAAACTCTGAAGAAGGCGGAATTTCTCAGAGCAATCAAAAGAAAACAGTCTAAGTTTGGGTTGTCAAAGAGGGAGAGGGTGAGCCCTATTTATAGGCAGCCCCTGATAACTGTCATTAATGGTTCATTAATCAAAACCGTCGGCCTTAGTGACCGCACGACCGTCAAAGTCCAATAGGAGTCTGACGCGTGGAACATTGCTTCGGGAAGCGTCGCAGACGCTGGTCTCAAACCGCCAGCGCCGGTTTTGCATTAAAAGGCATTAACGCCTGAGTCCAATGAGGAACCAACGCGTGGACAACTGTTTCGGGAAACAACGGACGACCCGGTTTCCCAATCGTCAGTAAAGACTTGACGTTCAAAGATCTCATGAAATCTTTAAGTCAGGCCGCATTAACGCCTGGGAAGTTACATCAAGACGCAGATGAGAAAGCGCGTCCAGGAATCCGCGTTCCCTTTTCAGACTGAATGACGTCCACCTGCATTCCAGAGGAATGTCCGCGTGACCCAAAGTTGCGTCCTTCAGCAAACGGGGCCCATTTTAAGGAAAGCACTTAACTCAGCAAAAGACTTAGGCCATTATGGGATTAGTCGGAAAATACGCAAGGCTGCGTCCCTCGCGTCCGCTCAAACTGCGTCTTCATCAGAGGAGCTGCGTCTGCATGGGTACTGATGGGTTTTGCACTTAGTCAAAAGACCCAGCGCTGCATCCTTAAGGACTGCGACCAGTGAGTCACACTCAAAAATTGCGTCCTTCGCGTCCACTCCGGCTGGGTCAACTCTTGCACCATCTCCTCGATATGCGAGGAGGTTGCAGCCTCAATATCCTCGGCTAACCCTGCAGCATAAAAGGAGAATGTTAAAACCTCCTCTTCAAAATGAAAAGAGAAATTAAGCTAGAAGGTGAAAAAAAGTACCTTCAGCGGGAATAACTGCCGCCAGTGGTGATGCCGTCAACGGCTCACACCAATGTATTTTCTCTTCCGAGATGTATGAGAATTTACTCGGATCAGGAGAAGCGGGTTCGTCACCATAGTCGACCTCATCCTCAAAATCGCTTCCCTCTGCGATAAGGAAGACGGCAGTTCAACGCGAGAGGCCTCGGCAGCCGGAGCCTTGCCACCAATTACCCCAGTGGTAGGGCTGGGGTCAACTGTCCGAGGACTGGAGATGAACACACTTGGAGACCCAGGTTGCTGTGCCTCATCTCTCCTTTCGTGAGCTGAGGAAAACCCGGGCTGAGCTGAGACCCTCGGAATCTGAACATCACCTCCGCTCATGATGTCAACTTCGAACTGCTCGGCCTCGTCAGCGGCGGTCGGTTCGTCAGCAGGCTCTCCTTCCTCTGAACTCCTGCAGCCCCTGCCGCGCAACCTGTGGGCACGGACTAAGGGGACAGCCTCTTCATCTGCCTCTTCTTCCCTCGGTTCCTCAACACCAGCAGGGATGTCTTCGGATAGAGAAACTTCGGCCGTCAAGTCTCTCCGGACCTTCTTTGGGGCAGGGTCAGCAGTGGAAGTAGAGCCTCGAGCACGCTTACTCACCGCCTGTCGAGCCTTTGTTTCTCGTGGCTCCTCCCTCGACCCACTCCCGACTTCCCTCAGAGCCTTCAGATACTGCTCGACGCCTCGCGAGCGTTTACCGGACCCCGACCTTGCTTCGAAATTTGCATTGATACTCTCAATGCATGAATACTCCGAAACAAAGTATGGTGTCTGGTTGACCTGGAAGTATCAGGTACAGAAGCTGAAACTTGTGCGGCCCTTTGGCTCCTTGATAGGTAGACGGAAAGTTGCTTCCGTCCCTCCGGCCACGCTATAGTATCAAGCCCGAGCACCTTCGAACAAGTTCTCACTGAAGGCGAGTCGAGCATTGGGGTTGCCGACGTAGAGTTGATCATAGCCGAACTGTCGAGCGAAGCGATTCGGCATATATGGCTCGATCGTGCATGAAGTCCCTTGCCGGAAAAGCACATACCCAGGCCGGATGTTAACCAACCACCAGAAAATCCCCGTTGACAGCCTAGTAAAATCATCTTGGCCTGCGGAGTCAGTAAATTGTTCCCCGAAAGATGCACCAGGAATCTCAGGGAAGCAGCGGTTAAGCTGGTAGTTCGAAGCAGACAGAATGCACTTTCGAACGTAATACATGTAAGTATTACGCCAGTCAGAACCCTCCAATCGCTGTACAAAAGGGACAAAACCCTCACTCCAAGGCACCGGCGTCATCAGAGAGGGGCAGTGCATCACGTACCAAGCCATTAAGTACGTGTAGGGCAGCTCGACCCGAGGGTTGGGGCGCTTCACCGTCGGCTTCCCTCTGAGTCAACAATCGGCTTGCCATGGGAGTCGACAGCCTTCCCTGCCTCGCAGAAAGTCTGGGTTAACGCCCGCAACCCGCTTTGAATGCCAGCCGCCATGGCCGGGAGAAGGGCTATGGGACTGCCATAGGCCAGGAGCACCGCCGGGTACACTACATCGGCAACAATGACTTCATGTGGCAGCGTGGGCACCACACAGCGCTTCAACGACAACATTAAGAAGCCCGCCAACAATGCTCGATCGGAGATAGGGATCCAGGCTTGATGATGAAAGCTTTCGAAAAACATGTCAGGTTCGAAAACATCCTCGTTCGAAACCGTGGTGTAGAAGCCTTCAGAAGCCTTAACCCTGTCGTCAATCTCCTTGTCAGAGCTGGGAGCCAGTCGGGTTACCGGATGGTCTTTCTTATTGATACCGTTTAACAAGTAGCTGGCCCAAGACAGCTGCTTGACTCCTCCCGACCTCCAAGAGGTTATCTGACCGCAAATGTGGAAGTGACATAACACCTCCCAATAAGTCTCGTACACTTGAGGAGACCCTTTCTTCATAAGGTTGAGCTCCTCAGTGGTTGGGACATATTCCTCATAGGGAGAGTCCCCTGTTGCCAGCCCCGGGACCTCATGCAACTCGTGCAGGGCAAGGCCCATCTCTCCGACCGGAGTGAAGAATGTCCCCGTCAAAGGATTGTAACGCTCCAGGATCCCGAAGAGGTTCTGAGAACTCGGTGGGATACCATACTGTACGGCCCTGACTGCTTGGTACAAATTCGTTTGCTCCAACAAGTCCCTAAGGTCGGCAAGGACGAAGCTCACCATCCTGCCCCACCAATACTTCTCGGTGGAATGAACCCACCCGGGAGAACGGAACTCAACCGGAAAATCACCTCCACTTTCATGAATGCGTTGAGGAAAGTGGGTGCCAAGTTTTGGTGTTTCTCCAACTGGGGGCTCAGTCCTGAGCGACCCGGGAACAGGCCGAGAACCGCCCTATCATGACTATCATGACGGTATACCCTTTTGGAGCCTAAGTCACCGAGAGTAATCTCAGGGACATATCGGGAAAGGTTCCATTTCATCTTCCGAGGGACGGACATGTGCTGGAGATAAGACAGCGGGTACATCCTCTCCATGTCCGGAAGAAAAAATCTTCTACCCCCTATCTGGCGGAGCCATTTATAATCTCCGTCATACATGGAATAGCCGCCATCGCCGATATGGTCTCCAACGAAGAAGGCAGGCTTCTCCAGCGGAACGCGAGCATCCGTTGTGAATGCTGCGTCAGTCATAAGCTCCCGAAAAGTTGTCATGTCAACATTGGAGAGCCTTTTCTTGCGCTCCTGCGACCTGTCAGCAGTCACAGGTACAGTCCTTTGCAGCACAAAGATTAAATCACGGTCAGCACCACCTACGTGCCCAAAGTGGCGCTTCTTGGAGAGTGGGGCAGAAGAGTGTGGCACTGCAAAGGAAAGGACACTTGATCAGACATCTTATCAAAAGAAAAAAAATGTTAAGTGTCTATAGTCCAGACGCAGAAAAGATACTGGACGTAGAAATTATCAAAATACGCGTCTAGACTTGAGAATCCGCGTCCAGACGCAGAGAGACATTAGACGCAGGAATTATCAAAATCCGCGTCCAGACCTGCAAATCCGCGTCCAGATGTGAGGCCCGCAGGATCAAGCCCGCGTTTTGAAAACCAAGACTTATGAAAAATCTCTAAGTACTTGGGCTCAGGTGCCAGATTCGTAAAAAATCAGCACCTGATGTCATAGAACGCAAGGATCAAGTCCGCGTCCGAACCCTTCACAATTAGAAATATTCTAAGTGAAGAATCCGAAATGCAGGGCTCACTGGCACCGGGTCATCAAACCCGCGCCTTGGTTATCAACTCAAAGACCGCGTCTGAGAATCAAACACGGTTTATATTCTGTGTTGACGGTTCTCCTCCAAAAAATAGATTTTTTTTTTAGGGGTTCCATGAACTTCCATTAATGGTGAAGGTTAAGCCTAAACGGCATTATACCTGGGAAAAGGACTTCCTGCGCGGAGGAACCGCCCCTCTGGGCCTCGGCGACGGCCGCTTTTGAAGATGATGCGGTGGGTTTAGCTTTGGGTGCCATCGTTAATCAAAAATCCGATGATGAACGATGAAGAAATAGAAAGAGAAAGAGAAGACTCCTTTTTCTCAAAGAACCCTAACAGATACGCTCGAGACGAAAGAGATATCTCTCTGATTGTTGCCATTTATAGGCACGAAGATTCGCAAAGATACGCGGCGCGTGGCTCGATTGGTTCGGCATCGAGTCATCGCTTGACGCGCGGACAGCTCATTTAATATACCGGGAAGTCCGCGCGCCAAAAAGAGATGTCCCGTCGGTTCCCCAGAACAAGTGGCGGTGCACTCATGACATGGCACGGATTCGCACCCAACAGGCGCGCCTCTTTGATGGACGTGCCCCGTCAGCACAGCCATGGCCGCGTCCAGAAATTCGCGTCCTTACTCAAAAGGATGCGTCTCTCTGAAGTTCGCGTCCTTCCAATCCGGCCTAGCATCGCGTCTGCCCAATGGAATATCAGTCGCGTTTCCATTTTCAAAAGACGCACCCCATGAAAGTCGCGTCTTTAAAGCAGTACTATCTCTGCTCTTCAAAAAGAACTAGCGTCCAGTCCTTGCTTCTGCAAATCAGTTTCAACAGTACACTGGCACAAACATACGATCGTCCACTCCTGGCTTAAAGCGCGCCCACGACAGACTAAAGCAATCGGGGAGGTTTAGACTGTGTATCTAGACACTCAACATGATCAACTCTGGTGGCCTCAAAGAGTTCAACAGTACACTCACGAAGACCAACTCCAGATAAGATCAAACCCGGAGCATTAACAGTCCAGTCATCAGGGTAAACTCAGCTAGAGTCCAAAGTATTTCGAAATCCGTCCCAGTTAACCGCGGAATATCGAAAACTTTGGAGGGGGTTCTGTAGGCTGTCTAAAAATCATTAAAAGACAAGCCATTAAAAAGGCAGAGTTTCAAGTTCTGGACGCAGGACTAATGATGGCCAGCCGCGTCTCAACATCAAGGCGCGTGGGCTCGACACCCGCGTCTCAACATCAAGGCGCGTGGGCTCGACACCCGCGTCTCAACCTCAAGGCGCATGGGCTAGACACCGCGTCTCACCTCAAGGCGCGTGGGCTCGACACCCGCGTCTCAACCTCAAGGCGCGTGGGCTCAACACCCGCGTCTCAACCTCAAGGCGCGTGGGCTCGACACCCGCGTCTCAACCCCAGGGCGCGAGGGTCCAAGGCCCACGTCTCGGTTATAACCGCCCTGGTTATGGGGCCAGTCACCGCCCACATAGCGGGGAGGTTAGCCCCTCATTGTGGAGCCTTTTTAGGGGGCACGTCCGCCCCTGAAACCTCTATAAATAGCCCCGTTGCTATTGAGAAGGGGTCGGCCGATCAAGAGGACGAAGACAAGAAACAAGAGAGAGACAACAGACTACACACAGGCAGAGAGAGAAGCAGGAGAGAGCTCAACTCTTCAGCAAGCTCACTGCGTACAAGTTGCCCTTTGCCTACCTTCTCTTTGAGAGTTTTGGTAGACAGAGCTGTGTTACTCTTCTACCAGCCAAAGAGAAGATCCCTGACGATCCCGACGGTCATCCGGTCAACGGAGAACAAGATTCACTCTCCACCGTCACTTGAAGAACCCAGCCTTAAACAAAGGGAGGATTCAAGATTCAACATCCTCCCTCCCTTGTAACTGGAAGGAAAACAATTTTGTTGTAATTTTTCATCTGATTCAAGGAAATTTTACAGCGAACACCTTTATTTCCTTTTTCCGGCGCGTACAGCCCACATCTTCGCTTTCCAGCAAATGACTCATCATGAGACAGACCCAATTTACTCATATAATTGGCTGCAACTCCACTTTACTGTATCAAATTTCAACCCAAATTTCTCTAGGGGGCTGTTTGGTTCGGGGTGGAAGTGAGAAAGTGAGGAAGTGATGAAGTAGTAATAGTTCCCTTTGGAACTTGGGAATTAGTTAGTGTAACGCCCCGATCCCGCAGGTACGGGGACGTTATGGCGACGTACATACGCGAGGTGAAAACAACCTCACGCTTACGTTAAGCCTCAGTACAGGGAATCACCTCCATAGACACAATGGTTCCAGCAGGAAATAAGTACAAGAATACCTGCAGAAAGGGGTTAGTGATCATAACAGATATAAAAACAGGGATAAATGAGATAACAGAAATAAATTACCAAGATACATATAAAGAGTCTCGATGAGGAATCTCCTATGTGAATCCAAGGCACTATCTGATAATACGGTAGCTCGGATCTCCAACCTGGCATGCAAACCCAGGGTCGTCAGAAAGCGACCTAGTGAGTGGTAAAATGAAGGAGGCAATAATATGTACTACAGTAATACAAGCACAATAATAATAGATAATCCATGCTGTTGTGATAGTGATACCATATCCTAAGCATATAATAAGCAATAGAAAGATATGAACATGTCATCTTTTAATATCATCACTACCTAGTCGGTTATCATCGGGTCATGTCTACAGTCGTATCCAGTTTATATAATAAATATTGTTGCCTAGTGGTGACGTGATGAAAATGAACATGCTGGTGGTGACGTGAGAGAAGTGAACATGCAGATGGGCATATGCAAGATAACCATGATGCGGTGTTGTGCATAGACAGTAACGATATTTGCAAGGTATACAGAAAACAAATGGATGCTATGCAGTATACTTGTACATGCGTAGTATATGCAGATGCAGACACAGATAACAGAAGGTATGTAATACAGTGTATACATGTACAGGAGTAGTAGGTTGATAGGTAGTGAAAAATGCATAATTGTCATCATATATACCATCGCATTTGCACATTTATTCATATTATAATGCACAATTATTAATATTTCTTTATTTAATATGTGCAGGCCTCAAATTATCAATTTAATAAAGAATAAAGCTAAAGAGCCCAAAAGCCCAGATCCAAGCCCATGTTTGAAGCCCAGGTGAAGAAGCGCAAATACAAAGATTCAAAATGCAAATACAAGGGCTAAAAGTTGCAAATATCAGAAATTAGGGTTGGATAGACTTTTATCAAACCCTAAACACCTGCGGGATAAGGATAAAAAGCCAAGATAAAGAGGAATTTCGTGGAGAGAGGATTTGAAGAAATCTGGATTAAGAGTAACTTGATTATCAAGTTATCTCGAAAATCTAGATTAAAAGGCCAGGATCACACTTATAAAATCAGAAGCCCACATGGACGGACCAGGAGAGGCCACGCGCCAAAGCGCGTGGCCAACAGAGCCAGGAGTGCCGCGGAGGCGCGGCAAAAGCCGTGGGAACGCGGCAGTTTAGATAGGGATGGATACCAGATTTCGTGGTGATGTTTATCCGGGACTCCTCTACATTCTGCACTATAAATATCAGAGCATTCGCAACAGGGAGGGGCATGCAGAGACGATTAGGGTTTGCTTTAGCCATTTTTTATTCAAAGTTGTAATTTTTATTTCAAGTTCTTTGTGGAGAAGAAGGAGACAATTGTGTAACCGGAGATTCATCAATAAAGGTCACTCTTTTGTTCTCTGTTAAATTTCTGCAATTATTTTATTTCTTTTGCAATCTCTCGTGTTTAATCTTCGATCTCTTCTTGTTTTCGTTTTTTCTTTATTTTTGCAGTCTTTCTCATTAGATAAAAACCAAAAAAATTAAATAATTGAAAAAGCAAAAAAAATGATGATGAAGAACTAATCTTCCTAGTGGTTTGCTGAGATTCTTGAAGCAACCCTAGAAGCAATTAAATCTTGATCCGATTAAGGAACATCACTAGAAACCCTAGGTTTAAAGGCAACTAATTCTAGAAGATAAAAAAAAAATACTTAAAATTCTTAATCTAGGTTACATGATAAAAGGACCTTTTCATGACTTCAACTTAAGAACTAGGACAGCATAAGTTGAGATTCGTCTTCTATTAGGCTGTACCTAGATGTTAGGAGGAACCATAGTTAGGTTTTTGATCTATGTAACTTAGTTAGAATCGTGTATTAATTTTCTTGCTTGATATAGTTGTAATAACCTAGGGTGAATTATATTAATCTTAAGATGAAGATCAAGCTCTTTAATTTGCAATAGGGTTGTGGTAGAAGATCAGCAAAACCACGTTTTTAATCTCATATTTTCATCACAAATCTAATCTTTTTCTTCTTACTTGAAGCATACAAGGGAATCGGCCGAAAAGCTTGCATCGCATCCTTCCCTGAGGATCACGACCCGCTCGAGCCCTTGCTACAGCGGATTCGCATTGAGACTAAGACAATCTGAACTCTATTTTAATCTCAATCAAATTTTGGCGCCGTTGCCGGGGAAGGAACGGCACGATTTCTTTGTTCTAATCATTCTTCTTTTCTGTTGCAGGTACAGAGAACAAAAAGCAGAAACAGAGCAGCAGAAGACACATATTGCTATCCAGTGCCTCTGCCCTCGAAGGCAGAGCACTTGGACCTACAAGTTTGCCGCGAATCCACGGCAAAAGCCGCGAATCCGCGGCACTTGTAGTTCACTACTAATTCATTTTTCTGCAGGTTGCTCTGCAGTGCAAAAAAATATTTTCTGCTGTGTTATTTCCTCTCTGTGATCACTCTGCAACTGTTAATAATTAACATTAACCTATTTGTTGAAAAAAAAAAAAATATTTTTAGACTCTTGCATTTTAGGGCACGTGTCTATTTTAATTCTTTTATTCTGTTGAAGAGTGCTGGCGACCAGGTACGTTTGCATAGCATATAGATTAGGAAGCACTCTTGTTTGTTTACCGCTTTCTTGAGTGATTACTTTTCTACCGCTTTACACGTACACTAATCCATTTAAGGGCATAACCCATAACAAAGATAAGGTGGGGATTTCATCACCCTTCCTTGGCCCACAAATCATACCAGTCACACTCACAACCCTAACCCTAATTAAAACTTGACTAGACGTTGGCCCTAAGGTAACTCGGACTCAATAGGAGATTGACCGAAGAAGGAAAGTTGTTCGAAATTAACCCTTGCCAAATCGGTGTCTAGCGAAGGGATTGAGGGCCGAAAGCTCGAAGAACGGTGGTTATTTAATTAAGGAACGTCTCTGACGGAAAACCTCCCACCGGTCTTGCCCTGAACTGGCCGATTAGCTCGTGGTTAACGTCGACAATAGACCTCCTAAGGACAGTCTAAAGTTAGGAGTCGTCTAGGTCAAGGATAACCCTAGAATAGGATTTTTGTTTGTTTTTCTTTTTCTTTTTGATTGATTGGGTGAACTTGTTTGCTGATTGTGCATGACCGTTTGGTCGAGAGACCCACTCACATCCCGGCTAACTAGAACTAGTTCACCACCCGAGCTCAAGCCCGACTCACACATGGCACAACAACAGTCACTCCAAGATAGGTTCTATCCTATTAGAACCTCTCTTCCTTCTTGCATCCAGCTCACTATCGAAAGTGTTGACCCATATGAACTCAAGCCACAATACATCAACACTCTTCCCAAATTTCACGGACTTGAATCTGAGGATGCATACTTCTTCATAAGGGAATTTGAAGAAGTATGTCAAATGATGAATATGCCTAAGTTAGGAGACGATGCTATCAAACTTAGGTTTATCCCCTTTGCTTTGAAGGATTTAGCAAAGAAATGGCTCTACAGTCTAGAGGCCGGTTCTATATCTTCTTGGGATAATTTCATTAAGGCCTTCTTAAAGAAATTTTATCCCGTTCACAAGACTGCACTGATTAGGAAGAATATCCTCCAGTTTAAGCAAACAGCCAATGAACCTTTTTGGAAATACTTCGAGCGTTTTAAGGATCTCCTTGCCCAATGTCCTCACCATGGGATAGAGAAATGGCGACTTTGCCAAGTTCTCTATGATGGATTAGATTATTCTACTAAAACACTGTTAGAATCCATGTGTCAAGGAGGATTTCTGCAAAAGAATGAAGATGAAGGATGGACATTGTTTGAGGAATTAGCTGAAAAATCCATCCAATGGGACCCTACTCCTGAAAAATCTAGGACCAATGACCCTACTCTTCTAAAGGAGGTATCCATTCCATTGAGGCCAACGTAGCAACCGATGCTAAGTTAGCTGCTGTTATGCGTAGACTAGAGGCTCTTGAAACTAAAGAGTCAGTCTCTGTGAACCAAGTCAGCCCAACATCTTCGGCGGGCTGTACTTATTGTCAAGATATGAACCATGTGTTCGAGGAATGTCCTGTTTTCATCGCGCATCAAAGCTTGCCCGAACATACGAGTGCGGCCTTCACAAGGCCCGCCAACAATCCTTATGCACCCACCTACAATCCCGGTTGGAGAAACCATCCCAATTCTCATGGGGCCCAAGTAACAATGAGCAGATTAGGCCCAAATTCTCCAACAATTTCCAAAATCCGCCCTATCAGCAAGGTTTTCCCAGTCAAAATCAGCCACCTTCTTTCCAATATTCACAAATGGAAACAAGGATGTCCAACATGGAAAGGAAGATGGACACCCTAGTTAAAAGCCAAGACACGCTGGCTCAAGCCCTAAGTAGGATAGAGATCCAATTGAGCCAGCAAGAGAGACAAAGGGGTACCCTACCGAGTCAACCATTGCCTAACCCTAGGAATCCTAGGCCAGCCAATGAGGCTCAAGACCCAAATCAGTGTCATATGGTCCATACACTCAGATCGGGGAAACAAGTTGATAATCAAGTATCCATGCCCTTGGATCCATCCATGCCATCCATTCCATCTAGCTCCACTCCTTCTCCATCCAGTCCCAAGGAAACTGAAGCTGAAAAGTCAGCAGATCAGTTGCACCAGCCTATAGCTCCATTTCCAAATAGGCTTAGAAGCAACAACAATGCACACATGGAGAAATTATTAGAGGTGTTCAATCAAGTTAGGCTCAACATTCCACTTCTTGATGCAATCCAACAGGTCCCTAGTTATGCCAAATTTATTAAGGACATGTGCACCAAGAAAAGAAAGACTAATGTGCCTAAGAAGGTTTTTCTAGCCACTAACATTAGTGAGCTACTGTCCAACCAGATCCCTATCAAGTATAAGGACCCAGGTTGCCCCACCATTTCTTGCACCATAGGTCGAGCCGAAATCAATCGAGCACTCCTCGATTTAGGAGCCAGCATCAATTTGCTCCCTTTCTCCGTGTATCAACAACTTGGATTAGGTGAACTCAACCCGACCCAAGTTACTATTCAGTTGGCTGACCGCTCTATCAAAGTTCCAAAGGGAGAGATCAATGACGTTCTCATACGGGTTGGAGAATTCATTTACCCGGTCGATTTCATTGTCTTAGAGACACAACCTGTGTCTAATCCTAGGTCCCAAACTCCTGTTATCTTAGGAAGACCGTTCCTAGCAACCGCTAATGCAATTATAAATTGTAGAAACGGTTCCATGAGACTGACTTTTGGGGATATGACCAAGGAAGTCAATGTTTTCAACCTAAGTAAGCATCCCTACGATGTGACCGACCAACCCTTTGAGGTTAACTCCATTGAGAACATGACGAGTGAGCATAATGATGAGATCATATTTGAGTCAGAGGAAGAGGAAGAGTTAGAAACAAGTGATATCAGTCTTGATGAGATCGAATGGGAATCAAATCTGAGTTCGATAGAAATGGGAGATTCTAGCATCACACCGCCACCCATTGAGCCAACTCCTTCTTTGGAGTTAAAAGCCTTGCCCAAACATCTTAAGTACGCCTACCTAGGTGAACAAGAGACGTTACCGGTCATAGTTGCATCTAATTTGACCAATAGGCAAGAGGAGGACCTGCTGGCAACCCTTAGGAGACATAGGGAAGCCATTGGTTGGACTATGGCAGATATTAAGGGACTGAGCCCTACGATAGTCCAGCATCGTATTCATCTTGAGGAAGGGACTAGACCGAAAAGGGATCCACAGCGTAGACTAAACCCACTTATGCAGGAGGCTGTACAAGCCGAGATAGTAAAACTGTTAGATAATGGGATAATTTATTCCATTTCCGATAGCGAATGGGTGAGCCCAATGCACGTGGTCCCTAAGAAGTCTAGCTTTACTGTGGTAGAGAACGACAAACATGAGTTAGTGCAAACACGATTGCCTACAAGGTGAGAGTATGCATAGACTACCGTAAGTTAAATGCAGCCACTAGGAAAGATCATTTTCCCCTCCCTTTCATCGATCAAATGTTGGAAAGATTAGCAGGTCATGAGTATTACTGCTTTTTGATGGGTATTCAGGGTATAACCAAATCCCTATAGCCCCGGAGGATCAAGAGAAAACAACGTTCACGTGTCCATTTGGGACATTTGCTTACCGTCGAATGCCTTTCGGCCTATGCAATGCCCCCGCCACATTCCAACGTTGTATGTTAAGCTTGTTTTCTGATATGGTCGAGCGTTTCCTAGAGATTTTCATGGACGACTTCTCAGTCTATGGAAATTCATTTGACCAGTGTCTCCATCATTTGGAGCTAGTGCTGAGTAGGTGCACCGAGAAGAACTTGACCCTCAATTGGGAAAAGTGTCACTTCATGGTGCAACAAGGGATTGTCCTAGGTCATGAGATATCTAGGGAAGGGATTAAGGTAGACAAGGCCAAAGTGGAAATCATTGCGAAACTTCCACTTCCTCGATGCGTGAAGGACATTCGATCCTTTTTAGGACACGCCGGATTTTATCGTAGGTTCATTAAGGACTTTAGCAAAATTGCTAGACCCCTTACAAACCTTCTAGCTAAGGACGTGTCCTTCATCTTTGATGATAGGTGCCATAGTGCTTGGGAGAAATTGAAAGTGGAACTTATATCTGCCCCTATCATCTCACCTCCGGACTGGTCCAAGCCTTTTGAGATCATGTGTGACGCTTCTGATTTTGCGATAGGTGCTGTCTTAGGACAGCGTAAGGACAATAAGCAGCACGTGATCTACTATTCGAGTAGGACGCTTAATGAGACCCAAATGAACTATACTAGCACCGAGAAGGAATTCTTGGCAGTAGTGTTCGCTTTGGAGAAATTCCGTCCATACCTACTTGGGACTAAGACCACGATCTTCACTGACCATTCTGCTCTGCGATATCTTATGCTTAAGAAAGATGCGAAGGCCCGACTCATTCGTTGGATCCTTCTACTGCAAGAATTTGATCTCGAAATTCGAGATAAAAAAGGTGTCGAAAATGTCGTAGCTAACCATCTCTCTCGTGTGCCCAACGCACCTTCTGTCGAGCTGCCCATCAATGACAATTTTCCCGATGAGCAACTTCTAGCCATCTCTAAGGAACCATGGTTTGCTGACATAGTAAACTACTTAGTCACAAACCAAACACCACCTAGTTGGTCCAAACAGGATAGATACCGATTCTTGTCTCAAGTTCGGTATTACATGTGGGAAGATCCTTATCTTTTCAAATATTGTAGCGACCAAATCATTAGGAGATGTGTCCCCGACGAGGAGACTAGAAGCGTGCTAGCTTTTTGTCATGAGTTCGCTTGCGGTGGACATTTTGGTCCCCGCAAAAACTGCCGAGAAAATTCTGCAAAGTGGCTTTTATTGGCCAACTGTGTTTAGAGATGCATTTGAGTATTGCAAGACTTGCACAAGATGTCAAATGATAGGAAGAATTTCAAATGAAATATGATGCCCCTAAATCCCATTCTAGAAGTAGAACTTTTCGACGTATGGGGCATTGATTTATGGGACCCTTCCCTAATTCGTTTGGGCACCAATACATCTGTTGGCCGTAAACTATGTGTCGAAGTGGGTAGAAGCTGTCCCTTGCAAGACAAATGACAACAAAGTTGTTGTCAAATTCTTGAAAGATAATATCATCTCACGCTTTGGAATCCCTCGAGCCATCATTAGCGACAATGGCACACATTTTTGCAATAGAACTTTTGAAGCTCTTATGCGAAAATATGCCATTACTCACAAGTTGTCTACGCCCTACCATCCTCAAACTAGCGGGCAGGTAGAAGTTTCTAATAGACAAGTGTAGGCTGTCTAAAAATGACTAACAGACCAGCCATTAAGGAAGCAGAGTCTCAAGCTCTAGACGCGAGAAATCGATGCTCGCGTCTCAGCATTAAGACGCGTTGGCTCTACACCCGCGTCACAACGTTCAGACGCGTCGGCCCGAAGCCCGCGTCTCAGCATCAAGGCGCGTCGGCCCGAAGCCCGCGTCTCAGCATCAAGGCGCATCGGCCCGACGCCCTCGCCTCAGCATCCAGATGTGAAGGCCCGAAGCCCGCGTCTCAAACCTCAGGCGCGTTTGGCTCGACGCCCGCGTCTCAAACTTCAAGGCGTGTTTTGCTCGACGCCCGCGTCTCAGTTGCAACTGCCCTGATTGCGGGGCCAGTCACCGCGCATGTAGCGGGTAGTGGCCCCTCATTCGGGAGCGTTTTCAGGAGGCACCTTCACCCCCTGAGATCCCTATAAATAGCCTTGTTTGCTATGAAGAGAGGATCGGAGTTTTTGGAGAGACACACAGGGATAGAGGCTTGAGAGGATCGAAGCTTGGCAGAAGATCAGAGTTTTGAAGAGAGAGAGCTTTGGGATAGGGCATCATCAAAATCGATCGAATCCAGGCAGGAGGATCATCAAGAGAGAAGCACGACTCTTCAGCGAGCTTACTGAGTACTAGCCGCTCTTCGCCTACCTCCTCTTTGAGAGTTTTGGTAGACGGAGCTGAGTTACTCTTTCTACCGACCGAAGAGAAGACCCCCGACGGTCCAGGACGGTCATCCGGTCAACGGAGAACAAGATTCACTCTCCATCGCCACACGAAGAACCCAGCTTTAAACAAAGGGAAGATTCAGACATCCTCCCTCCCTTGTAACTGGAAAAGAGGGAAGAGTAGTTCTTTTGGTTGTAATCGTTTCGCTTGAATCAAGGAAATCTTTTACAGCTAAAACCACTTTCTCCGACCACCAAAGTTTTCCGGCCCCTACAAGAGATGGCGACTCCGCTGGGGACTACCTTCGTTACTGACGAGCGCACCGTGGTGCAAGATGACGTTCTCCGTAAGGGGAAAATGGTCGAATCCCTCGTCGTCGAGTTCGACCAGGCGAAGTATGAAGAGTTCCTCTCTTCTGGCTCCAAGAGCCCAAAGACCCGCGTCTGCCGCAGGGTCTCAAGTGGACAGCCCCCTGAAGCCCAATCTGAGGCTCTGTCGGGTGCTCCTGCTGCCCACTGTGCCAAGTTTGGTTCACGCGCCAACGCCTCTCCGAAGGCCCGCGTAACCTCAGACACCTCTACTGCGATCAACCGCGTCGCGCAGAGCACACGCGCCAACTCCTCTCTGAAGGCCCGCGTGGTCCCCGGCACATCTACTGGTGCGATCGACCGTGTCGCACAGAACGCCCGCGTCAGCGTCTCTCAGGAGACCCGCGCAGCAAACACCCCTGGTTCTACAAACCAGGAAGTTGTTGGCTTCTCTCTTCCTCCACGGCGCAATCGGAATGCTGAGCGTCGACAGAGAAGACGCGCGCGTCAACACTCGGTCGGAACCGTTGGTTTTCTGACTGGGGTTGAACGCAGCGTACGATCCGATGCCTTGCCCGCACCTCGTCCAGTGCGAGAGGTCCGTGTTTGGCGACCCAAACGCGAGACTCCCCAAGTTGAGCCCTCTGAAGACCAACTTGCCAAACGCCGAAGCGAAGCTTCTGCGTCTTGTCAAACACAGGAAGCACGCGCCCATAGGCGTGGGGCCCAGCAGCCCACTCTCTCCCAAGTCTCTCTTCTCCAACGCAGCAGACAGCAACGCGAAAGTCGCGTCTCATATCAACAGAGACGCCAGACGCGCGTGACGCAGCCGCGACGCGACAGCCGCGTTTCTGAAACCTGTGTCCAGGCTGAACAGCACATGACTGTCTCCCATCGTCGACGTTGCGAGACCAGTCTCTTTAATCCCCCTCCCACAGATTTGAGGGATTATTTGACAAGGAAAAGGAGTGCTAATCAGACCACTTCTCCATGCTGCTGTCAACAGCTCATCCAGATGCTCTCTGGATGCCATTGCGAGTCAGGCGTGCACCAGCCGTCTTTAATTAGACAGCTGACCCTGATTCCCCCATCAGCCAAGAGAAGACGCTCCCACAGGAGGAGAACCTTCTCAGATGTTGAATACCCGGAGCTTACTGCAAACATGACTAGCAGGAGTAAGGGGAAACAAATTGCAGTCAGCCCAGATGACTCCGAGTCTGACTCTGTACCGGAGGAGGAGTGTATCAACACACTCGCACCCGGACGGGGGCCATTCCCCCAATTGACTATAATGCCTTAGCCCGCGGCATTAGAACGGGTGATTCTCACTCTGCTGTAGTGGGGTCGCAAGCTTCAAACTCTTCCGTCGAGAAGGAGGCTTCCGCCTACATGGCAGACACTCCTGAGGAGACGACCAGGCGTTTAGAACAGACGCAGAAGCACCAGATGGATATAATCGCCTCTCAACAGAGATCCATTGACTCCCTCAAGCATATGCTCGAGAAATTGCTTGAAGAAAGAGCGAGATCTCCTCCTAGACAACCGAAGGGGAAAGGGAGAAAAGGAGAAAGCCCACCCTCCGAATCTTCTGACGAGACACGACGATCTACCTCGGATGTGTCCAAGCCCTCGTCGCAGGCAAGAAGCGACCAGACCCCGGGAAAGGCTCATGCTAAAAGAATGAGTCAACTGGAGCAGCGCCTCGAGGCCCTTACCAACCGTAAAGGCCTCCAAGAAGCTGGAGTAGTCCGGCCCTATCCGGCCGAGTGGGACTTAGTCCCGTACCCTCCTAAGTTCAAGGCTCCAACTCTCCAGGCATTCGACGGGAAGGGGTCACCCAACCAGCACATCTACTACTTCAAATCCCAGACCGGGAATGTGGTAGATAACGATGCCATCCTGGCGCGACTGTTCATCGGCACCCTGAAAGGGTTGGCCTTTGAATGGTTCATGAAGCTCCCCGAAGGTTCCATCAAGAACTGGGGTGACTTGGAGAAGCTGTTTCTAACACGCTTCTTCGAAGATGATTCGGAGGTCACAATGCCTACCCTTTTAGCTACAAAACAGCGAAAAGGAGAGTCCGTCAAGTCTTTCGTAGAAAGATTTCGGAACATGGCACTCCGATGTCCAAGCGGCATGACCCAGGCCACCCTGGTGGAAACATGTCGCCATAATCTCCAAACCTCACTCCTTGCTCAAATAGGAGTTGCTGAAAGCCGCACCTGGAAACAATTAGTCCAGCAAGGTGAACAGGCTGAGGAGATTGTCGCCCGCGTCAGAGCGGAAGAAGGCAAGCCCAGGCCAGAGAGGTCGACAAGGCGTGCACCAGACACATCCCTCCAAACCAAGCGGAAGGATAATTTGGCGACGGAGACCAAATCTCCCACCAAACCTCAAACAGGCAGGGCAAGTGGCTCTTCAAGCCAGCCACGCCCCAACAAGCAGTATTCCTTCAAGGAGGAACACGTCGATTCGCTCTTCAAGCTACTCAACAAGAGCAATCGACTGAAGCTCCCTGAAATTAGGCGCCCGGAGGAGGTCGGCAAGACCGACAATCCCACCTACTGCTTATACCACAGGATGCTCGGACATCCTACCAAAAGCTGCTATGTCTTTAAGGACATCCTTCAAGCTCTGATTGACGCGGAGGTATTAAAACTCCGACCGGAGCAGAAGAAGATGACGGCCAACATGACGTCGATTCTCCAGTTTGGGACACGACCCCCGACACCCGTGGGGGTGATCTCTGTCCCGAAAGGAGAACTGAGGGTGGTCAACACAGACCCTCATCAGCAGCAGGAGAAAGGCTTGGTACCCGTCCCTACACCTCGAGGGGAAATCATGTGGGTCCACCCTGACCTCGTCGACGAGCAACAATGGACGACTGTGACCAACAGGAAGTCCAAAGGCAAAGGGAAGGCTTCATCTTGCCATGTGATATGCGCCTCTTCTCGAGAAGCGGACACTGATGTTCCCTCGCTGACTGACTCAGAAGAGGAAACAATAGTCCTGGCCGCAGAGCCCAGCCAACCTACGGCAGGGACCCGTTCAGGACAGGCATACTTGAAGCAGTACGGCGAGACAGCAGCGGCTTCTCCGCAACCAGCCGTGGAACCAGCCAAGCCCTCCTCTAAACAGCCTGGGGAGAAGCAGAAAGAAACTCGGTTTTCTCGAGTTCTTGCGAAAGGTGTAACGGAAGAATCCTCGACACCTTACCGCTTCGACGTCTTGGCTCAACTAGCCAACATCCCGGCACGCATTACCTTGTATGAGCTCCTGAGGCTATCAAAGTCAACCAGAGAGGCTCTACAAGAAGCTCTGGCAAATGCTGAGGTCTTTATGACCCGCGTGCCAAGGGAGGAAGATGAAGAGGATTGCCTCCACACCTCCCCAAATGCTCCCTGCATCACCTTCACAACAGATGACATGCAGGTTAAAGGGAAGCATGACCGACCCCTATACTTCACAGGGTATATTGGGTCATCCGAGGTGAACCGCATCCAGGTAGACCCAGGGTCCGCGCTGAGCATCATACCTCGCCGGGTTATGCAGTTTCTAGGCATTCCTACCCATCGTCTGAGCCCTACCCAGACGACTATTTACGGGTTCAATGCCAACAGCTCCCGCCCAATGGGGAAGATCAAGCTCAAATGCCAGATCGGGAGCCTCAAGTCAGAAGTGACGTGTTACGTCATTGACGCGGACACTTCCTACAACCTGTTGCTGGGACGACCATGGATTCACCGCAATTCCATCGTTCCCTCTACTCTCCACCAAGTCATGAAATACATTGATGAGAGTGGACAGGTCCGAACGTTGATTGCCGAAAGGCATCCGTTTAAAGGGGTTGAAATTATTTCACGGACTCCCTCTTATATCAGGATCCGGAGGAGACTAATGAAACCCCACAACCAGAGGAGCCAGACTCTGGTAATGAAGCTGACGTTGAGCCTGAGAAAGAAGAGTGCCTATGGGAGTTGGAGCCCATTGTAAAGAGCACTAATAAGCTCGATGTTGATACCACCGACGATGCGGGTGGTTGGTACATTAATGAAGATTTAGACTTTGCGTATTTCCCTGTGTATGTTTCCGATTCAATACCGTCGGATACCACTACCGACGTGGACGATGACCTCTGGTCGGCAATAGATGCCTTGACATCTTTGCATGTACCGGTGAAATCATCCTTCGGGACATACCAAGATAATGGTGACGCGCAAGAGTCTGTATTCATGGTTCCAGCCGGACGAAAAGGCCAAAGACCATACTTTTTGGCGAATCGCATCTGAACCTATGCCCCACGAAGAATCAGAAGGTGAGGATGAATCCCCTCAGTTCGATCATTATGAACCAAGAACGCTCAAGATGATGAAGCGCATGGGGTATGATCTAACCAGCAGGCCTGGGTTGAACTTCAGAAAAGGAAGAAGAACACTGCTTCGATCCTTTGTACCGAAAGGGAAAACCCCTGATTACTATCATCGGACGCGCCGGGGGTTGGGCTATATATCAACTCCAGTGCCATCAGCCTCTGATTCGGAGAGACTGTCAAGTCATGACTGCTCATCAGACACGTCGTCGTGGGAATCAGATGTCAGTGTCGGCAACATCTTCAAAGGGCTTTCAGTAAACATGGTTTCGACAAGCCATCTGGAGGATGAAGATGAAGAAATGATCCAATCTGATACAGATCCTTGGATCAAACATTTGAATGCTCTTTGGATATCCGCTTTGAACAGCGTGAACCACCCACAGAAGACAAGGTTGTTCAACTCAACCTAGGAGATGAAGCCAATCCTAAACCCATCTTCATAAGTGACGGCCTGTCGCCTCCAGAGAAGAAGGATTTAATATCTCTTGTACAAGAGTATATAGATGTCTTCGCCTGGAATTATGAGGACATGCCTGGACTTGATCCTCAAGTGGCTATGCATCGCCTCAACATCAATCCGGACATGAAGCCTGTTAAACAACAGCAGCGACGGTTCCGTCCAGAGACAATGGAGGCAATTCAATCAGAAGTCAAAAAGCTCATCGATTCCGGCTTCATCCGGGAAGAACACATCCCGACTGGGTAGCCAACATCGTCCCCGTCGCCAAGAAGAACGGGAAGATCCGGATCTGCATCGACTTCCGTGATCTAAACGAGGCCTGCCCCAAAGACGAATTCCCATTGCCAATCACAGATGTCATGATTGACAATACTTGTGGATTCGAGCGAATGTCCTTCATGGACGGGTTCTCAGGATATAATCAAATCAAGATGTATCCCGATGACGAAAAACACACCTCCTTCAGGACACCTCTAGGGGTATATTGCTACACCGTCATGCCCTTCGGTCTGAAAAATGCGGGGGCAACCTACCAAAGGGCCATGAATGCCATTTTCCATCGGCAGATACGCAAAACGGTGGAATGTTATGTCGACGACATCGCGGTAAAAAGCCGCACTAAAGGTGATCACACAGCAGACCTGAGGATGGTCTTCGACATCATGCGGGCTCATCAATTGAAGATGAACCCCACCAAGTCCTTCCTGGGGGTAGCCAGTGGCAAATTCCTAGGGTTTGTCGTGACTTCCACAGGAATCCATTTGGATCCGGAGAAAGTCCGCGCTATCCAAGAGATGCAACCCCCCAGAAGCCTCAAGGAGCTCAGAGGACTACAAGGACGATTGGCATACATCCGCAGATTCATTTCAAATCTCTCCGGGAGATGCCAACCCTTCGCTAAGCTAATGAAGAAGGGCGTTTCGTTCATTTGGAACGACGCTTGCCAGCAAGCATTTGAGGAGATCAAGCACTACCTCACCCAACCACCAGTCCTGGCAGCTCCGGTATCCGGAAAGCCTTTCCTGGTATACGTCCGATCAATGGATCATTCTTTGGGAGCTCTACTAGCTCAGAATGATGACCAGGGGCGAGAACAAGCAATCTACTACCTAAGTAGAACGATGATCGGAGCCGAACATCGGTACAACCCGATCGAGAAGGAATGTTTGGCACTGGTGTTCGCCATTCAGAAAATGCGACACTATCTGGTGGGCCAAACCATAAATGTCATATCCAAAGTCAACCCCCTGAGGTTACTTATGACAAAGCCTTCTTCACTAAATGGCCGGCTGGCAAAATGGGCCATATTGCTATCACAATATGAGATGCATTTTCTGCCACAAAAGGCTATTAAGGGACAAGCGGTGGCGGACTTCTTAGCTGAACACCCAGATCCCAGGGCAGCCAAACTCTACGAGGATCTCCCAGACGAGGTCGCCGAAGCCTGCCTGACCCAGACATTGTTCGAAGGACAAGTATGGCAACTTTTCTTCGATGGCGCATCAAGAACAAGCTCTAAGGGACATACAGTTGCGGGGTAGGAGTAGTACTCGTCTCCCCACAAAATTACGTGATTCCCCGAGCTATCTCGTTAACCGAGCCCTGTTCCAACAATGTGGCGGAATACAACGCTCTTTTGATTGGGATGCAATTCGCCGATGAGATTGGCGTTAAAAATCTCGAGGCATACGGTGATTCTAAACTCATCGTCAGCCAAGTTCGCGGAGAGTATGAGGTCAGGCATGAAGATCTAGTACCCTACTACAACGCGACAATCCACATGGCCGAGAGGTTTTTCAAACTTCTACATCGACCATGTACCGCGCAAGCAAAACGCGCATGCAGATGCACTTGCATCCCTTGCTGCCTCCTTAGCTCTTCCAGCTGGAGCAATGGAGAAGGTATTCGTCTATAGCCACGACCTATACTGCCCAAAAAGTCCCCTCGGAGACTACCAGAGGTCAACGGGAGATCGTCGCGGTAAGGAAACACTTGAAGTGTCGACCGATCCAGAACTTAAAGACTGGCGATTCCCCTACATTGATTTTGTCTTGTACGGCATCTTGCCCGAAGACACCAGGGAGGCGGCTGCCATCCGAAGGAAAGCCTCCAAATTCTACTACAATGCGATTTCGCGAACATTGTATCGTCGATCGCATGACGGGATCCTGCTCCGATGCCTCTCATCAAAAGAAGCCCAAGGAGTATTGAAAGAAGCCCACGATGGTACTTGTGGAGCTCATCAACCTGGCCCGAAGCTGGCAAACCGACTCCAAAGATTGGGTTACTACTGGCCCAAGATGGTTGCCGATGCTGTTGCCTATGCCAAAGATGTCACGCCTGTCAAATACATGGCGATTTCATCCATCAAGCACCAGCATACCTCCACTCTACGACCTCTACCTGGCCGTTCGAAATGTGGGGGATGGACGTGGTTGGTCCTATCAGCCCACCATCATCAAAGGGACATCGGTTCATTCTAGCGATAACCGATTACTTCTCAAAGTGGGCCGAAGCTATCCCTTTGCAAGAGGTGAAATCTTCTAACGTGATCAAGTTCGTGAAACATCACGTTATTTACCGGTTCGGTGTGCCTCGGCGGATTGTCCATGACAATGGACCCCAGTTCATCAGCCAGGCTTTTCAGAGATTCTGCGCCAAGTTCAGAATCCAGAGTGTGTCATCAACGGCATACTATCCGCCCGCTAACGGCCTCGCAGAAGCCTTCAATAAGACTATTGGTAGGCTTCTCAAGAAATTCGTCTCGAAAAGTCAACGAGACTGGGACGATAAGTTGGGCGAATGCTTATGGGCCTATCGCACGACTGTGCGAACCCCAACTAAAGCCACGCCATTTTCCTTGGTGTACGGATGCGAAGCCGTCCTTCCACTGGAAATCCAAATTCCATCTCTTCGCGTCGCCTTGACAGCGGAAATGACAACAGAGGAGAAGCATCGACAGCGACTCCAAGAATTGGAAGCCTTGGACGACAAGCGTCTTCAGGCCCAACAACAAATCGAACTTTACCAAGCTCGTATCACCAGAGCCTTCAACAAGAAAGTCAAATCGCAAACTTTCAGGAAAGGCGACCTCGTCTTAGCCGTCCGAAGACCCATGGTCATGACACACAAGACGAAAGGAAATTCCAACCCAAATGGGAAGGACCATTTGTGGTAGAGTCAGTCTACTCAAATGGATCGTATCGCCTCATAACCTCAAATGGCGATACACTCATGATGCCAATCAATGGCAAATTCCTGAAGAAATACTATCCCTAGATGGCATTCTTCCACCGATCAAGTTAAAAATACACCTCTGATCAAACATCCGACGCCCTTGACGGCTAAGGATAGAAGAAAATGTTGGCTTTTAAGTCCAACATAAGTCTTCGACAACTCATCATGCTGAGGGGAATAGCATGGCTAGCCCAACTCAAACGGTAGTTGGTAAAGGCATGACAAACCCGTTGACAGCTGAGGATTTGCTAAAAATCCTAAGGGACACGTTCCCATTTGATCCGACGCCTCCGACGGCTAAGGATAGAGGAAAATGTTGGCCTTTAAGCCTAATATAAGTCCTCGACAACTCATCATGCTGAGGGGAATAGCATGGCTAGCCCAACTCAAACGGTAGTTGGTAAAGGCACCTCAAATCCGTTGACAGCTGAGGGTTTGCTAAAAATCCTAAGTGGATTTGATTCCACTCTTCCCTCCAAAAATCCTTACCAATTCTCATCCATAGAATGGTAGGACCACAAAATGCAATCATTACTATGTTAACACTATACCTCTAGTAATGAATACTCTTTGTCGAGTATAAACCTGGCTTGTTAACTCTGCATAGAGTAACAAACTCTCAAATTTGCCAAGTTAACACTATACCTCTGGCACCTCAAATTCCACTTGTCAATTCTCATCAATAGAATGACAGGTCCTCAAATTGCTCCTATCGCAAGCAAATTCTTGTCAAGTTAATATCACACCTCTGACAAACTACTGTTTAAGTTAACATTACACCTCTAAGCAGTACATCGAGTGCCTGTCAAGTTAATATCACACCTCTGATAGTCACCTTTCTTCAGACTTCCATATCGAAGCTGAAATGGACGATGCCAAGTTAACACTACACTTCTAGCATCCGAGTCATTGCTAAGTTCAACAATACACCTAGGCTATGACCTTTCCTCGACTTCTTTAAGCCGAGACGACTAATGCCAAGTTCAACATTACACCTCTAGCATTTCTATCACTGTTAAGTTAAACATCACACCTATGACAGTGACACCCTCAGTTTTCCCAAATAAAACTGAGATGCTGATGAGTTAGGTTAATATCACACCTCTAACTCACATCCTTGTCAAGTTAATATTACACTTCTGACAAGACTACTTCTAAACCGTTAAGTTAATATCACACCTCTAACGGTAAAAATCTTGCTAGATTCCCCACGAGTCTAGTTTCATTTGATATTCTCCCCAACCGAGTATCAAATTCATTCTGGAGGCAGTGTTGGTTAACATTACACCAATAAACAATGCTTCCATCAAAATCCCCAGCTGATCTTAAATCAAGTTAATCCCCAAATCCTTGATAAAAGTTCACCTTCTCTGGGGGTACGCGCTCCACTCGTCGCTTTCTTTTACAAAGTGGCGGGTCCACCAAAATTATTCTTTTGCTTCTAAAACAAAACGTTCAAGACAACAGAAAGAAGCAAAAAGAAAAGTGTCACTTTTATTCATATCCAAACACATGAAAGTGATACAAAACGCTCTCTTATACAATAAGATTGAGTGTTACAATTAAGGAGTACAAAGAAGTCCCTCTCTCTCTCTGAGGCCGTACTCACTCCTTGAAACTGCATCTGATCCCAGGTGCACAATTGGAGCCGGTTGCACTTTGATGCGTGACGCCAACTTCGAAAGCGCCCTAGCTGACCAAGCCAAGAGCAATGGTGTTCTTGAGGTCCTGTGGCAATAGAAGGTCCTGTGGCAATAGAAGGTCCTGCAACCCTTCATTCAGGCGCGTCTCTTTCCCTAGTAGACTATCCAACAAACATGGAGTCACTCTTGGGGTGAGAGCAGAAGTTTCGGAGTCATCACAAAGGATGCCACCCTCCACTTAGTCCGGCGGCAGCAAAAAGTCCGGCAACTCTTCCTTCAAGAATTGATCCTTCCCCAGCAGAAGACTCAACGGACTTTAACTGTCCTCGATGTCACTTCTGGGGTTTCATCACCATCCCTTTCCCCAGCAGGCCATCCAACGGAGTGTCCTTGATGTGACTTCTGGAGTGGGAGAGGAAGAGGATCTCATCCGCCGCCGCAACCGCCGGACCACCCTCGCCGGTACTCAGCCTATCCGTCTCTTGCACCAGATCTGAAGAGACCTTGGCGAGGGTTGGGTCCTCGTCAGAGATGTAATATACTCTCTTATAGGTGACGAGGACCATAATATATTCTCTATAGGTGAAGGTTGAACGAGTTCGCCGACCGAAGTATTCTTCCAAGGGCCCAGCAAGCCTGCAAGGAACAAAAAGAGAGAATTAGAACAATCTGCAGCTTAGTGTAAACAGAGAAAAACTAAGTCAGCAGAGGCAAAACGCGGGAATGACACGCAGTCAGCCAAATGCGGGAATGACCCGCACAGTCAAACAGACGCAAGTCAAACTGCGCCACGCATAGGATTCAAACGCGGCCTCAGTTTGTACCCGCGCCTAATGCACCAGACGCAGAGAATTTCAGAACGCCAAAAATTGCCGTCTCTCTGTTGGGTGAACAGGAGTTGCAAGATTCAGGTCTGAAATGCGCCAAGGCAGTAAAACACAATGGGCAAAAGCCAGCGTCAAGCGCCTGCATTCAAAGAAGTCACTGGCACAAATTCCAGAGGAGGAATGCACCAGGACTTCATTCAGATCATCATGCCGAAGTTCAGGCTATACACATCATCGGGGGACATACCAGCAGAGACCTCTGGCCAGAGTTGGCCTCTCTGCACCCAAACGCAGGCGTCCAAGATGATCTGAGAGGGGGTTCTTCTTGAAGAGACCAAACCGAAGCGTGAGAGCTCTGGGTCATCTTCATCCTCGGAATTACTTTCGTCCATGCAGACGGAGTCCCTATCAAGAAACTCTTTTCTGAAGAAGGTGGATTCTCAGAGCAATCCACCAAAGAGAAATAATCCAAGCTTGGATTATAGAAGGGGAGCGCACCCTATTTATAGGCAGGCCCTAATAACTGCCATTAATGGGGCGTTAATTGGAACCGTCACGCACGATTATCAAAGCCCAGTGGAGGAGGATTGACGCGTGGAACGACGCTTTGGAAACCGTCGCAAGCATCGATTTTCAACCGCCCGCGTCGGTTTTTGCCTTTAAGGGCAGTAACTCCTGAGTCCAATGAGGAGTTGACGCGTGGATACCTGCTTTGGGAATCAACGGATGACCCGGAATCCCAATCGACAGAGGAGACCTGACGAGCAAAGATCTCCTAAAAAAAATCTTGAGTCAGATCACATTAGACGCAGGTGGGAAAGCCGCGTCCCTTCAGCAGACAAGGCTGCATCTCTTGCGTCTGCCCGATCCGCGCAAGACAGATTTTGCGTTATTCAGAGCTGCGTCTCACCTTGTGATTGACGCTGCGTCTCAGGGACTGACAGCCGCGTCTTACTTTACGGATCAATGCCGCGTCTCATCTTTTGATTGACGCCGCATCTCATCAAGAAGACCGCGTTCCGATTTGTGATTGACGCCGCGTCTCATCAAAAGGACTTGGTAGAATCTAAGTTCTTATGAAATGATGACCGCGTCTCACTTTATGATTGACGCTGTGTCTCAGTAAAAGGACTTAGTGAAATCTAAGTTCCGGTAGACTGATGACCGCGTTTCACACTGTGGGATTAATGCCGCGTCTCGCCAAGACCGCGTCTCATTAAAAGAACTTAGCCCTACCTAAGTTCAGTAATCACAACTAGTGATCAAGAGTTGGACTCATCCACAACAGGACAAAGAAATTGGGACAAAAGCTTCAAAGAAAACTTCTATTATATCAAAAAATGATAGAAGTGGATACAAACACTCTTAATAAATAGAGTGTCCCCTTTTCTTTACAAAAAAAAAAAAAGAAAAAAGAAGGCTAAATGTCCTGGCTCGCCAAGGAACGGATTTGTTCCCTAAGGCGGTGAATCTCATGCTGGCTCGTCCTCTCAGCCTCCATGATAGCCGGTCCCGCAGCTCCGCCTCAGATAAGAAACTTCTGGCAGACAGCTGCATCCGCAGAGAGTCCACCCTGGAAGATTGCAGAGACAGACTCTCTTCAGCCCGCGCCGTAGCAGCCCGTTGCTCCTCAAGCTCCTTTTTGAGGGAGACAAGTTTCTCCTCATTTAGTGCAAGAACAGCTTCCGCCTTGGCAATAATGTCCCGAGTTCTGAGGATGACCTGCTCCGTGCTCTGCACACTGAGCTCTGATTCCCTCGAATCTCCGGCTAATTTTTGAAATTCAGCCTTGGAATATTCAAGGTCACGGACCTCGGCAGCGATCTGTGCCTCCGCCTCCTGTCGCTCCCGTTCCTGATCAGCTAGGAGCCTAGTCAAGGTGGCCTGGGCTTCATCAAAAGAGCCAGCATCTTCCAAAGATTCCAGCTCCCGCAGGTTATCTCCAAGTTGCTCTACCACCCGTAGGCATGCCCTGGCAAGTGAAGGGCCTCCGCCAATTCGACGCTCATGGCCATATTTTCAAGAAGCCTCTGGGCGAACTGGAAGGTGCTGTGTCCACGGAAGATGAGATCAATACATGATCCCATCGAGGTGAAGAATTGTTGCACCATCTGACGTGCCAGCTCCCCCATGTCTTCACCACCTGAGAAGCTTCCCGACCCTTTTTCTGTCACGGGATAAGGGATATAGGGCGGGTCTTCTCGCACAAGAGCCGTGCCGGCCGTCGATATGGCAAAGAACAAGACTACCCACTGGCGCTTCCTGGAGCGCTGCCTCTGCAGGAGCTTCCACGACCAAGGAAGGAGCTGTAAGCACAACCTCTTCAGAAACTCCACCGAGGATTGAGCTGTGTGGCCTTCTGGAAGGGTGCTGATCGTCAGACTCCCCACCTGAGCCCCCTCAGTCAGAGCTGCCTTACTAGGTTCGAGGTCCAGAGGCGTCGAGTCCTGTAGAATGGGAGTCTCCCCAGCTTCAGCAGTAGCTTCTCCACCGGCGGAGTGAGAGCCTCCTCAGCCTCATGGTTGTTTCCCCTCCTGGCAAAGGGGAAGGCTCCCCAACTTCAACAGCTACACCCTCCGAGGTTATCTCAGCGGCCGAAGCCTCAATCCCCTTGGGCGGGTCAACTCTGTTTCCATCGCCTCGACATGCGAAGTTGTACCTTCAGCAGGGATTATCGCCAGCGGTAACGCAGTCGATGATTCACCCTCATGTTGTTCCTCCTCCGAGACGTCAAAGAATCCGCCCTGATCAGGAAGAGCGGGTTCATCGCCATAGTCGACTTTATCTTCAAAGTCACTTTCTTCCGATGACGGAAGAAGACGATAGCGCCACGCGAGGAAGCTCCGCAACAGGAGCCTTACCCCAAATCACTCCAGTGGTAGGACTAGGGTCGACTGCCCGAGGATTGGAAATAAAGACACTAGGAGACCCCGGCTGCTGTACCTCGTCTCTCCCTTCATGAGCAGAAGGAGACTCGCCCATGATGTCAACCTCCGGTGACTCGGTATCACCAGCAACAAGGGGTCGCTCAACGAGCTCCCCTTCTTCCACGGTCTCGCTGCGCGACCTAGGAGCACGGACCGAGCTTGAAAAATCTTCATCTTCCAGCGGTTCCTCAACTCTAACAGGGACACCTTCAGGAGGATCCTCAACTCCAGCAGAGATAGCTCTGGATTGAGAGACTTCAGCCGTTAAGTCCCTCCGAGCCTTCTTTGGGGCAGGCTCAACTACAGAAGCAGAGCGTCGACGACGCTTCCTCGCTAATTGCTTCGACCTCCTTGCCCGGTCGCGGCTCCACTCTCATTGCTGGTGGCTCCGCCCTCGTCGTTTGCGGCTTTGCCCTTGCCGGTCGCGGTGCCGCCCGCACTACTGGGGGCTCCCTCCTCGATCGTTTCTCGACCTCCCTCTGAGCTTTCAGGTACTGGTCGAGAAGTTTAGTACGTTTACTGGATTCAGACCTCTCCTCGAGACTGGCATTGATACTCTCAAGACATGAAGACTCCGGAATAAGATCTGGCGTCTGGCCGGCTTGGGAGTACCAAGTACAGAAGCTGAAGCTCATAAGGCACTTAGGCGCCTCGTCGGGTAGATGGAACGTTGCTCCCGTCCCTCCAGCCACACTGTAATACCAAGCCCGAGCGCCTTCGAACAGGTTCCCGTCAAAGGCAAGTTGAGCATTGGGATTCCCGACGTAAAGCTGATCATAGCCAAATTGTCGGGCAAAACGACTTGGCATATACGGTTCGATAGTGCAGGAAGTTCCTTGGCGAAACAGCACATATCCTGGTCGTATATTGATCAACCACCAGAAGGCTCCAGCAGGCAATTGCGAGAAGTCATCCCCCCCAGCGACATCCGTGAACAGCTCCCGGGGGCTGCATCTTGAACCTCTGGAAAGCAGCGGTTGAGCTGGTAGTTGGCGGCACAGGAAAGACGCTTCCTAATGTAATACAGGTAGGTGTCATGCCACTCTGAACGTTCCAGCCGCTGCACAAATGGGATATGATCCACGCTCCCACGCGCTGCCGTCATTAGAGACGGGGCAATGCATCACGTACCAAGCCATGAGGTACGTGTAAGGCAGCTCAATTCGCGGGTTGGGGTGCTTCACCGTCGGGTTCCCCTCTGAGTCGGTATACGGCTCCCCACGAGAATTAGCAGTCTTTGGGGGTCCGCAGAAGCTCTTGGTCAACACCCGCAGCCCGCTTTGAATACCAGCCACCACGGCAGGAAGAAGGGCTATGGGGTGGCCATGAGCCAAGAGTACCGCCGGGTACACCACATCTGCCACAATAACTTCATGTGGTAGCGTGGGCACCACACACCTCTTCAGCCACAACATCAGGAAGCCCGCCAACAGCGCCTGATCAGAAATAGGGGTCCGGGCTTGATGGTGAAAGCTCTCAAAGACCAAGTCAGGGTCGAAGCCGTCCTCGTTCGACTCCGTGGTGTAGAACTTGTCAGAAGCTGCGTCGATCCTGTCTTCAACTTCCCCACCAGAACTAGGAGCTAGTCGGATTACTGGGAGATCTTTATTGCTGACATTATTAAACAAATAATCAGCCCAGGATAGTTGCTTGACGCCTCCTGACCTCCAGGCAGTTGTCTGACCGCAGATGTAGAAATGGCACATCACCTCCCAGTAGGTCTCGTACACTTGAGGAGATTCTTTTTCCAAAAGGCGCAGCTCCCTGGTGGTTGGGACAAATTCCTCGTAAGGAATATCCCCTGACGACAACCCGGAGACCTCATACAATTCGTGTAGGGCAAGGCCCATCTCTCCAACCGGAGTAAAGAATGTCCCGTCCGAGGATTGTAGCGCTCCAGAATCCCAAAGAAGTTATGGGAACTCATCGGGACGCCCCACTGCACGGCCCTGACTGCTGGGTACAGCCCCACACGCTTCAGTGGCCCCTCAAGATTGGTAAGGACAAAACCCACCATCCTACCCACCAGTAATTCTCTGGAGAATGGACCCATCCATACGTACGGAAGTCGACAGGATAGTCACCCCCTGCTTCTATGAAGGAATTGAGGAAGGTGGTAGCAAGCTCCGGGATCTCTCCAATTGGGATTTCAGGCTTGGACGACGCAGGGAACAGTCCGACAACTGACCCGTCATGACTATCATGGCGGTCTACCTTTTGGAGGCCAAAGTCACCAAGGGCGATCTCAGGGATATACTGGGAAATGTCCCATTCCATCTTTCGGGGAACAGACATGTGTTGAAAATAGGACATCGGGAACATCCTCTCCATGTCTGGAAGAAAGAATCTTCCGCCCTTTATCTCACGGAGCCATTTATAAGTCCCCTCAGACACACGACGGCCATCGTCATAGATATGATCCCCAAAGAAGAAGGCAGGCTTCTCCAACCTGACACCGTCATCCGTTTTGAGCGCGGCATCGGTCATAAGTGCCCGGAAGGTTCTCCTGTTAACATTAGAGAGCCTGCGATCCAGCAACTGGTCAGCAGTCACGGGGACACTCATTCTTTGCACAAAGGTCAAGCCCCGGTCGGCACCACCCACGCGGCCAAAATGGTGCATCTTGGCAAGTGAACCTGAAACATGCGGCACTGCAAAAGAAAAAGACACTTGGTCAGATACTTTGCCAAAAATAAGGGAAGACACTAAGTGTTCATAATTCAAAACGCAGCCGAGACATTGGACGCAGGATATCATCCGCGTCCAGACCTGCGAACTTGCACCAAAACGCAGAAGAGATACTGGACGCAGGAATTTTTCGAATCCGCGTCCAGACTGCAAAGCTGCGTTCTACAAACCAAGACTTATGAAAATTCGAAGTACTTGGACTCAAACGCCAGATTCTACAAAATCGGCGGTTGAAGACACAGAACGCAAGGATCAAATCCGCGTTCTGCAAACCAAGACTTGTGAAATTCAAAGTACTTGGACTCGGACGCCAGCGCCTGATGGCACAAAACGCGGCACAGAACGCATGGATCAAATCCGCGTTCTACAAATCGCGTTCAGAGACCTTCACAATTAGAAATATTCTAAGTGAAGGACCCAGAGTGCAGAGTTCACCAGCGTCGGATCATCAGGCCCGCGCCCGGTTATCATCTCAAGGACAGCGTCGAGAATCAAACACGATCTTGTGTTAAAGGTTCTTAGGGTTCTATGAACATGTGTTAATGGCGGAACCCACACCGAAGGTGCATTTTTACCTCGGAAAACACCCTCCTGCGCAGAGGAAGCATCTCTCTCAGCCTCGGCGACGGTCGCCCTTGAGGTCGATGCAGTCAGTTTCGTCTTGGGAGCCATTGAAAATCAAGAAATCCGAGCGAGGAGATGAATAGTTGAACAAGAGAAGGAAGTTCTTTTTCTCAGAGAATGCGTTCGTTCGGAGAAGAAGATACATCTCTCCAACTGTTGCCTTTATAGGCACGGAGATTCGCGAAGATACGCAGCGTTTGGCCCAATAAACGCTGCAGCGAATCGCTGCCTGACGCGTGGAGCCAAATCATTGTTTGAACAGGGAAGATCATGCGTCGCGACCCCGCCACAAGTCAGAAGTTGACACGTGGAGCAGTTCACTTAAGAACCGGGAGATCCGCGCGCCAAAAGGCGAAATCTCGCCTTTTCCCCAGGCCAGCTGGCGGCGTAATCATGACATGGCACAGGTGGCGTCCCAAAGTACGCGGCTCTTCGGTGGACATGCCCCGTCAGCATCATCATAAATGCACCCAGAAAATCGCGTCTGCATTTCAAGAGATGCGTCTCTCCAAAGCCCGCGTCCCCTCAACAGGCCAAACATCGCGTCTCGCTAAGAAGTCGCGTCTTTAAAGCAGTTTCTGCTTTTTTCAAAAAGGAACCTGCGTCCAGTCTCCTGCTTCTACAAGTCAGTTCAACAGTACACTGACGCAAACAGACAACCAACCACTCCCGGCCAAAAGCGCACCCGTGACAGACTAAAAGCAATCGGGGAGGTCTAGACTGTGTATCTAGACACTCAACACGATCAACTCTGACGGCTTCAAAGAGTTCAACAGTACACTCACGAAGACCAATTCCAGATAAGATCAAACCCGAAGCATCAACAGTCCAGTCATAAAACGCGAACACGGCTAAAATCCAAAGTATTCCGAAATCCGTCCCATTCAACTGCGGAATATCAGAAACTTTGGAGGGGGTTCTGTAGGCTGTCTAAAAATGACTAACAGACCAGCCATTAAGGAAGCAGAGTCTCAAGCTCTAGACGCGAGAAATCGATGCTCGCGTCTCAGCATTAAGACGCGTTGGCTCTACACCCGCGTCACAACGTTCAGACGCTCGGCCCGAAGCCCGCGTCTCAGCATCAAGGCGCGTCGGCCCGAACCCGCGTCTCAGCATCAAGGCGCATCGGCCCGACGCCCTCGCCTCAGCATCCAGATGTGAAGGCCCGAAGCCCGCGTCTCAAACCTCAAGGCGCGTTTGGCTCGACGCCCGCGTCTCAAACTTCAAGGCGCGTTTTTGCTCGACGCCCGCGTCTCAGTTGCAACTGCCCTGATTGCGGGGCCAGTCACCGCGCATGTAGCGGGTAGTGGCCCCTCATTCGGGAGCGTTTTCAGGAGGCACCTTCACCCCCTGAGATCCCTATAAATAGCCTTGTTTGCTATGAAGAGAGGATCGGATGTTTTGGAGAGACACACAGGGATAGAGGCTTGAGAGGATCGAAGCTTGGCAGAAGATCAGAGTTTTGAAGAGAGAGAGCTTTGGATAGGGCATCATCAAAATCGATCGAATCCAGGCAGGAGGATCATCAAGAGAGAAGCACGACTCTTCAGCGAGCTTACTGAGTACTAGCGCTCTTCGCCTACCTCCTCTTTGAGAGTTTTGGTAGACGGAGCTGAGTTACTCTTTCTACCGACCGAAGAGAAGACCCCGACGGTCCAGGACGGTCATCGTCCGGTCAACGGAGAACAAGATTCACTCTCCATCGCCACACGAAGAACCCAGCTTTAAACAAAGGGAAGATTCAGACATCCTCCCTCCCTTGTAACTGGAAAAGAGGGAAGAGTAGTTCTTTTGGTTGTAATCGTTTCGCTTGAATCAAGGAAATCTTTTACAGCTAAAACCACTTTCTCCGACCACCAAAGTTTTCGGCCCCTACAACAAGTCAAGCTCATTTTGGAGAAGACTGTGAATCAGAATAGGAAGGACTGCTGGTCCATCAAACTGGTGGATGCCCTATGGCATATAGGACTGCTACAAGACGATTCTAGGAATGTCTCCCTATACTAGTCTTTGGAAAGGCTTGCCACCTCCTGTCGACTAGAGCACCGGGCCCTATGGGCAATTAAGCAGCTAAATTTCGATTTAGATAGAGCCGGTGAGTTTCGGAGATTACAAATTTCTGAACTAGAGGAGTGAGGAATGATGCATACGAGAATGCGAAGATTGTGAAGGATAGAGTTAAGGTTTTTCACGATAAATTCATCACGAGGAAAAACTTTTGTCCAAGGACAAAAAGTTTTACTTTACAACTGTAGACTTCATATCTTTCCCGGCAAATTGAAGTCAAGATGGACAGGACCATTCATTGTTAAGACGGTGTTTCCACACGGAGCCATAGAGATCTACGATCCCAAAAATGGCAATTCATTCAAGGTAAATGGTCACGTCTTAAAATCTTTTTGGAGTCTGTGCCGGAAGCTAATGCGACGATGGGTCTTTTTGACCCACTGTATCGGTGATTATATCTTTTGCCAATTCATGCATTCCATACATTTCATTCATACATTAGGGACAATGCATGAAACAAGTGTGGGGGAAGGGTATGTAATATATTTTAAAAAAAAAAAAAATTAAAAAAATGTTATAAAAAAAATATATATAAAAAAAATTAAAAAAAAATTGTTATAAAAGGAAATACTTTGACTTATTTTTTGAAAGAAATCTAAGGTAGTTTTAAGGATTAGGAAAATCATGATTAGGATTTCTAAAAACTTGGTCAAAATAAAAAATTGTTTAAATTTTAGGTATAGGAGGAGAAATTGAATAAATAATTAGTCTTAATTTTTACCTTAATGAATATTGCATACCTAATGCATATCTAGGATTCTAAGACAAAGCCTTGTGCCTCATATATAAAAAAAAAAAAAGAAAAAAATCACTAATAAAGCTGGATACATGTGCCTCAAGAAGCATAAGTATTCACGCCTAAAGGTGAATGCAAAAAAAAAAAAAAATAAAAAAAAAAAAATAATACCTTAGTTTTGTGGCCTAGTTCACTTGAATTTGAGTCCGCGGGGTGTTTTCTCACCTGGTGCCCTAAGACCGACCGGTTTGGGAGTCACCGACTTTAAGTTCGCTACATGGGTGGATTAGAAAGTCCGAGGAACTAAGAAAAATTACTTATATGTACTAAACACATCTAATAATCAATTAGTTAGGTATTAGGGCCTCAAGAAGCCTTGATACTTATACGAAAGAAAATTAGATGAGTTATACATGCCAAAAAATATATATATATATATATATATTAACACATCTAATAAGTCAATTAGTTAGGTATGAGGGCCTCAAGAAGCCTTGATACTTACACGAAAGAAAATTAGATGATGTTATAAAAATAATAAGAGGCATGAGAGTCCAAGTTAAGGAGTTCCTAGTAAAACAAAAGGATGCATATGATTTTTGGTAACGAAAAAGACTATATTAGAAATTCAATTTTATTCTTACCTAAAATGGACAACAATTGACTTTATTAAGACTAGGTTTGAGGAAATGAATAAAAATGGGATCCTAAAAACTTATAGACTACTTAGTCTCTTCAATAATAATTCAAATATTTTCCTTTTTATGGATTTTGTGGGTGTAATCCGCTGAAAACCCTCACGAGACAACACTCTGTCCTCTAGGGTAACCTAGAGGTTTAACGGCTTGTTGCACATGCTAAGTGCAACCGTGATTCCTACGAAGTGAGTTAGCTAGGTTAGATTTTTCTCTTTCCTTTTGATTTTTACTCGAGGACGAGCAAAAAGATAAGTGTGGGGGTGTGATAGGTAGTGAAAATGCATAATTGTCATCATATATACCATCGCATTTGCACATTTATTCATATTATAATGCACAATTATTAATATTTCTTTATTTAATATGTGCAGGCCTCAAATTATCAATTTAATAAAGAATAAAGCTAAAAGAGCCCAAAAGCCCAGATCCAAGCCCATGTTTGAAGCCAGGGTGAGAAGCGCAAATACAAAGATTCAAAATGCAAATACAAGGGCTAAAAGTTGCAAATATCAGAAATTAGGGTTGGATAGACTTTTATCAAACCCTAAACACTGCGGGATAAGGATAAAAAGCCAAGATAAGAGGAATTTCGTGGAGAGAGGATTTGAAGAAATCTGGATTAAGAGTACTTGATTATCAAGTTATCTCGAAATCTAGATTAAAAGGCCAGGATCACACTTATAAAATCAGAAGCCCACATGGACGGACCAGGAGAGGCCACGCGCCAAAGCGCGTGGCCAACAGAGCCAGGAGTGCCGCGGAGGCGCGGCAAAAGCCGTGGGAACGCGGCAGTTTAGATAGGGATGGATACCAGATTTCGTGGTGATGTTTATCCGGGACTCCTCTACATTCTGCACTATAAATATCAGAGCATTCGCAACAGGGAGGGGCATGCAGAGACGATTAGGGTTGCTTTAGCCATTTTTTATTCAAGTTGTAATTTTTATTCAAGTTCTTTGTGGAGAAGAAGGAGACAATTGTGTACCGGAGATTCATCAATAAAGGTCACTCTTTTGTTCTCTGTTAAATTTCTGCAATTATTTTATTTCTTTTGCAATCTCTCGTGTTTAATCTTCGATCTCTTCTTGTTTCGTTTTTCTTTATTTTTGCAGTCTTTCTCATTAGATAAAAACCAAAAAAATTAAATAATTGAAAAAGCAAAAAAAA
>JAVJIF010030084.1:0-191133 GCA_038442645.1 Agave tequilana | reverse complement strand
GTCATCATATATACCATCGCATTTGCACATTTATTCATATTATAATGCACAATTATTAATATTTCTTTATTTAATATGTGCAGGCCTCAAATTATCAATTTAATAAAGAATAAAGCTAAAAGAGCCCAAAAGCCCAGATCCAAGCCCATGTTTGAAGCCCAGGTGAAGAAGCGCAAATACAAAGATTCAAATGCAAATACAAGGGCTAAAAGTTGCAAATATCAGAAATTAGGGTTGGATAGACTTTTATCAAACCCTAAACACCTGCGGGATAAGGATAAAAAGCCAAGATAAAGAGGAATTTCGTGGAGAGAGGATTTGAAGAAATCTGGATTAAGAGTAACTTGATTATCAAGTTATCTCGAAAATCTAGATTAAAAGGCCAGGATCACACTTATAAAAGCAGAAGCCCACATGGACGGACCAGGAGAGGCCACGCGCCAAAGCGCGTGGCCAACAGATCCAGGAGTGCCGCGGAGGCGCGGCAAAAGCCGTGGGAACGCCGGCAGTTTAGATAGGGATGGATACCAGTTTCGTGGTGATGTTTATCCGGGACTCCTCTACATTCTGCACTATAAATATCAGAGCATTCGCAACAGGGAGGGGCATGCAGAGACGATTAGGGTTTGCTTTAGCTATTTTATTCAAAGTTGTAATTTTTAGTTCAAGTTCTTTGTGGAGAAGAAGGAGACAATTGTGTAACCGGAGATCCATCAATAAAGGTCACTCTTTTGTTCTCTGTTAAATTTCTGCAATCATTTATTTCTTTTGCAATCTCTCGTGTTTTAATCTTCGATCTCTTCTTGTTTTCGTTTTTTCTTTATTTTTGCAGTCTTTCTCATTAGATAAAAACCAAAAAAATTAAATAATTGAAAAAGCAAAAAAAAAATGATGATGAAGAACTAATCTTCCTAGTGGTTTGCTGAGATTCTTGAAGCAACCCTAGAAGCAATTAAATCTTGATCAGATTAATGAACATCAATAGAAACCCTAGGTTTAAAGGCAACTAATTCTAGAAGGTTAAAAAAAAATACTTAAAATTCTTAATCTAGGTTATATGATAAAAGGATCTTTTCATGACTTCAACTTAAGAACTAGGACAGCATAAGTTGAGATTCGTCTTCTATTAGGCTGTACCTAGATGTTAGGAGGAACCATAGTTAGGTTTTTGATCTATGTAACTTAGTTAGAATTGTGTATTAATTTTCTTTCTTGATATTGTGGTAATAACCTAGGGTGAATTATATTAATCTTAAGATGAAGATCAAGCTCTTTAATTTGCAATAGGGTTGTGGTAGAAGATCAGCAAAACCACGTTTTAATCTCATATTTTCATCACAAATCTAATCTTTTTCCTCTTACTTGAAGCATACAAGGGAATCGGCCGAAAAGCTTGCATCGCATCCTTCCCTGAGGATCACGACCCGCTCGAGCACTTGCTACAGCGGATTCGCATTGAGACTAAGACAATCTGAACTCTATTTAAATCTCAATCAAATTTGGCGCCGTTGCCGGGGAAGGAACGGCACGATTTCTTTGTTCTAATCATTCTTTCTTTTCTGTTGCAGGTACAGGGAACAGGAAGCAGAAACAGAACAGCAGAAGACACATATTGCAATCCAGTGCCTCTGCCTCGAAGGCAGAGCATCTGGACCTACAACTTTGCCGCGTTTCCACGGCCAAAGCCGCGGGTCCGCGGCAGTTGTAGTTGACTACTGATAGATTTTCTGCAGGTTGCTCTGCAGTGCAAAATTCTATTTTCTGCTGTATATTACTTCTCTGTGATCACTCTGCAACTGCTAATAATTAACATTAACCTATTTGTTGAAAAAAAAAAAAAATATTTTTAGACTCTTGCATTTTAGGGCATGTGTCTATTTTAATTCTTTTATTCTGTTGAAGAGTGCTGGCGACAAGGTACGTTTGCATAGCATATAGATTAGGAAGCACTCTTGTTTGTTTACCGCTTTCTTGAGTGATTACTTTTCTACCGCTTTACACGTACACTAATCCATTTTAAGGGCATAACCCATAACAAAGATAAGGTGGGGATTTCATCACCCTTCCTTGGCCCACAAATCATACCAGTCACACTCACAACCCTAACTCTAATTAAAACTTGACTAGACGTTGGCCCTAAGGTAACTTGGACTCAATAGGAGATTGACCGAAGAAGGAAAGTTGTTCGAAATTAACCCTTGCCAAATCGGTGTCTAGCGAAGGGATTGAGGGCCGAAAGCCCGAAGAACGGTGGTTATTAATTAAGGAACGTCTCTGACGGAAAACCTCCCACCGGTCTTGCCCTGAACTGGCCGATTAGCTCGTGGTTAACGTCGACAATAGACCTCCTAAGGACAGTCTAAAGTTAGGAGTCGTCTAGGTCAAGGATAACCCTAGAATAGGATTTTTGTTTGTTTTTCTTTTTCTTTTTGATTGATTGGGTGAACTTGTTTGCTGATTGTGCATGACCGCTTGGTCGAGAGACCCACTCACATCCCGGCTAACGAGAACTAGTTCACCACCACCCGAGCTCAAGCCCGACTCACACATGGCACAACAACAGTCACTCCAAGATAGGTTCTATCCCATTAGAACCTCTCTTCCTTCTTGCATCCAGCTCACTATCGAAAGTGTTGACCCTTATGAACTCAAGCCACAATACATCAACACGCTTCCCAAATTTCATGGACTTGAATCTGAGGATGCATACTTCTTCATAAGGGAATTTGAAGAAGTATGCCAAATGATGAATATGCCTAAGTTAGGAGACGATGCTATCAAACTTAGGTTTATCCCCTTTGCTTTGAAGGATTTAGCAAAGAAATGGCTCTACAGTCTAGAGGCCGGTTCTATATCTTCTTGGGATAATTTCATTAAGGCCTTCTTAAAGAAATTTTATCCCGTTCACAAGACTGCACTGATTAGGAAGAATATCCTCCAGTTTAAGCAAACAGCCAATGAACCTTTTTGGAAATACTTCGAGCGTTTTAAGGATCTCCTTGCCCAATGTCCTCACCATGGGATAGAGAAATGGCGACTTTGCCAAGTTCTCTATGATGGATTAGATTATTCTACTAAAACACTGTTAGAATCCATGTGTCAAGGAGGATTTCTGCAAAAAAATGAAGATGAAGGATGGACATTGTTTGAGGAATTAGCTGAAAAAATCCATCCAATGGGACCCTACTCCTGAAAAATCTAGGACCAATGACCCTACTTCTTCTAAAGGAGGTATCCATTCCATTGAGGCCAACGTAGCAACCGATGCTAAGTTAGCTGCTGTTATGCGTAGATTAGAGGCTCTTGAAACGAAAGAGCCAGTCTCTGTGAACCAAGTCAGCCCAACATCTTCGGCGGGCTGTACTTATTGTCAAGATATGAACCATGTGTTCGAGGAATGTCCTGTTTTCATCGCGCATCAAAGCTTGCCCGAACATACGAGTGCGGCCTTCACAAGGCCCGCCAACAATCCTTATGCACCCACCTACAATCCCGGTTGGAGAAACCATCCCAATTTTTCATGGGGCCCAAGCAACAATGATCAAGTGAGGCCCAAATTCTCCAACAACTTCCAAAATCCGCCCTATCAACAAAATTTCCCTAGTCAAAATCCTCCACCGTCTTTCCAAAATTCACAAATGGAGACAAGACTTTCAAATTTGGAAAGAAAGGTGGATACCCTAGTGAAAAGCCAAGACACGCTGGCTCAAGTCCTAAGTAGGATAGAGCTCCAATTGAACAGCAAGAGAGACAAAGGGGTACCCTACCAAGTCAACCATTGCCTAACCCTAGGAATCCTAGGCCAGCCAATGAGGCTCAAGACCCAAATCAGTGTCATATGGTCCATACACTCAGATCGGGGAAACAAGTTGATAATCAAGTATCCATGCCATCGGATCCATCCATGCCATCCATTCCATCTAGCTCCACTTCCATTCCATCTAGCTCCACTCCTTCTCCATCCAGTCCCAAGGAAACTGAAGCTAAAAGTCAGCAGATCAGTTGCACCAGCCTATAGCTCCATTTCCAAATAGGCTTAGAAGCAACAACAATGCACACATGGAGAAATTATTAGAGGTGTTCAATCAAGTTAGGCTCAACATTCCACTTCTTGATGCAATCCAACAGGTCCCTAGTTATGCCAAATTCATTAAGGACATGTGCACCAAGAAAAGAAAGACTAATGTGCCTAAGAAGGTTTTTCTAGCCACTAACATTAGTGAGCTACTGTCCAACCAGATCCCTATCAAGTATAAGGACCCAGGTTGCCCCACCATTTCTTGCACCATAGGTCGAGCCGAAATCAATCGAGCACTCCTCGATTTAGGAGCCAGCATCAATTTGCTCCCTTTCTCCGTGTATCAACAACTTGGATTAGGTGAACTCAACCCGACCCAAGTTACTATTCAGTTGGCTGACCGCTCTATCAAAGTTCCAAAGGGAGAGATCAATGACGTTCTTATACGGGTTGGAGAATTCATTTACCCGGTAGATTTCATTGTCTTAGAGACACAACCTGTGTCTAATCCTAGGTCCCAAACTCCCGTTATCTTAGGAAGACCGTTCCTAGCAACCGCTAATGCAATTATAAATTGTAGAAACGGTTCCATGAGACTGACTTTTGGGGATATGACCAAGGAAGTCAATGTTTTCAACCTAGGTAAGCATCCCTACGATGTGACCGACCAACCCTTTGAGGTTAACTCCATTGAGAACATGACGAGTGAGCATAATGATGAGATCATATTTGAGTCAGAGGAAGAGGAAGAGTTAGAAACAAATGATATCAGTCTTGATGAGATCGAATGGGAATCAAATCTGAGTTCGATAGAGAAAGGGAGATTCTAGCATCACACCGCCACCCATTGAGCCAACTCCTTCTTTGGAGTTAAAAGCCTTGCCCAAACATCTTAAGTACGCCTACCTAGGTGAACAAGAGACGTTACCGGTCATAGTTGCATCTAATTTGACCAATAGGCAAGAGGAGGACCTGCTGGCAACCCTTAGGAGACATAGGGAAGCCATTGGTTGGACTATGGCAGATATTAAGGGACTGAGCCCTACGATAGTCCAGCATCGTATTCATCTTGAGGAAGGGACTAGACCGAAAAGGGATCCACAGCGTAGACTAAACCCACTTATGCAGGAGGCTGTACAAGCCGAGATAGTAAAACTGTTAGATAATGGGATAATTTATTCCATTTCCGATAGCGAATGGGTTAGCCCAATGCACGTGGTCCCTAAGAAGTCTAGCTTTAGTGGTAGAGAACGACAAACATGAGTTAGTGCAAACACGATTGCCTACCAAGGTGAGAGTATGCATAGACTACCGTAAGTTGAATGCAGCCACTAGGGAAAGATCATTTTCCCCTCCCTTTCATCGATCAAATGTTGGAAAGATTAGCAGGTCATGAGTATTACTGCTTTTTGGATGGGTATTCAGGGTATAACCAAATCCCTATAGCCCCGGAGGATCAAGAGAAAACAACGTTCACGTGTCCATTTGGGACATTTGCTTACCGTCGAATGCCTTTCGGCCTATGCAATGCCCCCGCCACATTCCAACGTTGTATGTTAAGCTTGTTTTCTGATATGGTCGAGCGTTTCCTAGAGATTTTCATGGACGACTTCTCAGTCTATGGAAATTCATTTGACCAGTGTCTCCATCATTTGGAGCTAGTGCTGAGTAGGTGCACCGAGAAGAACTTGACCTCAATTGGGAAAAGTGTCACTTCATGGTGCAACAAGGGATTGTCCTAGGTCATGAGATATCTAGGGAAGGGATTAAGGTAGACAAGGCCAAAGTGGAAATCATTGCGAAACTTCCACTTCCTCGATGCGTGAAGGACATTCGATCCTTTTTAGGACACGCCGGATTTTATCGTAGGTTCATTAAGGACTTTAGCAAAATTGCTAGACCCCTTACAAACCTTCTTGCTAAGGACGTGTCCTTCATTTTTGATGATAGGTGCCATAGTGCTTGGGAGAAATTGAAAGTGGAACTTATATCTGCCCCTATCATCTCACCTCCGGACTGGTCCAAGCCTTTTGAGATCATGTGTGACGCTTCTGATTTTGCGATAGGTGCTGTCTTAGGACAGCGTAAGGACAATAAGCAGCACGTGATCTACTATTCGAGTAGGACGCTTAATGAGGCCCAAATGAACTATACTACCACCGAGAAGGAATTCTTGGCAGTAGTGTTCGCTTTGGAGAAATTCCGTCCATACCTACTTGGGACTAAGACCACGATCTTCACTGACCATTCTGCTCTGCGATACCTTATGCTTAAGAAAGATGCGAAGGCCCGACTCATTCGTTGGATCCTTCTACTTCAAGAATTTGATCTCGAAATTCGAGATAAAAAAGGTGTCGAAAATGTCGTAGCTGACCATCTCTCTCGTGTGCCCAACGCACCTTCTGTCGAGCTGCCCATCAATGACAATTTTCCCGATGAGCAACTTCTAGCCATCTCTAAGGAGCCATGGTTTGCTGACATAGTAAACTACTTAGTCACAAACCAAACACCACCTAGTTGGTCCAAACAGGATAGATACCGATTCTTGTCTCAAGTTCGGTATTACATGTGGGAAGATCCTTATCTTTTCAAATATTGTAGCGACCAAATCATTAGGAGATGTGTCCCCGACGAGGAGACTAGAAGTGTGCTAGCTTTTTGTCATGAGTTCGCTTGCGGTGGACATTTTGGTCCTCGCAAAACTGCCGAGAAAATTCTGCAAAGTGGCTTTTATTGGCCAACTGTGTTTAGAGATGCATTTGAGTATTGCAAGACTTGCACAAGATGTCAAATGATAGGAAGAATTTCCAAACGAAATATGATGCCCCTAAATCCCATTCTAGAAGTAGAACTTTTCGACGTATGGGCATTGATTTTGTGGGACCCTTCCCTAATTCGTTTGGGCACCAATACATCTTGTTGGCCGAGACTATGTGTCGAAGTGGGTAGAAGCTGTCCCTTGCAAGACAAATGACAACAAAGTTGTTGTCAAATTCTTGAAAGATAATATCATCTCACGCTTTGGAATCCCTCGAGCCATCATTAGCGACAATGGCACACATTTTTGCAATAGAACTTTTGAAGCTCTTATGCGAAAATATGCCATAACACATAAGTTGTCTACGCCCTACCATCCTCAAACTAGCGGACAGGTAGAAGTTTCCAATAGACAGGTCAAGCTCATCTTGGAGAAGACTGTGAATCAGAATAGGAAGGACTGGTCCATCAAACTGGTGGATGCCCTATGGGCATATAGGACTGCCTACAAGACGATTCTAGGAATGTCTCCCTATAGACTAGTCTTTGGAAAGGCTTGCCACCTTCCTGTCGAGCTAGAGCACCGGGCCCTATGGGCAATTAAGCAGCTAAATTTCGATTTAGATAGAGCCGGTGAGTTTCGGAAATTACAAATTCTGAACTAGAGGAGTTGAGGAATGATGCATACGAGAATGCGAAGATTGCGAAGGATAGAGTTAAGGTTTTTCACGATAAATTCATCACGAGAAAAATTTTGTCCAAGGACAAAAAGTTTTACTTTACAACTCTAGACTTCATCTCTTTCCCGGCAAATTGAAGTCAAGATGGACAGGACCATTCATTGTTAAGACGGTGTTTCCACACGGAGCCATAGAGATCTACGATCCCAAAAATGGCAATTCATTCAAGGTAAATGGTCAACGTCTTAAAATCTTTTGGAGTGTGTGCGGAAGCTAATGCGGCGATGGGTCTTTTTGACCCACTGTATCGGTGATTATATCTTTCTGCCAATTCATGCATTCCATAAATTTCATTCATACATTAGGGACAATGCATGAAACAAGTGTGGGGGAAGGGTATGTAATATATTTAAAAAAAAAAATAATAAAAAAAAATTAAAAAAAAAATGTTATAAAAAATATATATATAAAAAAAAATAAAAAAAATGTTATAAAAAGGAAATACTTTGACTTATTTTTTTGAAAGGAATCTAAGTTAGTTTTAAGGATTAGGAAAATCATGATTAGGATTTCTAAAAACTTGGTCAAAATAAATAAATTGTTTAAATTTTAGGTATAGGAGAAAAATTGAATAAATAATTAGTCTTGATTTTACCTTAATGAAATGTGCATACCAAATGCATATCTAGGATTCTAAGACAAAGACCCTTGTGCCTCATATATAAAAAAAAAAAAAAAAAAAAGAAAAAAATCACTAATAAAGCTGGATACATGTGCCTCAAGAAGCATAAGTATTCACGCCTAAAGGTGAATGCAAAAAATAAAAAAAATAAAAAAAAAAAATAATACCTTAGTTTTGTGCCTAGTTCACTTGAATTTGAGTCCGCGGGGTGTTTTCTCACCTGGTGCCCTAAGACCGACCGGTTTGGGACTCACCGACTTTAAGTTCGCTACATGGGTGGATTAGAAAGTCCGAGGGAACTAAGGAAAAATTACTTATATGTACTAACACATCTAATAATCAATTAGTTAGGTATTAGGGCCTCAAGAAGCCTTGATGCTTATACGAAAGAAAATTAGATGAGTTATACATGCAAAAAAAAAAAAAAAAATTATATTAACACATCTAATAGCCAATTAGTTAGGTATGAGGGCCTCAAGAAGCCTTGATACTTACACGAAAGAAAATTAAATGATGTTATAAAAATAATAAAGAGGCATGAGAGTCCAAGTTAAGGAGTTCCTAGTAAAAACAAAAGGATGCATATGATTTTTGGTAACGAAAAAGACTATATTAGAAATTCAATTTTAATCTTACCTAAAATGGACAACAATTGACTTTATTAAGACTAGGTTTGAAGAATGAATAAAAATGAGGATCCTAAAACTTATAGACTACTTAGTCTCTTCAATAATAATTCAAATATTTTCCTTTTTATGGATTTTGTGGGTGCAATCCGCTGAAAACCCTCACGAGACAACACTCGTCCTCTAGGGTAACCTAGACGTTTAACGGCTTGTTGCACATGCTAAGTGCAACCGTGATTCCTACGAAAGTGAGTAGCTAGGTTAGATTTTTTCTCTTTCTTTTGATTTTTACTCGAGGACGAGCAAAAAGATAAGTGTGGGGGTGTGATAGGTAGTGAAAAATGCATAATTGTCATCATATATACCATCGCATTTGCACATTTATTCATATTATAATGCACAATTATTAATATTTCTTTATTTAATATGTGCAGGCCTCAAATTATCAATTTAATAAAGAATAAAGCTAAAAGAGCCCAAAAGCCCAGATCCAAGCCCATGTTTGAAGCCAGGTGAAGAAGCGCAAATACAAAGATTCAAAATGCAAATACAAGGGCTAAAAGTTGCAAATATCAGAAATTAGGGTTGGATAGACTTTTATCAAACCCTAAACACCTGCGGGATAAGGATAAAAAGCCAAGATAAAGAGGAATTTCGTAGAGAGAGGATTTGAAGAAATCTGGATTAAGAGTAACTTGATTATCAAGTTATCTCGAAAATCTAGATTAAAAGCCAGGATCACACTTATAAAAGCAGAAGCCCACATGGACGGACCAGGAGAGGCCACGCGCCAAAGCGCGTGGCCAACAGATCCAGGAGTGCCGCGGAGGCGCGGCAAAAGCCGTGGGAACGCGACAGTTTAGATAGGGATGGATACCAGGTTTCGTGGTGATGTTTATCCGGGACTCCTCTACATTCTGCACTATAAATATCAGAGCATTCGCAACAGGGAGGGGCATGCAGAGACGATTAGGGTTTGCTTTAGCTATTTTTATTCAAAGTTGTAATTTTTAGTTCAAGTTCTTTGTGGAGAAGAAGGAGACAATTGTGTAACCGGAGATCCATCAATAAAGGTCACTCTTTTGTTCTCTGTTAAATTTCTGCAATCATTTTATTTCTTTTGCAATCTCTCGTGTTTTAATCTTCGATCTCTTCTTGTTTTCGTTTTTTCTTTATTTTTGCAGTCTTTCTCATTAGATAAAAACCAAAAAAATTAAATAATTGAAAAAGCAAAAAAAAATGATGATGAAGAACTAATCTTCCTAGTGGTTTGCTGAGATTCTTGAAGCAACCCTAGAAGCAATTAAATCTTGATCAGATTAATGAACATCAATAGAAACCCTAGGTTTAAAGGCAACTAATTCTAGAAGGTTAAAAAAAATACTTAAAATTCTTAATCTAGGTTATATGATAAAAGGATCTTTTCATGACTTCAACTTAAGAACTAGGACAGCATAAGTTGAGATTCGTCTTCTATTAGGCTGTACCTAGATGTTAGGAGGAACCATAGTTAGGTTTTTGATCTATGTAACTTAGTTAGAATTGTGTATTAATTTTCTTTCTTGATATTGTGGTAATAACCTAGGGTGAATTATATTAATCTTAAGATGAAGATCAAGCTCTTTAATTTGCAATAGGGTTGTGGTAGAAGATCAGCAAAACCACGTTTTAATCTCATATTTCATCACAAATCTAATCTTTTTCCTCTTACTTGAAGCATACAAGGGAATCGGCCGAAAAGCTTGCATCGCATCCTTCCCTGAGGATCACGACCGCTCGAGCACTTGCTACAGCGGATTCGCATTGAGACTAAGACAATCTGAACTCTATTTTAAATCTCAATCAATTGTATTCTTATCGGTTTTCGTGATGATAATGTGTATATTATTGACATGCTTAATGTGGAATGTTCTACTAAATGCTTAAATGTTTTTGATGAAAATTCTTGGCTTTGGCATAGAAGATTAGGATATGCATCTTTTGACCATCTTTCTAGGATTAATTCTAAGGATTTAGTGAAGGGTATACCTTACTTGAAGTTTGAGAAAGACCGCATTTGTGGTGCGTGCCAACTTGGGAAACAAACCAAGTCTTCCTTCAAACCAATCAAGGATATCATGTCAACTAAGCCTTTAGAATTAATTCATATGGATCTTTTTGGACCTACTAAAACTAAGAGCTTAAATGGTAGTAGATTTGCATTTGTTTTAGTTGATGATTTTTCCCATTTCACTTGGGTTTTCTTCTTGAAACGCAAAGATCAAACTTTTCTCGTTTTAAGATTTTTCGAAAAAGAGTTGAAAAAGAAAAAGGTTTCCGATTTTGAAAATAAGGAGTGATAGAGGTGGTGAGTTTGTTAACCAACTCTTCATGACTTATTGTGATGAAAAGGGAATTAAGCATGAAATGTCTTGTCCTAGTGATAGGTAGTGAAAAATGCATAATTGTCATCATATATACCATCGCATTTGCACATTTATTCATATTATAATGCACAATTATTAATATTTCTTTATTTAATATGTGCAGGCCTCAAATTATCAATTTAATAAAGAATAAAGCTAAAAGAGCCCAAAAGCCCAGATCCAAGCCCATGTTTGAAGCCCAGGTGAAGAAGCGCAAATACAAAGATTCAAAATGCAAATACAAGGGCTAAAAGTTGCAAATATCAGAAATTAGGGTTGGATAGACTTTTATCAAACCCTAAACACCTGCGGGATAAGGATAAAAAGCCAAGATAAAGAGGAATTTCGTGGAGAGAGGATTTGAAGAAATCTGGATTAAGAGTAACTTGATTATCAAGTTATCTCGAAAATCTAGATTAAAAGGCCAGGATCACACTTATAAAAGCAGAAGCCCACATGGACGGACCAGGAGAGGCCACGCGCCAAAGCGCGTGGCCAACAGATCCAGGAGTGCCGCGGAGGCGCGGCAAAAGCCGTGGGAACGCGGCAGTTTAGATAGGGATGGATACCAGGTTTCGTGGTGATGTTTATCCGGGACTCCTCTACATTCTGCACTATAAATATCAGAGCATTCGCAACAGGGAGGGGCATGCAGAGACGATTAGGGTTTGCTTTAGCTATTTTTATTCAAAGTTGTAATTTTTAGTTCAAGTTCTTTGTGGAGAAGAAGGAGACAATTGTGTAACCGGAGATCCATCAATAAAGGTCACTCTTTGTTCTCTGTTAAATTTCTGCAATCATTTTATTTCTTTTGCAATCTCTCGTGTTTTAATCTTCGATCTCTTCTTGTTTTCGTTTTTTCTTTATTTTTGCAGTCTTTCTCATTAGATAAAAACCAAAAAAATTAAATAATTGAAAAAGCAAAAAAAAAATGATGATGAAGAACTAATCTTCCTAGTGGTTTGCTGAGATTCTTGAAGCAACCCTAGAAGCAATTAAATCTTGATCAGATTAATGAACATCAATAGAAACCCTAGGTTTAAAGGCAACTAATTCTAGAAGGTTAAAAAAAAAATACTTAAAATTCTTAATCTAGGTTATATGATAAAAGGATCTTTTCATGACTTCAACTTAAGAACTAGGACAGCATAAGTTGAGATTCGTCTTCTATTAGGCTGTACCTAGATGTTAGGAGGAACCATAGTTAGGTTTTTGATCTATGTAACTTAGTTAGAATTGTGTATTAATTTTCTTTCTTGATATTGTGGTAATAACCTAGGGTGAATTATATTAATCTTAAGATGAAGATCAAGCTCTTTAATTTGCAATAGGGTTGTGGTAGAAGATCAGCAAAACCACGTTTTTAATCTCATATTTTCATCACAAATCTAATCTTTTCCTCTTACTTGAAGCATACAAGGGAATCGGCCGAAAAGCTTGCATCGCATCCTTCCCTGAGGATCACGACCCGCTCGAGCACTTGCTACAGCGGATTCGCATTGAGACTAAGACAATCTGAACTCTATTTTAAATCTCAATCAATTGTATTCTTATCGGTTTTCGTGATGATAATGTGTATATTATTGACATGCTTAATGTGGAATGTTCTACTAAATGCTTAAATGTTTTTGATGAAAATTCTTGGCTTTGGCATAGAAGATTAGGATATGCATCTTTTGACCATCTTTCTAGGATTAATTCTAAGGATTTAGTGAAGGGTATACCTTACTTGAAGTTGAGAAAGACCGCATTTGTGGTGCGTGCCAACTTGGGAAACAAACCAAGTCTTCCTTCAAACCAATCAAGGATATCATGTCAACTAAGCCTTTAGAATTAATTCATATGGATCTTTTTGGACCTACTAAAACTAAGAGCTTAAATGGTAGTAGATTTGCATTTGTTTTAGTTGATGATTTTTCCCATTTCACTTGGGTTTTCTTCTTGAAACGCAAAGATCAAACTTTTCTCGTTTTAAGATTTTTCGAAAAAGAGTTGAAAAAGAAAAAGGTTTTTCGATTTGAAAATAAGGAGTGATAGAGGTGGTGAGTTTGTTAACCAACTCTTCATGACTTATTGTGATGAAAAGGGAATTAAGCATGAAATGTCTTGTCCTAGTGATAGGTAGTGAAAAATGCATAATTGTCATCATATATACCATCGCATTTGCACATTTATTCATATTATAATGCACAATTATTAATATTTCTTTATTTAATATGTGCAGGCCTCAAATTATCAATTTAATAAAGAATAAAGCTAAAAGAGCCCAAAAGCCCAGATCCAAGCCCATGTTTGAAGCCCAGGTGAAGAAGCGCAAATACAAAGATTCAAAATGCAAATACAAGGGCTAAAAGTTGCAAATATCAGAAATTAGGTTGGATAGACTTTTATCAAACCCTAAACACCTGCGGGATAAGGATAAAAAGCCAAGATAAAGAGGAATTTCGTGGAGAGAGGATTTGAAGAAATCTGGATTAAGAGTAACTTGATTATCAAGTTATCTCGAAAATCTAGATTAAAAGGCCAGGATCACACTTATAAAAGCAGAAGCCCACATGGACGGACCAGGAGAGGCCACGCGCCAAAGCGCGTGGCCAACAGATCCAGGAGTGCCGCGGAGGCGCGGCAAAAGCCGTGGGAACGCGGCAGTTTAGATAGGGATGGATACCAGTTTTCGTGGTGATGTTTATCCGGGACTCCTCTACATTCTGCACTATAAATATCAGAGCATTCGCAACAGGGAGGGGCATGCAGAGACGATTAGGGTTTGCTTTAGCTATTTTTATTCAAAGTTGTAATTTTTAGTTCAAGTTCTTTGTGGAGAAGAAGGAGACAATTGTGTAACCGGAGATCCATCAATAAAGGTCACTCTTTTGTTCTCTGTTAAATTTCTGCAATCATTTTATTTCTTTTGCAATCTCTCGTGTTTTAATCTTCGATCTCTTCTTGTTTTCGTTTTTTCTTTATTTTTGCAGTCTTTCTCATTAGATAAAAACCAAAAAATTAAATAATTGAAAAAGCAAAAAAAAAAATGATGATGAAGAACTAATCTTCCTAGTGGTTTGCTGAGATTCTTGAAGCAACCCTAGAAGCAATTAAATCTTGATCAGATTAATGAACATCAATAGAAACCCTAGGTTTAAAGGCAACTAATTCTAGAAGGTTAAAAAAAAATACTTAAAATTCTTAATCTAGGTTATATGATAAAAGGATCTTTTCATGACTTCAACTTAAGAACTAGGACAGCATAAGTTGAGATTCGTCTTCTATTAGGCTGTACCTAGATGTTAGGAGGAACCATAGTTAGGTTTTTGATCTATGTAACTTAGTTAGAATTGTGTATTAATTTTCTTTCTTGATATTGTGGTAATAACCTAGGGTGAATTATATTAATCTTAAGATGAAGATCAAGCTCTTAATTTGCAATAGGGTTGTGGTAGAAGATCAGCAAAACCACGTTTTTAATCTCATATTTTCATCACAAATCTAATCTTTTTCCTCTTACTTGAAGCATACAAGGGAATCGGCCGAAAAGCTTGCATCGCATCCTTCCCTGAGGATCACGACCCGCTCGAGCACTTGCTACAGCGGATTCGCATTGAGACTAAGACAATCTGAACTCTATTTTAAATCTCAATCACCTAGAACTCCACAACAAAATGGAGTTGTAGAAAAGAAAAATAGAACAATTCAAGAGATGGCTAGGACAATGATAAGTGAGTATGACCTCCCTCAATATCTATGGGCCGAGGCCGTAAACACCGCATGCTATATATCAAATCGTATTTATTTATGTAAAAATTCTTCCAAAACATCTTTTGAAAGGTATCATTCTAGAAAACCTAATGTTTCATATTTCAAAGTTTTTGGATGCAAGTGTTTTGTTTTGAACACTAAAGATAACTTGGGTAAATTTGATGCTAAGGCTTCTGAAGCAATCTTTGTTGGATATTCTACAACTAGTAAAGCTTATAGAGTATTCAATAGATCTTCACTTACCATTGAAGAATCCATGCATGTTAAATTTGAAGAATCTAATGTGTTCGTTGAGAATGTTGTAGAGATTGAACCATTAGGTGAAGACATGGAGAGACTATCCTTGAAGGACTCACCCGCTCAAGAAGAAAAGCTAGAATCAATTGGTGATGTTCAAGAGGATAAAGAGGAAAGCTCTCAACCACTTCCTAAAGCTTGGAGATACGCTACAAATCATCCCAAGGAGCTCATCTTAGGTGATGCATCTAAAGGGGTAACAACTCGCTCCAAACTCCATGACCTATGTGGTAACTTTGCTTTCATTTCTCACTTTGAACCCAAAAGCATCCTCGAAGCCGAGGCGGACTCATATTGGTTGCTAGCCATGCAAGAGGAACTTAATCAATTTGAGCGCAACCAAGTTTGGCACCTTATTCCTAGGCTCCACGATAGACCAATAATTGGTACTAAGTGGATCTTTAGAAACAAGATGGATGAGTCTGGAAATGTGATTAGGAATAAGGCTAGGTTAGTGGCCCAAGGTTACACTCAAGTTGAGGGAATTGACTTTGAGGAGACCTTTGCACCCGTAGCACGGCTTGAAGCCATACGGATGACACTAGCTTTTGCATCTTTCAAAAATTTTAAACTTTTTCAAATGGATGTAAAAAGTGCATTTTTGAATGGGTTTATAAATGAAGAAGTTTTTGTTGCTCAACCTCCCAGTTTTGTTGATCATGTTCATCCCGATTTTGTTTTTAAACTTGATAAAGCTTTGTATGGATTGAAACAAGCTCCAAGAGCTTGGTATGAAAGGCTTTCTAGTTTTCTCATTTCAAATGATTTTATTAAAGGCAAAGTAGATACAACACTATTCACTAAGCATGTTGATAATGACATTTTAATTGTGCAAATTTATGTTGATGATATAATTTTTGGTTCTACTAATGAGTTTTTATGCAAGGAATTGAAAAGGTTATGCAATGTGAGTTTGAAATGTCTTCAATGGGTGAGCTTAATTTCTTTCTTGGACTCCAAATCAAGCAATTGCAAGATGGAAACTTCATATGCCAAGCCAAATACGCAAAGGAACTCGTAAAGAGGCTTGGACTTGAAGACTCAAAGGTTTGCAACACTCCCATGGCAACTACCACCAAGCTTGATAAGGATGACCAAGGTAAAAATGTTGATATTAAATTATATAGAAGCATGATAGGTAGTCTTTTGTATTTAACGGCAAGTAGGCCGGATATCATGTTTAGTGTGTGTCTTTGTGCTAGATTTCAATCGTGTCCCAAAGAGTCTCATCTTATTGCGGTAAAATGCATTATTCGTTATATTAAGGAACGATTGGAATGGGTCTATGGTATCCGAAAACCGGAGATTTCTCAATGACAAGTTATTCGGATGCCGACTATGCGGGTTGTAGAGTAGATAGAAAGAGTACTAGTGGGACATGTCAATTTCTTGGTAATTGTCTTGTTTCATGGTCCTCTAGGAAACAAAATTCCGTAGCTCTCTCAACCGCCGAGGCGGAGTATGTTGCCGCGGGGGCTTGTTGTGCACAAGTCCTTTGGATGAAACATACTCTCCTTGATTATGATTTGCATTTTGACCATATTAAAATATTTTGTGATAATACTAGTACTATACATATGACAAAGAATGCAAATCAACATAGTAAGACCAAGCACATTGAGATTAGATATCACTTTCTTAGAGATCATTTTGAGAAAGGAGATATAGATATTGATTATGTTTCTACGGATTTGCAACTTGCCGATATTTTCACTAAACCACTTGATTTTGCTAGATTTTCATTCATTTGTGGTGAACTTAATGTTTGTGTTATTGAATAAAATGTTTTCTTAACCCTTTTTGATGTATGATAAAAAGGGGGAGAATGAGTTTATGTATGGAAATATGAGCTCATATAGTTTTGCATATGGTTTTGGTTCCATATAAGTTTATATATGTTTTGAGTTTTTGATGTGTTTTCATGAATTCTTGTAATTTGAGTTTAAGTGTTTTGCAAGTGTTTTTGGTTTTTGGTTTCATGATGTTTACTTGCAAATTATATTGTTTTTCTTTGTTTTATATAGCATAATTTGAGGGGGAGTTTTCTCCTCCCCTATATTTTTGTTTATAGCCTATTTGTTTTGTCATCATCAAAAAGGGGGAGATTGTTGGCCCATAAGATTACACTCTCCACTTGTTTAGAGTTTTGATGATAACAAACCAAATATGAGCTATATGGTACTAATTAGTTTGTTAAGATAAGTTTCAGGTTTGTACCATATTTGGAGGCCATTGCTTAGCTATTGCAAGAATTTCTAGGTTCATGAAGCAAAGAGGGCATATTGGACATCATAGAAGGAACATAGAAGTGAAGGCTCTAGCAAGGCATAGCTTGGCTCAAGACTTCAAGATTGCTCAAGATAATTTATTAGATTGTTTTTAGTTTAGAGTTTTGTTAAAGAATAGTGAATAGGTTTGAAGCTCCATCACACACGTTTTTGCGCACATCTTATATCTAAGTTTAATTCATATAAATTATACAAAAATATTTTGATACAAAATCCTCTGCCCACAAATCCATATTTGTGTTTTATACTTATTCCTATTTAAAATATCTTTTGATAAAAATGTTTATCTCCTCAAAAATCTGTTTGAAACTTGTGTTTTGGCCTGAGCTGGTCGACCGCCCCGGTAGACCGTGCCTGTGTCAGATTTTGCCGGTCGACCGCTCGAGTCGACCGTGGTTCTGGCAGATGCACGTATCAGTGTGCATGTTTCACGGTCGACCGAGACCTGCCTGACTGTAACACTTTGCTCTCTATTTGTTTGGGTCGACCGGGCCGATCGACCGTAGACTGCAACGGTCATTTTCTTTGTACTAGCGGTCGACCGGGCCGGTCGACCGGACTAGCCGTTTGAACAGTAACGGCTAGTTTTCTGAGCAGATTTATTTTTTGTCCTTTTCTCACTTAAGTCTGTTTAAGTGACATGTTTTGGTTTTAATACATTCTGATTAGCCTTAAAAATATTTTATCTTTAAACCCTAGCCCTCTCCTATAAATAGGGGTGTTTAGGGAGAGTTTGGTTACTAGAAAAATTATCAAAATTTCCACAAGTTTAAGGCTTTCAAAAAGACTTGGTTTCTTGGTTTTTGTGCTGAAATTCTCTCTCAATTTCTGAAGTGTTTTCAAGAGTTCTCTGATTTCATTTTCTTTTCTCCAAGCACACAAGAGCTTCATTCCTACTCATTGTTCTCTAAGGACCTTTGCAAGGGAAGAGAATTTTGAAAGAGAAAGTTTGTGGTCTTTTGACTACCAAGAGAGAACTTGTACTTCAGTCTGTGGAGTTGGGTACTCCGGTGTATTTGTGACATCTTTGTGATAGTGGAAGTGATTGGAATCCTTCTGGGGAAGGTGGGAAGTAGAGCTGGGTGCTCGAACCTCGATAACAAATCTTGGTGTTTTCGTTTGGTTTACTTTTCCTTATTCTTGCTCTACTTTCATTGCTATTACTACTTGCTCTTGATTGTCATTGCTATATTCACTTGCTTTGTGAGATTGTTGCTTCATATTACTTAAATTGTGCATTGATTAGCATTATTACCTATTCACCCCCCTCTAGGTGATTTTCAATTGGTATCAGAGCTTAGACTCTAGGTTTTGGCTTAACATCCATAGAGAGATCCTTAAAATTTGCTAATCAACATTTGCATTCCATTTGTCATTCACTAGTAAACATGGCCGATAACATCAAAACCCCTCCTAAATTTGATGGACTCAACTTCCCTATTTGGAAGGTTAGGATGACTATCTTTTTGCAATCCTTAGGTAGCTTAGTGGCTAAATCATGACCAAACCCTATGTAGCACCCGATAGTGATGAGAGCACATGGACCGACTTCAACTTTAGAGAATATGAGGCTAACTCCAAGGCCCAAAATTCCCTCTTAACCGCCTTAAATGAGGATGACCTTACACGGGTAATTCATTGCCAATCCGCCTATGAGATTTGGCAACATCTATTGGTCACACACGAAGGGACTTCACAAGTCAAGAGAGCTAAGATAGATCTCTTGAGGTCCCAATATGAGTCTTTCAAAATGATTGATGATGAATCTATTGATTGTATGATTACTCGATTTACTAAAATCACCAATGGGCTTTCTTCTTTAGGTGATGATATTTCCAATGATCAAAAGGTGCGGAAAGTGATTCGGGCTCTTCCTACATCATGGGAGATAAAGGCCACCACCTTGAAGGAATTGAACGACAAGGATGAGATGGACCTCATTAGTCTCATTGGGAACCTAAAAACCTATGAGATGGAAAAGAAAGCAAGAGAAGAGGCCGCTCCACTAAAGAAGAAATCCTTAGCTTTCAAGTCTTCATCCACCCTTGAAGACGATGAAGAAGATGAAGAAGAAGATGAGGAGCTATCACTACTTGTTCGCAATGTGAAGAGAATATACCGGAGGAACAAGCTCAACTTCCGAAGGAAATTTGAAGGCAAAGAGGAGAGGAGAATTATATGCTACAATTGCCGAAAGCCCGGACACATCATGGCGGATTGCCCGGAGTTCAAGAAGAAGATGACCTCCTCCTTCAAGCCAAAGAAACCGGAAGAAAAGAAAGCGTACAAGGTAACTTGGGATTCGGAAAGCGAGTCTGAGGAAGAGGCGGATGTAGCGAATATGTGTTTCATGGCAAACACACCAAAGGTAACCCCTCAACCTCTTGATGATGAAGATAATGAATTAAGTAAGGAAGTTCTTGTTCATGCCTTTGTTGAACTTTTCGAAACTTATGATAATAAGAAGATTGAATGTTTTAAATTGCAAAAAGAAGTTGCTTTTCTCAAAAATCAACTTGCTATGGTTTCTAAAGAAAAGGATGATATTTCTTCTAATCTTATTTCTATTCAAAATGAGTTTAATGCCTACAAGGTTTCTTGTAAAGGAAAATCTCCTATTGTTGATGAAAAAGAAATTTCCTCTTTAAGGACTAAAATGGTTGATTTTGAAAAAGTTTTGAAAGATTGTCTTTTAACACTAAGAAACTTGAAGAAAAATTTTCTAAAAAGCACACCTCTCATGCTAAAGATTCACATGTTAAGTCTACTCATGCTCACACTACACATAACACTTCTCATGCTAAATCTTTTCATGCTCACAATTCTCATGCCCACAAATCACACACTCACTATGCTTTTAAATATGGTAGAGTATATAGATGCACATATTGTGGTAAGAATGGACATTTAGCTAAATTTTGCTATGACCAAGTTAATAGATCAAATAATCTTGTTTGGATTAATGAAACTAACCCTTTAGGACCCAAGAAAATGTGGGTACCAAAATCAAGTCCTAAATTATTTGATGTAGGTACACACCAAGGCTCCAAGACGTAGGGAGCGGTTGTACCTTGATAGTGGTTGTTCAAGACACATGACATGGGACATCAATAACTTTACAACCCTATCAAGGTACGAGGAAGGTGGCTCCGTCACCTTCGGGGATGTCTCCAAAGGCACTATCATCGGTATAGGTAACATTCAAAAACTGTTCCCACTTCCAGATTCTTCACCAATTCCTACTCTTTTGTGAAGATCTCTGAAAGTCTACCTATAATAGCCCTTGTTCTTGATCACATACAGAATCAAGGCTTATAGGAAAGGTTGTAATCACTCAAAGGAAGCATTGTACAAGAGCGTCTTCTTCGTGTAGAAGAGAGGTGGTACAAGGTGTTTTGTTCTCTTGGTTGTAAGAGGAGTTGTACACATTTGGCAAAGGGGATTTGTCAAGTGGTGTGCAAGGTGTTGATTTTGGGTGTACAAAGCCAAGGATAAAGGAAAATCTCAAGCGGGTGGCTTGGAGACTGGATGTAGGTAACGAGGACCGAACCAGGATAAATTACTCGTGTTTGCAATTGTTATCTTTTCTGTGATTTATTTTTCCTTATTTGCAAGTATGTTTATTTCTTTATACTAATATTCTTGTGAGTGTTGACTTCGTATATATTAGATCCACAATTGGCATTATCTCGGGACCAACAACTGATTCTGAGGAGGAGACAATCATTCTTCCTGCAGAGCCAAATGCACCACTCGTACAGGGACTCGTTCAGGTCAATCGTACTTGAAAAAGTACGACGAAGTGGTGGCAAGCTCATCAAAGCTGAGTCAAGAGCCAACCAAACAATCCACGAAGCAACCCGTAGTGAAGCAAAAGGAATTTCGGTACGCCAAAACTCTCTCAAAAGACAAAGCGGAGGGATCCTCAGCACCTTACCGCTTTGATATCTTGGCTTAGTTGGCCAACATCCCGGCCAGGATCACCTTCCATAAGCTTCTGAGACCGTCTAAGTCAATAAAGGAAGCTCTTATAGAAGCTTTAGTCGATGTTGATGCCTTCATGGCCTGGATTCCAGCTAAATCAGACGAGAAAGATGAAGAACATTGCCTCCATGCCTCTCAATACGTCCCCTATATAACGTTCACTCCAAATGACATGCAGATCAAGGGAAAACATGATAGGACTATATACTTCATAGGGTACATTGGATCATCTGAGGTGAGCCATATTCAGGTAGATCTAGGATCCGCGTTGAGCATCATGCCCTACCGAGTCATGCAGCACTTGGGAATCCCCACTCATCGATTGAACGCCACCCAGACTATCATCTATGGTTTCAATGCCAATGGTACACGCCCGATGGAAAAGATAAAACTCAAATGCCAGATTGGGACTTGAGATCCGAGGTGACGTGGTATGTCATTGACACTGACACTCATATAACTTGCCCCTGGGATAACCATGGATTCATCTCAACTCCATCGTCCCCTCTACTCTCCATCAAGTCATGAAGTATGTTGATGGAGATGGAAAAGTCTGAACGTTGATCACCAAGAAGCATCCATTCAAGGGGTAGAGAATTACTTCAAAGACTCCCTCTTTTATCAGGATTCTCTGAAAGCAGACGAGAAACCCCGGCCAGAATAACCAAACTCTGGTAATAAATCGATGTTGAGCCAGAGGCAGAAAAAGAATGTCTTTGGGAGCTGAATCCTCTTGTAATGATATTAATAAGCTCAATGTCAATAATACTGCCAATGATGTAGGCGAGTGATATATTAATAAAGAGTTAAATTTGGCTTATTTTTTTTGTGTTTGCTTCTAACTCTGCACCATCAGACACTAGCACTGATGTAGATGATGACCCCTGATCGGCAATAGATGCCCTGACATCATTGCATGCACCGATGAGATCATCTCTCATGGCATATCAAAGTGTCAGTGATGTGCAAGGCATCTTATTTGAAGTCCTAGCAAGATGCAAAGATCAAAAATTGATCCTTTTTGGAAGAGTTGAGTCCAAAGCAATGATTTATGAAGACACGAAAAGCAAGATTGAACCCCCTCAGTTCTCTCATTACGAGCCAAATGTACTCAAAATGATGGAGTATATGAGGTATAACCTAACAAGTGATCCTGGCTTGAACTTTGGCAAAGGAAGGCAGAGTCTACCTCAGCCTTTTGTTCCCAAAGGGAAAACACCTGACTATTATCACTGAACTCAGAGGGGGTTGGGCTATGTCAACTCTAATTCAATTAGCCTCTGAGTCTGAAAAGTTATTATATCATGATCACTCATCAAGCACGTCATCGTGGGAGTCAGATGTCAGTATCGGCGATATCTTCAAAGGCCTTTCGATGAACATGGTTTCAACAAGCCACCCAAAAGAAGAAGATAAAAAAATGATCCAGTCAGATATAGATCCTTGGATCAAACACCTGAACACTCTCTGGGACATTCGCTTTGAACAACTTGAACCACCCACAGAGGATAAGGTAACTCAGATTAATCTGAGAGATGAGGTTAACCCTAAGCGCATCTTAATAAGCGAAAGCTTATCACCTCCCATGAAAGAAGATCTAATATGTCTCGTACGAGAGTATATAGATATATTCGCTTGGAATTATAAGGATATGCATGGGCTTGATCCTCAGGTGGTTATGCATCGCCTCAACATCAATCCAGATACAAAGCCTGTCAACCAACAGCAACGACAATTCTACCCAGAGATAATGGAAGCGATTTAATCACAAGTTAGGAACCTTGTAGACTACGATTTTATTAGGAAAGAACATCACCCTGATTAGGTAGCTAATATCATCCCCCGTCACCAAGAAGAAGAATAGGAAGATCCGAGTTTGTATTGATTCCGTAATCTAAATGAAGCTTGTTCTAAAGATGAGTTCCCTCTTCCAATCACAGATATCATGATCGACAATACGTGTGGGTTTGAATGGATGTCCTTCATGAATCAATTCTTTAGATACAATCAAATTAAGATGTACCATGATGATAAGAAGCGTACATGCTTCAGAATACCACTAGGGGTATATTGCTATACTGTGATTCCCTTTGGATTGGAGAATGTGGAGGCGATATATCAGAGAGCTATAAATACAATCTTCTATGAGTATATACTCAAAAAGTAAAATGCTACGTAGAACATATTACAGTGAAAAGTTGTGCCAAAGGCGATCATAAAGCAGAAGACAATATTTGATATCTAAAATCACCTAGAGGGGGAGGTGAATAGGTGATAATGCTAATCAATGCACAAATTTAAAAGTTATGATGCAACGATCACCCGAAATAAGATTAGAAGTCGAATACCCCATGAAGGGCTCTGAACTCCTTCCTCGTGATTCCTCTAGATAAGAGTTTGAGGTGCGCAATGCAATCTTGTTGTGTGAGTATTGATCGACAATGTAGCAATGAATATGAAGCAAGTAAATATAGCAATGAATATAAAGAAAGTAAATGAAGCAAGTAAACCAATCGCAAACACAGAGATTTGTTCCGAGGTTCGAGCACCCAGCTCTACGTCCCCGCCTTCACCCAGAAGGATTTTCCAACCACTATAACTTTCACAAAGAGTTACAACCACACCGGAGTACCCAACTCCTCAATCACACTCCTCTAGTCTAGAGGTAGTGGAGCCACAAATACAAGAATCTCTTGGTGATCAAAAGACCACAAACCCTCTTTTGAAAACCTTTTTCCCTTACAAAAATCCTAGAGAATAATGTGTAGGATTGAAGCTCAAGTTTTGTAAGTGAAAAAGAAAATGAAATTGAAGAGAGTTTTGAACCAAAAACATCAGTAAAGAGAGAGAATTTTGAGCACAAAAACAGAGAACAAAAACTTCTTTTGAAAGCCTTAAACTTGAATTCTTTTGCAAATGACAGTTGTAATCACCTCAACCCTAATCATCCCTATTTATAGGATAGAGGAAGGGATTAAAGAGTAAACTATTATAATAAATAATTAGGAAATTTTGACCCAAAACAAACCCCTAAATTCGTTTAGAGATAAAACGCACGTTTTAAAACGTGTTAAATAAAATAGCCGTTAGGCTGAAATCAGTCTCTCGGTCGACCGGCCGGTCGACCGGGTTTTCAAAAAATTAGCCGTTGCAAGTCCACGGTCGACCGCCCGGTCAACCGAAACAAACAGAGACAAGGGAACTTTCAGTCGGCCGAAGGTCGGTCTACCGAAATGGGGTCCGGTCGACCGCCCGGTCGACCGGGAGACGTGCACACATGCACGCACCCAAACATTCAGAAGCGCGGTCGACCGGCCGGTCGACCGTTCTGACCTGAAACAGAGCCGGTCGACCGCCCGGTCGACCGCAACAGGCCAAAAAAAAACAGATTGTTTGAAAAGGTTTTGAAGATCTTGATAGTTTTCAAAGTAGTTTTGATCAAGACTTGGTATAATATACAAAATGGAGTTTGTAAGTAATAAAATATGTTTAAAAATATTTTGTATATAGGAGAAATTTCTTTTAGAAATATCATGTGCACAAAATCTTGTGTGTAGAGAATTTTGAGCTTCAAACCTATTCACTATTCTTTAACAAACTAAAAATATAAAAACAAAGAAATGAAGTCTCTGAGCCACGCTACACCAAGCTAGAGCCTTCTCTTCTATGAAAACTTCCTCTTGCGCCATTTGCCTTTTTAGCATCATAAACCTTGCAAACCTTGTAATAGCTAAGAAAGGCCATCATGAATGGTACTAACCTAAAACTCATTCTAAACAACTTATTAGTACCAAATAGCTTCTATGTGTTTTGTTATCATCAAAACTTAAACAAATGGAGAGTGTAACCTTTTGGGCCAACAATCTCCCCTTTTTGATGATGACAAAACATATAGGCTATAACACAAGATATAAAAGAGAGGTAAAAACTCCCCCTAAATTATGCTATATTAGACAAGTATAATTCATTATGATAAAAATGTTATAAAAATGTTGCAAACCATCAATAAAACAATAAAACACCAAATCCAATAAAACATAAAACATCAAATCCAATAGAACATATTTCTCCCCCTTTTTGTCATACATCAAAAAGGGACAAATTAGCAAGAAAACTTTCTTATTCAACAACACAAACATTAAGTTCACCACATATAAAAGAAAATCGATTATAATCAAGTGGTTTAGTGAAAATATCGGCAAGTTGCAAATCGGAAGAAACATAATCAATCTCAATATCACCTTTCTCAAAATGATCTCTAAGAAAGTGATATCTAATCTCAATGTGCTTAGTCTTACTATGTTGATTTGCATTCTTAGTCATATGAATAATACTAGTATTATCACAAAATATTTTTATATGGTCATAATGCAAATCATAATCAAGGAGAGTATGTTTCATCCAAAGGACTTGTACACAACAAGCCCCCGCCGCAACATACTCCGCCTCGGCGGTTGAGAGGGCTACCGAATTTTGTTTCTTGGAAGACCATGAAACAAGACAATTACCAAAAAATTGACATGTTCCACTAGTACTCTTCCTATCCACTCTACAACCCGCATAGTCAGCATCCGAAAAACTTGTCATTGAAAAATCTCCGGTTTTCGGATACCAAAGACCCATTCCAATAGTGTCCTTAATATAACGAATAATGCGTTTTACCGCAATCAAATGAGATTCTTTGGGACACGATTGGAATCTAGCACAAAGACACACACTAAACATAATATCCGGCCTACTAGCCGTTAAATACAACAAACTACCAATCATGCTTCTATATAACTTTATATCAACACACTTACCTTGGTCATACTTATCAAGCTTGGTGGTGGTAGCCATGGGAGTGTTGCTAATTTTTGAGTCTTCAAGTCCAAATTTCTTGATGAGTTCCTTGGAGTACTTGGCTTGACATATGAATATCCCATCGCGCATTTGCTTGATTTGAAGTCCAAGAACATAGTACAATTCACCCATTAATGACATCTCAAATTCACGTTGCATGCATTGTTCAAACTCCTTGCAAAGTAACTCATTAGTAAAACCAAAAATTATATCATCAACATATATTTGAACTATAAGAATGTCACTATTCACATGCTTAGTAAATAATGTGGTGTCTACTTTGCCTTTAACAAAATCATTTGAAAGAAGAAAACTAGAAAGCCTTTCATACCAAGCTCTTGGAGCTTGTTTTAAACCATACAAAGTTTTATCAAGTTTGAAAACAAAATTAGGATGAACATGATCTACAAAACCGGGAGGTTGTTCAACATAAAATTCCTCATCAATGAAACCGTTTAAAAATGCACTTTTTACATCCATTTGAAAAAGTTTAAAATTTTTAAAAGACGCATAAGCTAGCGTGATCCGTATGGCTTCAAGCCGTGCTGCGGGTGCAAAGGTCTCCTCAAAGTCGATTCCTTCAACTTGAGTGTAACCTTGGGCCACTAACCTAGCCTTATTCCTAATAACATTTCCTGACTCATCCAACTTGTTCCTAAAAATTCACTTAGTACCAATTATTGGTCTATCGTGGGGTCTAGGAGCAAGGTGCCAAACTTGGTTGCGCTCAAATTGATTGAGCTCTTCTTACATAGCTAGCAACCAATATGAGTCACCCTCGGCTTCGAGGATGTTTTTGGGTTCAAAATGAGATAAGAATGCAAAATTACCACACAATTCATGAAGTTTGGAGAGAGTTGTTACCCTTTTTGATACATCACCTATGATGAGATCTTTAGGATGATTTGTAGCGTATCTCTAATCTTTAGGAAGTGGTTGAGAATTTTCCACTTCATCCTTTTGAACTTCACCAATGGGTTCTTGCTTTTCTTCTGAATGGGTGAGTTCTTCAAGGATATTTTCTCCATGTCCTCACCTAATGAGTCAATCTCTACAACATTCTCAACAATAGTATTAGATTCTTCAAATTTAACATGCATAAATTCTTCAATAGTATGAGAAGATTTATTGAATACTCTATAAGCTTTGCTAGTACTAGAATATCCAACAAAGATTACTTCATAAGCCTTAACATCAAATTTACTCAAATTATCTTTAGTATTCAAAACAAAACAGTTGCATCCAAAAACTTTAAAATATGAAACATTTGGTTTTCTTAAATGATAAATTTCAAAAAAGGTTTTGAAAGTATTTTTACACAAATAAATACGGTTTGATATGTAGCATGCGGTGTTTACGGCCTCGGCCCATAGGTATTGAGGGAGCCCATATTCACTTATCATAGTCCTAGCCATTTCTTGAAGAGTTCTATTCTTCCTTTCAACTACTCCATTTTGTTGTGGAGTTCTAGGACATGACATTTCATGCTTAATTCTCTTTTCATCACAATAAGTCATGAAGAGTTGGTTAACAAACTCACCACCTCTATCACTTCTTATTCTTAAAATCGAAAATCCTTTTTCTTTTTCAACCCTCTTTTGAAAAATCTTAAAATGCGAAAAAGTTTGATCTTTGTGTTCCAAAAAGAAAACCCAAGTGAAACGAGAAAAATCATCAAGTAAAACAAAAACATATCTACTTCCATTTAAACTTTTAGTTTTAGTTGGTCCAAAAAGATCCATGTAAATCAATTCTTATGGCCTAGTTGACATGATATCCTTGATTGGTTTGAAAGAAGACTTGGTTTGTTTCCCAAGTTGGCACGCACCACAAATGCAGTCTTTTTCAAACTTCAAACAAGGAATACCCTTCATCAATTCCTTATAATTAATTCTAGTAAGGTGATCAAAAGATGCATGTCCTAATCTTCTATGCCAAAGCCATGAAATCTCATCAAAAGCATTCAAGTATTTAGTAGAACAATCCAAATTAAGCATGTCAATAATATAGACATTATTTTCACGAAATCCGGTGAGAATACAATCATTGGTTTTACAATCAAAAATTTTACAAGAAGATTCATCAAATACAACTTTGAGACCACGATCACATAATTGACTTATACTAAGCAAGTTATGTTTAAGTCCATCAACAAGAACAACATTTTCTATTAAAGGAGATGCACCAATCTTAATGTTACTTATACCGATGATGATGCCCTTGGAGTCATCTCCGAAGGTGACGGTGCCACCTTTAACGTACCTTGATAGGGTTGTGAAGTTGTTGATATCCCATGTCATATGCCTTGAACAACCACTATGAAGGTAACACCGCTCCTTACGTCTTGGAGCCTTGGTGTGTACCTACATCAAATAATTTAAGACTTGATTTTGGTACCTATATTTTCTTGGGTCCTAAAGAGTTAGTGTCTCGAACTCACACAAGATTATTAGACCTATTTATATGCTCATAGCAAAATTTAGCTAAATGGCCATTCCGGCCACAATAAGTGCATCTATAAATTTTTCCATATTTAAATGTATAATGAGCATGTGGCTTACGAACATGTGAATTGTGAGCATGAGTAGTTTTAACATGAGTGTCATGTGAAGTGTGCAAATGCTTCTTTGAAAACATTTCCTCTAATTTATTATTATTAAAAGCACATTCTTTTAAAACATTTCCAAAATCATTGATTTAGTTTCTAACAAGGATAATTCATTTTCATCAATTTTTGAAAATTTAGCTTTACAAGCAACTTTATAAGTATCAAACTCTCTTTTTGTTGAAATAAGATTAGAAGAAAGTTCATCCTTTTCTTTTGAAGAAATTTCAAGTTGATTTTTAAGCATCTCAATTTCCTTTTTCAATTTTGAACATTCTACCTTTTTATCATCAAAACTTTCAGAAAGTTCAACAAAAGTATGTTCTAACATTTCTCTACTTATTTCATTTTCATCATCAAGTGGTTGAGAAGTTACCTTGGGTGTGTTTGCCATGAAACACATATTTGCCGTGTCGACCTCATCTTCAGATTCACTTTCCGAATCCCAAGTAGCTTTGTATACCTTCTTTTCAACCGGCCTCTTTTGCTTCAAGGAGGAGGTCATCTTTTTCTTGAAATCAGGACAATCGGCCATGTTGTGTCCGGGTTTCTGACAGTTGTAGCATAAGATCCTTTTCTCGTCCTTCCCTTCCCATCGCTTTCTATAGTTGAGCTTATTCTTGCGGTACATTCTCTTTACGTTTCTCATAAGGAGAGATAGCTCTTCATCCTCTTCTTCATCTTCTTCATCATCGTAGTTGGAAGAGGAAGACTTGAAAGCTATTGACTTTTTCTTTTGAGGTACCGCGTCTTCTCTAGCCTTTTTCTCCATCTCATGAGTCTTAAGGTTTCCAATAAGACTTATGAGCTCCATCTCGTCCTTGTCATTTAACTCCTTCAAGGTGGTAGCTTTGATTTCCCATGACGAAGGAAGAGCACGAATCACCTTGCGCACCTTTTAGTCGTTGCTTATTTCATCACCTAGAGAAGAAAGAGTATTGGTAATCTTAGTAAACTTTGTAATCATATTATCAATAGACTCATCTTCTAGCATTTTAAAACTTTCATATTGGGAACGCAAGAGATCTATTTTGGCTCTCTTGACTTGTGATGTCCCCTCATGAGTGACCAATAAGTGTTGCCAAATCTCATAGGCGGATTTGCAATGGATAAACCGTGTTAGATCATCCTCATTCAAAGCTATGATAAGGGCATTTTGAGCCTTAGAATTAGCCTCATATTCCTTGAAGGTAAATTCGGACCAAGTGTCCTCCTCACTTTCGGGTCTACTATAAGGCTTGGTCAAGGACTTAGCAACTAGACTTCCTAGAGATTGTAGAAAAATAGTCATCCTAACTTTCCATATGGGAAAGTTGAGTCCATTAAATTTGGGAGGGGTGTTAATGTTATCGATCATCTTTACTAGTGTATGAATGAAAATATGCAAATAGTGATTAGCAAATTTTAGGATCTCTCTAAGGATGTGAAGCCAAAAAGTAAAGTCCTAGCTCTGATACCAATTGAAATCATCTAGAGGGGGGTGAATAGGTGATAATGCTAATCAATGCACAAATTTAAAAGTTATGATGCAACGATCACCCGAAACAAGACTAAAAGATGAATACCCCGTGAAGGGCTCTGAACTCCTTCCTCGTGATTCCTCTAGATAAGAGTTTGAGGTGCGCAATGCAATCTTATTGTGTGAGTATTGATCGACAATGTAGCAATGAATATGAAGCAAGTAAATGAATATAAAGCAAGTAAATGAAGCAAGTAAACCAATCGTAAACACAGAGATTTGTTCCGAGGTTCGAGCACCCAGCTCTACGTCCCCGCCTTCACCCAGAAGGATTTTCCAACCACTATAACTTTCACAAAGAGTTACAACCACACCGGAGTACCCAACTCCTCAATCACACTCCTCTAGTCCAGAGGTAGTGGAGCCACAAATACAAGAATCTCTTGGTGATCAAAAGACCATAAACCCTCTTTAGAAAACCTTTTTCCCTTACAAAAATCCTAGAGAATAATGTGTAGGATTGAAGCTCAAGTTTTGTAAGTGAAAAAGAAAATGAAATTGAAGAGAGTTTTGAATCAAAAACTTCAATAAAGAGAGAGAATTTTGAGCACAAAAACAAAGAACATAAACTTCTTTTGAAAGCCTTAAACTTGAATTCTTTTGCAAATGATTGTTGTAATCACCTCAACACTAATCATCCCTATTTATAGGATAGAGGTAGGGATTAAAGAGTAAACTATTATAATAAATAATTAGGAAATTTTTGACCCAAAACAAACCCCTAAATTTGTTTAGAGATAAAACACACATTTTAAAATGTGTTAAATAAAATAGCCGTTAGGCTGAAATCAGGCTCTCGGTCGACCGGCCGGTCGATCGGGTTTTCAAAAAATTAGCCGTTGCCAGCCCACGGTCGACCGCCCGGTCGACCGAAACAAACAGAGACAAGGGAACTTTAAGTCGGCCGAAGGTCGGTCGACCGAAATGGGGTCGGTCGACCGCCCGGTCGACCGGGAGACGTGCACACATGCACGCACCCAAACGGTCAGAAGCGCGGTCGACCGGCCGGTCGACCGTTCTGACCTGAAACAGAACCGGTCGACCGCCCGGTCGACCGCAATAGGCCAAAAAAAACAGATTGTTTGAAAAGGTTTTGAAGATCCTGATAGTTTTCAAAGTAGTTTTGATCAAGACTTGGTATAATATAAAAAATGGAGTTTGTAAGTAATAAAATATGTTTAAAAATATTTTATATATAGGAGAAATTTCTTTTAGAAATATCATGTGCACAAAATCTTGTGTGTAGAGAATTTTAAGCTTCAAACCTATTCACTATTCTTTAACAAACTAAAAGTATAAAAACAAAGAAATGAAGTCTCTGAGCCACGCTACACCAAGCTAGAGCCTTCTCTTCTATGAAAACTTCCTCTTGCGCCATTTGCCTTTTTAGCGTCATAAACCTTGCAAACCTTGTGATTGCTAAAAGAAAGAACAATCAAAGAGTTTAAGAGATTACCGTGTAACTTGTGGCTAACGGGTCGTGTCCACGAGGAGGAATGTGATGGAAGCTTTTCGGTGAATCGTTTAAAAACAAGGAATTGTGTTTGTTTTTTATGAAAAAGAGAATGGAAAGAAAGAGATGATTAAAAAAGAAATTACAACTTTTAGAAAAGGTTTTGGAGAAGGTGATTTAGAAAGATTGAGAATTATTTTGTTGTTTTATAATAAGAAAGCAAATCTGGGCTCACTATCTCACTACTCAATTGTTCATTCTTCTCTTAAAATGTTAAGTGCCTCAAGTGATCATTTGTAAAACTTAAAGTTTATTTTTAGAAAGTTTGAAGCAAAGCACATAAGATGGTTAGGAGAGTTTAGTCTTTTCTTCAAAAAATCATTAGAATTGAATATTAGATCATCAAGCGCGAAGAAGTAAGAATGAAGTAAAAACAATTCAAGAGATGTTCATAAAAGAAGTGAGAGTTTAACAATCCAAACCCATCCTCATGTGCCTTCAAGAACACTTTCAGAAAGAAAGGCCTTTAAGTAAGGCATTCATATGATTCATCGGGTCTTTTCTTTTAAAAACAGGAGAGAAGAAGAGCAAAAGAGAGTTACAATAGCGAGCCCAGAAAACTATTTAGTTATCCATAGAAAACAACGAAGAAAGCATAAACATAATGCAAATCATACCGTACTGCAAGTAGAAGAAAACGCGGCTCGACTCTTGTATTGATGTCACTTCAATCTTCAAGTACAAGCACTCAATTCCTCTCTCTCATAAGTTTTGAAACTGGACTACAAAGTAAAAAAACAAGATTACAACTTTTGTGCTAGCTAACAAAGAGCCTAAATCCTAAGAAAATAAACACAAAATTTAATCCTATTCTTCGCTGCATTTTTCTTCACTGAAACCCATATTTATAGTCAAAAACCAAATGAGGAGAATCCCGGGAAGATTGGGGGAGCAAACGCTCCCCCAACAGACACTAACAAGCCGTGAAAACGCGGCTAGGGCCGCGTTTCCGCGGCCCTGGTGTGGCCAGGTGGCCACACCCAAAGGGGGGGAGCTCCTGATTTGGTGTTTGGCCCGTATCGGCTGCTGGTTTTCTTATTTCTGCTCCAAAACGTTGACGAAACAGCCTTGATTGTGTGGCTTCAATCACTCGATTCAGGGAGAATTCTTCTCAACCTCTTGATATGCCAAGATTTAGCCTTGATTTCTTCATTTCGAATTTATTCTGAATTAATTCAGAATTTGGTGGGCTTTTGGGCTTGTTTCTATTTTCTTTCTTTAAGCACTTGGGCCTACATTTAGCAAAGAAAAAGAAAACTTATTAATAGAATTTATTAGCTAAAAAGCATGGTAAGGTGACAATGAAATGCAATATATGTGACTAATCACACTCCCACACTTATCTTTTGCTCGCCCTCGAGCAAAACATCAGACTAACTCTAATCAATTATTAGACCACTTTCGCAGGTCACTCGATTGCACTGAGCAAGTGCAACAAGCCGTTAAACCTCTAGGTTACCCCTAGAGGACGAGTTTTGTCTCGTGAGGGTTTTCAGTAGATTGCACCCACAAAATCCAAAAAGAAAGAGAAAGAAGTTAGTTTTTTTGAAAAGCATTTTGAAAAGAGAAAATATTTGAAGTATATTTGTAAGGCTTTAAGTAATCTATAAGTTATAGGAATATCAAATTTTTCATTCCTAAACTTAGTCTCTATTCAAAAACATATCATCAATTAAAGTAAGGCGTCAAATTGTACTTCTCATCTAGTCTATTAATTTATCCTGAGTCGTATGCACCATCGTGACTGTGAAGTTGACTAAGGGTTTCTTTAACATTAACTCCTATGCCTTATATTTATTTATTTATTGTGAAATTTATTCCTCAATTTCATTAGGCTTTCTAATCTGCCCATGTAACGAGCATTCAGTCGGTGACACCCAAACCGGACAGTTTTAGGGCACCAGGTGAGAAAACACCCCTAAGGACTTAAACACTCGAGCAGATAAGGCCACGAAACCAAGTTTTTTATTTATACGATATACCCCTTTTAGGCGTGAATACTTATGCTTCATAAGACATAAATACCCAGCTTAATCAGAGGATTTATATACACATTTTTTTTCAAACTTATCTAATTATCTTTTGCATAAAAACTAAGGCTTGCTTAGGCCAAAGCACCTAGCTAATCAATAATTAGACTTGTTTTTTTTCTTTTTCATAATATATTTTTTTTTATAAGGCATAAGAGTCTTTGTTTTTAAACCCTAAGTGTGTAAGTGTATTTAGTGTGCATATGTCATCAAGGTAAATATCAAGACTAAATTACTTTCACAAATTTTCTTCCTGACCCTAAAAATCAAACAAGTTATCTTATTTTGACCAAGTGTAAGAAATCCTAATTATGATTCTCCTATTCCTTAAAATTGACTTAATTTCTTATAAAAAATATATCAAAATATTGTTCTACCACTTTAAAAGTTTTTTTTTCTTTTTAAATCAGTCATGTTAGAACCCTCCCCCACACTTATCTCATGCATTGTCCCCAATGTATGAAAGAAATGTATAAGTGCATGAAATAAAAATGGAAAGGAGAAAAGTTACCGATACACTGGGTCAAAAAGACCCATAGCCGTTTCATTTACCGGCACCGATTCCAAGAAAGGTTTAAGGCGTTGACCATTTACCTTAAAGTTATTTCCATTCTTGGTGTCACTGATCTCAACTGCACCGTGTGGAAACACAGTTTTTACAACGAATGGCCCAGTCCATCTCGATTTCAATTTTCCTGGAAAAAGATGAAGCCTTGAATTATAGAGTAAGACTTTTTGTCCAGGGACAAAGGTTTTTCTTATGATGTGCTTGTCATGGAAAATCTTGACTCTATCTTTAGTGATCCTAGCATTTTCATAGGCCTCATTTCTCAATTCCTCCAATTTGAAAATTTGTAATTTCCGAAGGTCACCGGCCTTAGTCAAGTCGAAATTCAACTATTTGATTGCCCATAAGGCTCGGTGCTCTAGCTCAACGGGCAAGTGACAAGGTTTGCCATAGACTAACCTATAGGGATACATTCCTAGAATCGTCTTGAAAGCGGTCCTGTAGGCCTATAGAGCATCTATAAGTTTGATGGACCAATCTTTCCGGTTTTGGTTCACAGTTTTCTCCAATATAAGCTTGACTTGTATATTTGAAACCTCAACTTGCCCACTGGTTTGAGGATGATAAGGTGTGGACAACTTGTGAGTTATGGCATACTTTCGCATAAGAGCTTTAAAAGATCTATTGCAAAAGTGAGTGCCATTATCACTGATAATAGCACGAGGGGTTCTGAAGCGGGAAAAAATATTCTCTTTTAAAAACTTTATGACAACTTTGTTATCATTAGTTTTACAAGGAATGGCTTCTACCCACTTGGACACGTAATCCACAGCAACCAATATGTATTGGTTCCCAAATGAATTAGGAAATGGACCCATAAAGTCGATCCCCAAACATCAAATAGTTCTATTTCTAGAATTGGGTTTAGGGGTATCATATTTCGGTTTGAAATCCTTCCTACCATTTGGCATCTAGGGCATGTCTTGTAAAATTCATAAGCATCCTTGAACAGAGTGGGCCAATAAAACCCACTGTGTAGCACTTTTTCAGCAGTCTTGCGGGGACCAAAGTGTCCACCGCATGCAAGTTCGTGACAGAAAGATAGAACACTCTTAACCTCCTCATCGGGAATGCATCTCCTAATAATTTGGTCAGAACAGTACTTGAAAAGATACGGTTCCTCCCAAAAGAAATACCGGACTTGGGATAAGAACCGGTAAACATCATTTTTGGACCAATGAGATGGAGTTTGATTTGTGACTAAGTAATTCACTATATCAGCAAATCAAGGTTCCCTAGAGATAGCTAAGAGATGTTCATCAGGAAAATCCTCATTTATGGGTAATTCGTTGCATGGAGAATTAGGGATCCGTGAGAGGTGGTCAGCAACGACATTTTCTACACCTTTCTTATCTCGAATCTCAAGATCGAATTCTTGAAGAAGGAGGATCCAACGAATGAGTCGGGCCTTGGTATCCTTCTTCATCATGAGGTAGCTAAGCGTAGAATGATCGGTGAAAATTGTGATTTTGGACCCTAGTAGGTAGGGACGAAACTTCTTTAAGGCAAACACTACTGCCAAGAATTCCTTCTCAGTCGTAGTGTAGTTCAGTTGAGCATCGTTGAGAGTCCTGCTAGAGTAGTAGATCACATGCTGCTTGTTATCAATGCGTTGTCCTAGGACAGCGCCTATGGCAAAATCGAAAGCATCGCACATGATCTCGAACGGCTTAGACCAATCCGGTGTAGATATGATTGGTGCAGAAATAAGCTCTCTCTTAAGCTTCTCCCAAGAATTTATGCATTCCGCATCGAAAGTGAAGGACACATCCTTAGCAACAGATTAGTCAAGGGCCTAGCAATTTTGCTAAAATCCTTGATAAATCTTCGGTAGAAACCAGCATGTCCTAAGAAGGATCTAATGTCCTTAACGCATTTGGGCATGGGAAGCTTAGCAATAACCTCAATTTTGGCTCTATCCACTTCAATTCCTTTCTTGGAGATCTCATGACCCAAGACAATTCTATGTTTTACCATGAAGTGGCATTTCTCCCAGTTCAGTGTCAGATTTTTCTCAGCACAATGTTGGAGGACGAGTTCTAGATGATGGAGACATTGAGTGAATGAATCTCCGTAGATGGAGAAATCATCCATAAAGATCTCTAAGAATCGTTCTACCATATCAGAGAAAAGACTCAACATGAAACGTTGAAACGTTGCTGGGGCATTGCATAAGCCGAAGGGCATTCGACGATAAGCAAATGTCCCAAATGGACATGTAAACGTAGTCTTTTCTTGGTCCTCAGGAGCGATAGGGATCTGGTTATAGCCCGAGTAACCGTCCAAGAAACAGTAATACTCGTGACCCGCCAAACGTTCAAGCATTTGATCAATGAAGGGAAGTGGAAAATAGTCCTTACGAGTTGCAGCATTCAGTTTCCTATAGTCGATGTAAACTCGGATCTTCGTGGGAAGTCGAGTTTGAACCAACTCTTTGTTCTCGTTTTCCACTACGGTGAAACCGGATTTCTTCGGAACCGCGTGGACAGGACTGACCCTTTGGCTATCAGAAATGGGATAAATTATCTCATTGTCTAAGAATTTTAAGATTTCAGCATGAACAGCCTCTTGCATTATAGGGTTTAACCTACGCTGCGGGTCTCTCTTAGGTGTGGCGTCTTCATTGAGATGAATCGATGTTGAACGATGGTTGGACTTAATCCCTTGATATCAGTCATAGTTCATCCAATGGCTTCCCTATGTTTTCTTAGAATAGCTTTCAGATCTTCTTCTTCCCCATCATTTAAATGGGAGGCAATGATGACAGGAAAGGTCTCTTATTCGCCTAGATAGGCGTACTTGAGATGCGCAGGTAGGGCTTTCAATTCTAAGGAAGAGGAAGGCTCACTGGAAGGACTAGTCAAATTTGTTGGCTCCATTGTTGGTGAAATAGGGTTTGAGGCCCAATTCACGGCTGAATCTACAACCTGATCAAGATTAAAGTCGTCAGACTCTAACCCGAAGTCACTCTCCGTTTCTAATTCCGTTTCTTCCCCATGTTCACTTGTCAAGTTCTCAATTAGGTTGACTTCAAATGTTTGGTCCTCGATATCGCGGGGTTGTTTTCCTAGATTGAAGACATTGACTTCTCTAGTCATGTCTCCAAAAGTTAACCTCATAGACCCATTACTACAATTGATGATGGCATTAGCAGTAGCAAGGAATGGTCGCCCTAGGATAAAAGGAGTTTGAGCCCTATGATTAGAGTTGGACACAGGTTGTGTCTCCAGAACTATGAAATCGATAGGGTAAATGAACTCTCCTATCCGGATCAGGACATCATTAATCTCTCCTTTTGGAACTTTAACAGAACGGTCAGCCAGTTGGATGGTGACTCGAGTTGGACTAAGATCGCCCAACCCGAGTTGTTGATAAACAGAGAATGGAAGCAAGTTGATACTTGCCCCCAAGTCAAGAAGTGCACGACTAATCTCGGCTTGTCGTATTGTGCAGGCAATGGTGGGACTACCTGAATCCTTGTACTTGACAGGGATAGGACCCGATAATAGCTCACTAATGTTAGTGGCTAAGAAGACCTTCTTGGAACATTAGTTTTTCTCTTCTTGGTGCACATGTCCTTAAGAAACTTAGCATAGGAAGGAACTTGTTGGATGGCATCAAGAAGTGGCACATTTATCTTCACTTGGTTAAATATCTCGATTATCTTGTCCATGTGAGGATTTTGCTTGTTGTTTTTTAGCCTATTAGGAAATGGTACTATAGGCTGGTGCACCTGGCTGGCTGACTTGTCTTTTTCAGATTCGTCAGAATTGGAAGAAATTAGATTAGATAAAGTGGAAGCTTGATTGTGGTTGAGCTGAATGGGATTGGTTAGTGTTGACCCTTGGTTATCAACTCTCTTTCCTGACCTCAATGTATGAACAGCATTACATTCATTAAATGAATGATCCTCAGCCAACTGAGCTTGTTGAGAATTCCTCGGATTGGTGACTGGCTGACTAGGCAGGGTACCCTTTTGTCTCTCATTCTGTGGAGTGGCTAGTTGACTCATTTGAACCTCTAACCTCTAGATAGTTTGCATGAGAGAATCTTAGTTTTTAATATATCTTTCCATGTTTCTTCTGAAGTCAGTCATTCTTCTTTCTAATTGAGGATTCTGGAAGGAGGATTGTGGAGCTTGGTTCGGAAAGTTCTGTTGATAGTTTGAAAAGTTTGGTGGATGGTTGGGAGAATTATTATGGAAATTAGAGAAGTTGGGTTGATGATTGAAAGAATTATTGGCATGATGGAAGTGGCTAGCATGATTTGATCGTGAATGGTCATTGTTGTTTTGGCTCCATGAGAAATTAGGGTGATTTCTCCAGCCAGGATTGTACGTTGGTGCGTAAGGGTTATTGTTCGGCCTTGAAAAGGCCACATTCATCGGTTCATGGTAGGGTTGCTAAGCCTGAAACACAGGGCACTCCTCGAACACATGATTCATGGCTTGACAGTAAGTGCAACCCGGGGTTGGAAATTAGTTCGGGCTGACTTGATTGACTGGACTTGGTTCTTTCGTTTCTAAAGCTTCCAGTCTTCTAGCCAGGTTAGCTAACTTAGCCTCATTAGCGATGGACGATTCGATAGAATGGAGACCTCCTTTTGAAGAGATGGAGTTAGGATTCCTAGATGTCTCACTAGCAGATTCCCATTGGATGGTCTTCTCAGCTAGATTTTCATACAAATTCCATCCTTCATCTTCATCTTTCTACAAGACAAGAAACCCCTTGGCACATACTTTCTAAGAGGGTTTTGGTGGAGTAGTCTAAACCGTCATAAAGAAATTGGCACTGTCGCCATTTCTCTATTCCATGATGTGGACATTGGACAAGGAGGTCTTTAAAGCGTTCAAAGTACCTCCAGAACGGTTCACTAGGTTCTTGCTTGAATTGCATGATCGTCTTCCTAATGAGAGCAGTTTATGGATTGGATAGAATTTCTTCAAGAAGACCTTGATGAAACCATCCCAAGATGTGATAGAACCGGCCGCTAAGCTGTAGAGCCACTTCTTTGCTAGGTCCTTAAGTGTGAAAGTGATAAATCTCAACCTAATAGCATCGTCTACAAGGTGTGGGATTTTCATCATTAGACATACTTCCTCAAATTCTCTTATGAAGAAGTAGGCATCTTCGGACTCTAGGCCATGAAACTTGGGGAGTGTGTTGATGAATTGAGGCTTGAGCTCAAAATTGTATTCACCAACCGATGGAAGTAGAATGCAAGATGGCAGTGAGGTCCTAATGGGGTAGAACCTATCCTGCAGTGATGTTGATTGAGCCATTACCGGATCTTGTCTTGGTTCAAACTTGGGTGGTGATGTGTTTCTAGTCAACCTAGATGAATTAGGGTCTCTCGACCACACTTGCATACACAAACACAATCACAATCACAAATAAGTTCAACCAACAGTCAACAATAGTAATCAACCAAGCCTAGTCTAAGGTAACCTTGACCTAGACAACTCCTAACTGGTCGATTGTCCACAGGCGGGAATACTCACCACTAGCGCCAAAAATTGATAGCTAAAAGAAAGAACAATCAAAGAGTTTAAGAGATTACCGTGTAGCTTGTGGCTAACGGGTCGTGTCCACGAGGAGGAATGCGATGGAAGCTTTTCGGTGAATCGTTTAAAAACAAGGAATTGTGTTCGTTTTTTATGAAAAAGAGAATGGAAAGAAAGAGATGATTAAAAGAGAAATTGCAACTTTTAGAAAAGGTTTTGGAGAAGGTGATTTAGAAATCTTGAGAATTGTTTTATTATTTTATAATAAGAAAGCAAATCTGGGCTCACTATCTCACTACTCAATTGTTCATTCTTCTCTTAAAATGTTAAGTGCCTCAAGTGATCATTTGCAAAACTTAAAGTTTATTTTTAGAAAGTTTGAAGCAAAGCACATAAGATGGTTAGGAGAGTTTAGTCTTTTCTTCAAGAAATCGTTAGAATTTAATATTAGATCATCAAGCGCGAAGAAGCAAGAATGAAGTAAAAACAATTCAAGAGATGTTCATGAAAGAAGTGAGAGTTTAACAATCCAAACCCATCCTCATGTGCCTTCAAGAACACTTTCAAAAAGAAAGGCTTTTAAGTAAGGCATTCATATGAGTCATCGGGTCTTTTTCTTTTAAAAACAGGAGAGAAGAAGAGCAAAAGAGAGTTACAATAGCGAGCCAAGAAAACCGTTTAGTTATCCACAGAAAATAACGAAGAAAGCATAAACCTAATGCAAATCATACCGTACTGCAAGTAGAAGAAAACGCGGCTCGACTCTTGTATTGATGTCACTTCAATCTTCAAGTACAAGCACTCAATTCCTCTCTCTCAAGGGTTTTGAAACTGGACTACAAAGTAAAAAAAAATAAGATTACAACTTTTGTGCTAGCTAACAAAGAGCCTAAATCCTAAGAAAATAAACACAAAATTTAATCCTAGTCTTCGCTGCATTTTTCTTTGCTGAAACCCATATTTATAGCCAAAAACCAAATGTGGAGGATCCAGGGAAGATTGGGGGAGCAAACGCTCCCCCAACAGACACTAACAAGCTGCCCTGGTGTGGCCAGGTGGCCACACCCAAAGGGGGGAGCTCCTGATTTGGTGTTTGGCCCGTATCGGCTGCTGGTTTTCTTGTTTCTGCTCCAAAATATTGACGAAACAGCCTTGATTGTATGGCTTCAATCGCTCGATTCAGGGAGGATTCTTCTCAACCTCTTAATATGCCAAGATTTAGCCCTGATTTCTTCATTTGAATTTATTCTGAATTAATTCAGAATTTGGTGGGCTTTTGAGCCTGTTTCTCTTTTCTTTCTTTAAGCACTTGGGCCTACATTTAGCAAAGAAAAAGAAAACTTATTAATAGGATTTATTAGCTAAAAAGCATGGTAAGGTGACAATGAAATGCAATATATGTGACTAATCACCTTGCAATAGCTAAGAAAGGCCATCATGAATGGTACTAACCTGAAACTCATTCTAAACAACTTATTAGTACCAAATTGCTTCTATGTGTTTTGTTATCATCAAAACTTAAACAAATGGAGAGTGTAACTTTTTGGGCCAACAATATCATGTGAGCGCATCAATTGAAGATGAACCCCGCCAAATTCTTCTTGGGGGTGGCCAGCAGTAAATTTCTTAGGTTTGTCATGACATCTAAAGAAACCCACCTCGACCCAGTGAAATTCGTGCCATCCAGGAGATGCAACCTCTAAGGAATCTTAGAAAACTTAGAGGATTGCAAGGGCAACTAGCCTACATCCAGAGGTTTATCTCAAATCTCTTAAGATGATGCTAACCTCTCACTAGATTGATGAGAAGGGTGTCTCATTCATTTAGATGATGCTTGCCAATAAGCGTTCGAGGAAATCAAGCAGTAGCTCACACATCCACCTGTCCTTGCAGCTCCAATGTCAGGAAAACCTTTTCAGACATACGTTCGAGCCATGGATCATTCTCTAGAAGCTTTACTAGCCCAGAATAATGATTAGGGGCATGAGCAAGCAATCTACCACCTGAGTATAATCATGATCGGAGCTGAACACCGATATAATCCGACCGAGAAAGAATGCTTGGCGCTAGTGTTTGCTATTCAGAAGATGCGACACTACCTGGTGGCCAAACCATACATGTCATATCAAAAGTCAATCCTTTAAGACTGCTTATGATGAAGCCATCGTCGCTAAATGGTTGATTAGCGAAATGGGTCATATTGCTCTCCCAATACGAGATGCAATTCCTTTTACAAAAAGCTGTGAAGGGACAGTCAGTTGCAGACTTCTTAGTTGAACATTCAAATCCAAGAATGACCAAACTTTATGAAGATCTTCCAGATAAGATCATTGAATTCTATATGACCCAGATGTCTTTCAAAGAATAGGTGTGATAACTCTTCTTCAATGGTGCATCAAGAACGGCTCCTCGAGAAAATATCGTAGCAGAAGTGGGATAGTACTTGTCTCCCCATAGAACTACGTAATCCCTTGTGCATTCTCATTAACTGAGCTATGTTCCTATAATATAGCGGAATACAGTGTTCTTTTGATAGGGAAGCAAATCTCCAATGAGTTTGGCATTAAAAATCTCAAAGCCTACGGTGATTCAAAACTCATCGTCAATCAGCTTCGCAGGGAGTACGAAGTCTGATATGAAGACTTGATGCCCTATCACAACGCAATCATCTTCATGGCAGAGAGGTTCATAAACTTTTACATTAATCATGTACCTCACCAGCAAAATGCGCATGCAGATGCACTAGCATCACTTGCCACTTACTTGGCTCTTTTAGTCGGAGCGACAAAGAAAGTACTCGTCTACAGCCATGACTTGTACTATCCAAAATTCACCCTTGAAAACAACCAAATGCCAACAGGAGACCTTTAAGTCAAAGAAGCTGTAAAGAATGTAGCAGGTCCAGAGGTCAGGGATTGGTGATCTCATACATCGACTACATCTTGTATGGTATACTACCCGATGACCCAAAGAAGCGACCGCCATCAGAAGGAAGGCCCCCGATTCTATTACAATGCAATCACATAAATACTGTATTGCGGATCGCATGATGGAATCCTCCTTCATTGCCTATCACATAAAGAGGCACAAAAGGCACTCAAAAAGGCTTATGACGGTATGTGCAGAGCTCACCAAGCTGGTCCAAAGCTCGAAGATCGACTCTGAAGACTTGGGTATTATTGGCCGAAGATGATCCCTAACGCCATCGCTTATGCTAAATGATGCCACACCTGTCAGATCCATGGTGACTTCATTCATCAGGCACCAGGACATCTTCTGAAAAACACCTAGAGGGGGGTGAATAGGTGTTATTGCTAATCTAATGCTCTTTTTAACAAGTTAAGATGAATGATGCAAGCGGTCACTCAAAACAAGAAATTGAAGCCGAATTTCCCGTGAAGGGCTCTAGAACTTCTCCTTTTTGAATCCTCTAGATTATAAGTTGAGGTGCTTAATTGCTTCCTTATTGATATGAGTATAAACTGAAAATGCAAGAATATGAAATGAATGCAATAATGAAGACAAAGCAAGTGTTAGCACAAGTATAAGAATGTAAGAAAACAAAGAGCAAGAAGGAAAACAATCGCAAACACAATAGAATTTGTTTCGATGTTCGAGTCACTGCTCTACGTCCCCGCCTTCACCACTATGAAGGTTTTTTCCTAAATCCAGCAAGGAAACATCCACACAGGAACCTTACATCCAAGGGATTACAATTGGTCTACACAAGACCGAAGTACCCAACTCCAACAATACAATCCTCACACAAGAGGAACCACAACTCTAAGAATATAAGTTACTTGGTGATCTAGAAAGACCACAAACTCTCTCTTACAACTTCTATAGAGTGGAGTATGATTTTAGGCTAAAAAAGTGAAGTGAGAGAAGAATTTCAGTAGTAGAAGTTAAGAAGACTTGAAAACCAACTGAAAAATTTTGCAATTGAAAGAACTTTGAAAATAGAAAGCAATGAAACACTTCTTCTCTTGAAATTGAAAACTTGAATATTTTTCTTGTAGAAAACCAAAGACCAATGACCTCTATTTATAGGGAATGGATAAATACTATTCATAAGTAATACTAGGACATTAGGGGTGAGTTTAGCCACTTGGAAACAAGAAATAGCCGTTGGAATCAATATAAAACTGATTATAGAATGAAAGAAAAGAAATTACCGTGTAGCTTGTGGCTAACGGGTCGTGTCCACGAGGAGGAATGCGATGAAAGATTTTCGGTGTTTTGTTTAATAACATAGAATTGTGCTCGTTTTTTAATTGAAAAGAGAATAGAAAAAAGGAGATGATTAAAAAAGAAATTGCAACTTTAGAGAAGGCTTTGGAAAAGGTGATTTAAAAAGCTTGAAAATTGTTTGGTTGATTATAATATAAGAAGGAGAAGATCTGGGCTCACTAATTTTTAACTCAACTATGTACTTATCTCAAGGAAATTTGGGTTGCACCACTTTTATTATGAATCAAAAACCTTTAGTTTCTTTTAATGTCCAAGCAAAACAAATAAGATCATTTCATTTAAATCTTAAACCCTTTCATTACAAATCATTAAGAAGTGAATATTAAACCATCAAGAGCGAAGAAGCAAGTATGGAATAAAAATAGTTTAAAGAGATTTGTGCTTTAAAAGTCCAAGTTTAAAGTAAAGAAATCCTCATGTACTTTCAAGAACGAAGTTTTAACTAAGGTACATTATGATTCAAAAAGTGTTGCTTTTTGTGAAAATCAGTCAAGAGAGAGGTCATAGAAGAGGTCCATTAGTGAGCCCAGAAAACAAATTAGCTACTCATTATGAAATGAAACCAAACAAGAGAATGACAAGTAAACTTGAACATACCGAATTCGAGTTGAGTTAATCAAGCAAGTAGAAGCTCCTTTGATTGTCACTTCAAAGATGAATTACACACTCAATCCACTCTTCTCTCTGGTGTTTGCACAGAACTACAAATTATAAAACAAAAATACAACTTCTATACTATCTAACAAAGAGCCTAAATCCTTAAAGAATAAACAAAAATTCTAATCCTAGTCTTCGCTCCTTTTTGTCCTGTTGAAACTGGTATTTATAGGGAAAAACCAGAGGGGGGAATCATATGAAGATTAGGGGAGCGTTTGCTCCCCCAACAGAGGCAACAAACCCGTGGAAACATGGCTAGGGCCGCGTTTTCGCGGGCCTGGTGTGGCCAGTTGGCCACACCCAATTGGTGGGAGCTCCTGGTTTGGTGATTCTTCTGTATCTTCTTTTGGTTTTCTCGTTTCTGCTCCAGGATTTGACGAAACAGCCTTTGATTGTTGGCTTCAATCGTTTGATTTTGGAGGATTCTTTTCAACTGGTTTTCGACCTCTCTGATATGCCAAGATTTTGCCCTGATTCCTTGATTTCGAATTTATTCTGAATTAAATCAGAATTTGGTGGGCTTTTGGGCTTGTTTCTCTTTCCTTTCTTTTAGCAATTGGGCCTACATTAAACAAAGAAGAAGAAGACTTATTAATAGGATTTATTAGCTAAAAAGTATGATAAGGTGACAATGTATATGCAAAATATGTGACTGATCACATCCCCACACTTATCTTTTGCTTGCCCTCGAGCAAAACATCAGACTAATTCTAATCAATTATTAGACCATTTTCGTAGGTCACTCGATTGCACTGAATGTGCAACAGGTCGTTAAACCTCTAGGTTACCCCTAGAGGATGAGTTTTGTCTTGTGAGGGTTTTCAGTGGATTGCACCCACAAAATCCATAAAGAAAGAGAAAAAAGTTAGTATTTTCGAAAAGCATTTTTAAAGGAGAAAATATTTGAAGTATATTTTTGAGAGTTTAAGTAATCTATAAGTTATAGGAATATCAAATTTTTCATTCCTAAATTTAGTCTCTATTCAAAAATATGTCATCAATCAAAGTAAGGAGTCAAATTGTACTTCTCATCTAGTCTATTAATTTACCCTGAGTCGTATGCACCATCGTGATTGTAAAGTTTGACTAAGGGTTCTTTAACATAAACTCCTATGCCTTATTTATATTTATTTTTGGTGGAATTTATTCCTCAATTTCATTAGGCTTTCTAATATGCCCATGTAACGAGCCTTTAGTCGGTGACACCCAAACCGGACAGTTTTAGGGCACCAGGTGAGAAAACACCCCTAAGGACTTAAACACTCGAGCAGACAAGGCCACGAAATCAATGTTTTTTATTTATAAAATGGATCCCTTTTAGGCGTGAATACTTATGCTTCATGAGGCACAAATTCCCAGCTTAATCAGAGGATTTATTTATATATTTTTTTTCAAACTTATCTAATTATCTTTTGCATAAATACCAAGGCTTGCTTAGGCCAAAGTACCTAGCTAATCAATAATTAGATTTATTTATTTTTAATAATTTTTTTATAAGGCATAAGAGTCTCTGTTTTTAAACCATAAGTGTGTAAGTGTATTTAGTGTGCATATTTCATCAAGGTAAATATCAAGACTAAATTACTTTCACAAATTTTCTTCCTAATCCTAAACATCAAACAAGTTATCTGACTTTGACCAAGTATAAGAAATCCTAATTATGATTTTCCTATTTCTTAAAATTGACTTAATTTCTTACAAAAATATATCAAAATATTGTTCTTACCTTTCAAAAAGTTTTTTTAATATATATATATATATATATATATATATATATATATATATATATATAATTTATATTAGTCATGTTAGATCCCTCCCCCACACTTATCTCATGCATTGTCCCAATGTATGAAAGAAATGTATAAATGCATGAAATGAAATGTAAAAGAGGTGCATATATTATACAGGAATATGTACAACATCAAGTTTCTCCTACACCTAGGTCTTTTTCGGTCTTATCCCTCTAACTCTCTTCCCGTCATTCCAATGGGTCCTCTTTATAGGGCATAGTAGGGAGGCCAATTTTTCTGTCATTTTAGCTCTATTCCTCCCCAGTCTCAACTTCTTTAGGTTTTTCCTTCCTCATATTTCTGCATTCATTATTCAAAAATTGATCATCACCACACTTCTCAGTTGGAACTTCCTCACTGTGAATGCCTAGGAATTCTAACTCAGTTCCATATATCTCCTCGAAGCTTAGGTCAACGCTTTCCCCTAGAGATGTGTAATTAATCAAAATATCCCTAGTTGGTTCATCCAAACACATGAGTTCTTCTTCAAAGAGGTTTTCAAAGAGTATGTCAATCGGAGGTTCTTGGATTATATTCTCATGCGATACATTATTGGTTGGCTCATCGAAAGTGAAGATATTCAAATCAAATTTTCCCTTTTAAAAGGGTACTCTAACATTAGAATCTCCGACATATGCCTTCTCATCAAGATAATCGCATTCATTCTTAAATAATTCATTAAGAAACAGCGACTCATCTTCTATATCTTCACTCTCTTCATCACAATTATTTTCAACAAAGTTTACCTCGAATGTTTGATCTCTTATCTTACGAGGTTGTTTTTCTAGGTTGAAGACATTGACTTCTCTAGTCATGTCCCCAAAAGTTAACCTCATGGACCCATTCCTACAATTAATGATAGCATTGGCACTACCAAGGAATAGTCGTCCTAGGATAACAGGAGTTTGAGCCCTATGATTGGAGTTAGACACAGGTTGTGTCTCTAGAACTATGAAATCAACAGGGTAAATAAACTCCCCTACCCGGATAAGGACATCATTAATCTCCCCTTTTGGAACTTTCACTGAACGGTCAGCCAGTTGGATAGTGACTCGAGTTGGACTAAGATCGCCCAACCCAAGTTGTTGATAAACTGAGAATGGAAGCAAGTTGATACTTGCCCCCAAGTCAAGAAGTGCACGACTAATCTCGGCTTGTCCTATTGTGCAGTCAATGGTTGGACTACCTGGATCTTTGTACTTAACAGGGATCAGACCTGATAGTAGCTCACTAATGTTAGTGGCTAAGAAGACCTTTTTAGGTACATTAGTCTTTCTCTTCTTGGTGCACATGTCCTTAAGAAACTTAGAATAAGATGGGACTTGTTGGATGGCATCAAGAAGTGGCACATTTATCTTCACTTGATTAAAAATCTCAATTATCTTTTCCATATGTGGATTTTGCTTGTTTTTCAGCCTATTAGGAAATGGTGCTATAGGCTGGTGTACATGACTTGTTGACTTATCTTTTTCAGATTCATCAAATTTAGGAGGAGTGGGATTAGATGAGGTAGATGCTGAAGTGTGATTGTGCTGACTAGGATTAGGTGGTGTTGATACATGGTTATCAACTTTCTTTCCCGACCTCAATGTATGAACAACATTACATTGATTCAGTGATTGTTCCTTAATCAAATGAGCTTGTTGTGAATTCATAGGATTCATAATTGGTTGATTGGGCAAGATACCCTTTTGCCTCTCATGTTGTGGGTTGGCTAACTGGCTCATTTGACCCTCTAGCCTCTGTATTGTTTGCATGAGGGAATCTTGGTTCTTCATGTACCTTTCCATATTTCTCTCAAAATCAGTCATTCTCCTTTCGAGTTGAGGATTCTGGAAGGAAGATGGTGGAGCTTGGTTGGGAAAACTTTGTTGATAATTTGAAAATTTGTTGGGAGAATTGTGAGGGTGATTGGAAAAGTTGGGTTGATGATTGGAAGAATTATTGGAATAATGGAAGTGGCTTGCATGGTTTGACCGTGGGTGGTCATTATTTTGTTGGCTCCATGAGAAATTTGGGTGATTTCTCCAGCTAGGATTGTACGTTGGAGCGTAAGGATCACTGTTCGGCCTTGAAAAGGCCGCGTTTATTGGTTCAGGAAAGTGTTGGTGAGCTTGAAATACAAGACACTCCTCAAACACATGATTCATGGCCTGACAGTAAGTACAACCCGGAGTTGGAAATTGGTTTGGGCTGACTTGATTGACTGGACTTGGTTCCTTAGTTTCTAGAGCTTCCAGTCTTCTCGCTAGGTTAGCTAACTTAGCCTCGTTAGCTATAAATGATTCAATCGAATGGAGACCTCCTTTTGAAGAGATAGAGTTTGAATTTCTATAGCTTTCACTAGAAGGTTCCTATTGGATGGTCTTTTCAGCTAGATTCTCATATAAATCCCATCCTTCAAGCTCATCCTTCTGCAAGAATCCCCCTTGGCACATGCTTTCTAAGAGGGTCTTGGTCGAGTAGTCTAAACCATCATAAAGAATTTGGCATTGTCCCCATTTCTCTATTCCATGATGAGGACATTGGATAAGGAGGTCTTTGAAGCGTTCAAAGTACCTCCAAAATGGTTCACTAGGTTCTTACTTGAACTGCATGATGTTCTTCCTAACGAGGGCGGTCTTGTGGATTGGATAGAATTTCTTCAAGAAGACCTTGATGAAACCATCCCAAGAGGTGATAGAGCCGACCGCTAAGCTGTAGAACCATTTCTTGGCTAAGTCCTTAAGAGCAAATGGGACAAATCTCAACCTAATAGCATCATATGCAAGGTGTGGGATTTTCATCATTAAGCATACTTCCCCAAATTCTCTTATGAAGAAATAAGCGTCTTCGGACTCTAAGCCATTGAACTTAGGGAGTGTATTGATAAACTGTGGCTTAAGCTCAAAGTTGTGTTCACCAACTGATGGAAGTTGGATGTAGGATGGAAGTGATGTTCTAATGGGATAGAACCTATCCTGCAAAGATGTCGGTTGATCCATAACCGAATCTGATTTTGTTTCGAACTTGGGTGGTGATGTGTTTCTAGTTAACCTAGATGAATAAGGGTCTCTTGACCACACTTGCATACACAAACACAATCACAAACAAGTTCACCAATAGTCAAGAAGAGAAAACAACCAAGCCTAGTCTAAGGTAACCTTGACCTAGACAACTCCTAACTTGTTGATTGTCCACTGGAGGTGTAATGAAGACTTTTACCACAAGCTAATCAGCCAGGTCAGGGCAAGATTGGTGGGAGGTTATCCGTCAAACACGTTCCTTAATTAAGTAACCACCAACTTTCGGGCTTTCGGCCCTTAATCCTTTTCTTAGAAACTGATTTGGAAGGAGTCAAATTCCAACATTTTTCCCCCTTAGGATAATCTCCTAATGAGTTTGAGATGTCCCTAAGGCCAACGTCTATCAGATTTTACTTAGGTTTAGGTTGTGCGTGCTTGGAGATGGTTTGTGGGCTAAGGAAGGGTAATGACTTCCCCACCTTATCTTGACTTGGATTTTGCCCTTAGAATTGATTTGTGCAAAGTGTGCAAGATATAGAAAAGTAGCATTCAAAAGCAAATATCACCCAAGAATGTTTCCTAAACTATATGCTCTGCATACATACGTTGTCGCCAGCTATCTTCAACAGTAATTGTAAAATAAACGTAATTAGACAAATATCTAGAATGCAAGTCTAAACGTTTTTTAAGCAATTAACAATCACTCAAATTACTGTTGGATTAAAACAGGGAGGGTAGATAGCAGAAACAGCAAGAATATAACGTACAAAAACTTAATTTTTTGCGAGCAATATGTCCTACAAAAAAGAGTTTTAGTAGTCTAATGAAATTTTAAACTTTTGCAACGCAATTTCTTGAAATTCTGTTTCCTACTTTCGAGAGTAGGGGCACAGAATTTAAAAGTCTTCTCTTGCAAATCTTGAATGCTAGATCTGAATCTTCAAGTTCCTGAAGCAACACACCAAACTTGTTAAAAAATAAATACACCGTTCCTTCCCGGCAACAGCGCCAAAAATTGATTGTAGAATGAAAGAACAAAGAAATTACCGTATAGCTTGTGGCTAACGGGTCGTGTTCACGAGGAGGAATGCAGTGAAAGCTTTTCGGTGTTTTGTTTAATAACAAAGAATTGTGCTCATTTTTTAATTGAAAAGAGAATGAAAAGAAGGAGATGATTAAAAGAGAAATTGCAACTTTGAAGAAGGCTTTGGAAAAGGTGATTTAAAAAGCTTGAAAATTGTTTGGTTGATTATAATATAAGAAGGAGAAGATCTGGGCTCACTAATTTTTAACTCAACTATATACTTATCTCAAGGAAATTTGGGTTGCACCACTTTTATTATGAACCAAAAACCTTTAGTTTCTTTTAATGTCCAAGCAAAACAAATAAGATCATTTCATTTAAATCTTAAGCCCTTTCATTACAAATCAGTAAGAAGTGAATATTAAACCATCAAGAGCGAAGAAGCAAGTATGGAATAAAAATAGTTCAAAGAGATTTGTGCTTTAAAAGTCCAAGTTTAAAGTAAAGAAATCCTCATGTGCTTTCGAAAACGAAGTTTTAACTAAGGTACATTATGATTCAAAAAGTGTTGCTTTTTGTGAAAATCAGTCAAGAGAGAGGTGATAGAAAAGGTCCATTAGTGAGCCCAGAAAACGAATTAGCTACTCGTTATGAAATGAAAACAAACAAGAGAATGACAAGTAAACTTGAACATACCGAATTCGAGTTGAGTTGATCAAGCAAGTAGAAGCTCCTTTGATTGTCACTTCAAATACGAATTACACACTCAATTCCACTCTTCTCTCTGGTGTTTGTACTGAACTACAAATTATAAAACAAAAATACAACTTCTATACTATCTAACAAAGAGCCTAAATCCTTAAAGAATAAACAAAAATTTTAATCCTAGTCTTCGCTCCTTTTTGCCCTGTTGAAACTGGTATTTATAGGGAAAAACCAGAGGGGGGAATCATATGAAGATTGGGGGAGCAAACGCTCCCCCAACAGAGGCAACAAACCCGTGGAAACGCGACTAGGGCCGCATTTTCGCGGGCCTGGTGTGGCCAGTTGGCCACACCCAATTGGTGGGAGCTCCTGGTTTGGTGATTCTCCTGTATCTTCTTCTGATTTTCTCGTTTCTGCTCCAGGATTTAACGAAACAGCCTTTGATTGTTGGCTTCAACCGTTTGATTTTGGAGGATTCTTTTCAACCGATTTTCAACCTCTCTGATATGCCAAGATTTTGCCCTGAATCCTTGATTTCAAATTTATTCTGAATTAAATCAGAATTTGGTGGGCTTTTGGGCTTATTTCTCTTTCCTTTCTTTTAGCAATTGGGCCTACATTAAACAAAGAAGAAGAAGACTTATTAATAGGATTTATTAGCTAAAAAGTATGGTAAGGTGACAATGTATATGCAAAATATGTGACTGATCAAAAACAAAACAGATTCAAAATAGAGCCGTTAAAGCTAGTCTGGCCAGTTACCGGTCGACCGGCAAGCCACTTGGCAACTAGTCGTTGGCTACGGTCGATCGCAGGTTATTTTTAAAATAGAAATTTGAACTGTTGGTCGACCGGCCCGGTCGACCAGAAAAACCCGAGAGTAAGGGTCATGCAGTTGGTCGACCGGTCGGTCGACCGCAGGGTCTGACGGTCGACCGGCAGACGTGCACAGACGTGCACGCCCAGGCCATAAGGCCCGATCGACCGGACGGTCGACCGTGTTTGCCTGAAACAACTACGGTCGACCGCTCGGTCTACCAGAATGGCCTGAAATAGGATTTAAAGAGATTTTGAAATAATTTAAAAATATTTTTAAATAGTATGAGGCCTATGTAACATACTATAGGAGATAAGATACATGTTATAAACATGATATAAAAATTTGAAAAATCATGAAACATGTATAGATACCAAACATGCTACAAAACCAGTATTGCCCAAAAACTTGTATTTTGAAAAGTGTATTTTTGTGTGTGTATCTTCTTGAGCACTACTATCATATCCTTTCTCTTTAACATACTAATTTCTTACAATAGTTCTAGATGACTGCAAGATCTTCAGCTCGGGCTTTTCCATTTACATCGTTGGATAACTTGAATTCTTGATCCCGTATTTGAGTCATCACCACCTTCCTATAGGGAAGAAAATAACTTGAATCCTTAGAGCCCTGAAACAATCTTAAACACTTAAACTTAATTAGTACAAATAACTATATATGTTTTGTGATCATCAAAACTCTAAAATTGGGTGATTGTAACCTTGGGCCAACATCTTCATCCTATGGCTTCTTCCTGGACATTGAGATATGGGGAATGGACGTGGTTGGTTCTATCATCCCACTTTCATCAAAAGGACATCGGTTTATCTTAGTTATAACCGATCACTTCTCCAAATAGGCTGAGGCTATCCCTCTGAAGGAGGTGAAGACATCTGACGTGATCAAGTCTATCATACATCACGTAATCTACCGCTTTAGTGGGCCACAATGGATCGTCCATGATAATGGGCCTCAGCTCATCAGCCAAGCGTTCCAAAGATTCTATAATAAGCTCAGAATCCAAAGTGCGTCTTTAACGGCCTTCTATCCAACCGCAAATGGCCTTGCCAAAGCTTTCAAAAAGACCATTGAAAAACTTCTCAAGAAGTTTGTCTCAAAAAATCAACATGACTGGGATGACAAATTAGGTGAATGCTTATGGGCTTATCGCATAACAGTGAGAGCTCCGACAAAAGCTACACCATTTTCATCAGTGTACGAGTGTGAAGCCATACTCCTGCTGGAAATTTATATCCCATCTTTGTGTGTTGCTTTGACAACCGAGATGATGGATGAGGAAAAGCATCAACTGCGACTCTAGGAGTTGGAAGCTTTGGACGACAAATGTCTACAAGCTCAACAACAAATTGAGCTTTATCGGCTCGAATTTCTGAGCCTTCAACAAGAAAGTTAAGGAGTGCACTTTCAAAAAAGGCGACCTCGTCTTGGCTATCACAAGACCCATGGTGATGACACATAAGATGAAAGAAAATTTTCAAGACAAATGGGAGGGACCATTTGTGGTAGAGTCAGTCTACTCAAATAGAGCATATCCCTGATAAATCTAGAAGGTGATATACTTATGATGTCAATTAATGGCAAATTCTTCAAAAAATACTACCCTTGATCATGTTGACATTAAACCTCTAATCATTGGGTCAAGTATATATGGCTCTTGCATCGAATGCATTCCCCTACAATAGAATTCTCGATTGACGACTATGCTCTGCTCAATACGAGTATAATAGTCCTTATTGATCAATAGCTAGTCGACTATGCTCTACTTAACACGAGCATAATAGTCCTCATTGATCAACAGTTATCCGGCTATATTATGCTTAACACGAGCATAATAGTCCCCATTGATTAACAACTATCTGACGATAAGTGGGACCAGCATCGATGATCGAACATCACTGGAGTTCTTATCAGCATATAAGAAGCTGGTTAAGAGTTCTAATCGGCACATAAGAAGCTGATTAAGATGAATGGTCAGGTGAATGATGCTGAGATCACAGTCTAATCCTCGACAAAATTGAGCCAATAAAGGCAAGTTAACTGAGTATTAGTTTTTTCACTCTTATTTAGAGGCAATCAAAATCCAACGCCCTCAACGACTAAAGATAGAGAAAAATATTGGCTTTTAAGTCCAATAAAATTCTTGATAACTCATCATGCTGAGGAGAATAGCATAGTTAGCCCAACTCAAACGGTAGTTGGTAAAGACATACCAAATCCGTTGATAGTTAAGGGTTTGCTAAAAATCCTAAAGAACTTGATCCCGCCTTCTACTCCAAAATCCCTTACCAATTTCCTTCCATGTAATGGTAGAACCACAAAAATATCTATATCCATTTTCTTGGTGAAATAAGCACAGACTTGTCACGTTAACAGTAATCATTTGACAAGCCATTTTCCTCGATCCCCAGTGGAGTCAGTATTAAAACCCTGACGATAAAATTTCACTAAATACCCACTCAGAAACTCTTCAGTATTATGTTAATATTGTACCTCTAATGGCAAACCTCTCATATCCTTGGAAAATCAATATTCGTTAAGTTAATATTACACCTCTGACAATTCATTCTATTTTTCATGAAGATCCCCTAACAATTCCCTCATTAACATTACACTTCTGACAAAATACTTTTAAATTTAATATCATACCCCTAACAGTGATCAAGTTGGGCTGTCAAGTTCAACATTAAACCTATGACAATCACTTCCCTTAGGCTTCCATATCGAAGCTGAGACGAGTGATGCTAAGTTTAACATCACATTTCTAGCATCGGTTCATTGTTAAGTTAAACACTATACCTATGACAATGACTTTCCCTCGAGCTTCCGCATCGAGGCCGAGATGATCAATGCTAAGTTCAACATTACATCTCTAGCACTCAATGTAAAATTCAATACTACACCTCTGACATTACCCTACTGTTCAGTTCAATACTGCACTTATCACAGTGGTATCATTAGTTTTCCTAACGAAACTAAAATTTCTATGGGGCTAAGTTAATGTTACACCTTTAGCTCATGTCCTTGTCTAGTTAATATCACACCTCTGATGAGATTCAATCAAATCCATTAAGTTAACATCACACCTCTGATGGTAAAGAAATACTCAGATCCCCGACGGGTCTAGTCTCACTTGTTATTCTCTTCAATAGAATGATAGATCTACTTAAAATCATTTTTAGGTTAATATCAAACCTTTAATAGCGTTCTCTCTAATCTTAAGCTGAGTCTTAATTATGTAAATACTAAACCTCTGATGATAGACTCAACCACAATTCCCTGTGGAGTGAAAACCTCACTTATAGTTCTCTTCCATAGAATAACAAGTCCACCAAACTTATTCAACTACAAGTCTAGTTCTCACTGTCAAGTTAACATTACACCTCTGGTGGTAATTCCTTCAAATTCCTTAATGAATTTGTCCATACTTGTCATTCTCATTCATAGAATGACAAGTCCATAAAACCTATCTATTTTTGGCAAGTTAATATCGCACCTCTAACAGCAACTCTCTCAGATTCCCTTATGAAACTGACTAACTCTTTAATTGCTATGTTAATCGTTACTTCTAGCAGTTAAATACCATGATTTTGTTTATCTGATTTTCAAACACAAAAGAAGGAATAAAGACGAGACAAAATTTGATAACTTTTATAATTTATATCAAAATAATAAAAGTGTTACAAATGCACTCTTATTTGATAAATGGAGAGACAGAAAAAAAAGGAGATACCAAAGGGGGCTAATCTCGCTCAGAAAGAGAGTAAATCTGGTCCCGGAGGCGCTGAATTTCATGTTGCAATGTTTTCTCAACTTTCACCCAAGATTGAACCCTCAGTTCTTCTTCCGACAGAAATTTCTTCATAGAAAGTTATGCTTGAAGAGATTCCAGCTTGTAAGAACGAGCAGTGAGATCTTCTTAAACGTACTTTTTGGTGACCTTTAGCTTCTCCAGTTTTTTCTTTGCAGTGACAAGTTTCTCCTCATTAATTTGAATCAAGACTTGCGCCTTAGCAATTGTTGCTTGAGCATTGGTTATAACTTGCTCTGCATTCTTAGTGATGACCTCAGATTCCCTGGAGCTATCAACCAATCTCTGGTAGCTGGCCTGAAATTTGTTGAAGTGACGGGCCTCCTCAGCCATTTGTTCCTCGATCTCCTTCCATTCGCATTCTTGAGTAGCGAGGAGCTTGTTTAGAATCAGTCGGGCCTCATCCACCAGATTAGCATTTTCTAGGGTCTTCAGTTCCTTCAAGTATATCCCCAGTTGTTTGACTAGTGTCAGATATGCCTTAGTCTGATCCGAACTTCCAGTATGATGAATGTTTTCGATATGGTTTTCAAGGAGCATTCGGGAAAACTCTAAGGAACTTCTCCTGAAAAGAACCAACTCGATTCAAGACTTAATGGAAATGAAGAATTGTTGCATCATCTGATGAGCCAATTCTTTCATGATGTCCATGGCTGGAGCTAACTCTGTCGACACACTTTTGGACCCCCTTTCTGTAATTGTGCGAATGGTGTCTGTAAGGGCAAAAGTCGTTTCACTTAGCACATGGACAAGGCCAGCAGCAAGTTCCTTCAATGCCAAAGTTGTGACCGACACCTCTGGGATTGTAACTATGACAGCCTCTAGGATGACGATTGTAGAAACAAACTTCGCAATACTTGATTCATCCGTTGAAGTATGAAGTGTGCTGTCTCCTATGTCAGTGCTTGCCATGGGCTCTTCCACTTATAACGAACATGTTAGTAATAAAAATGAGAGTGAGAATATATAGGGGATCTTTATTTTCTTACCAAGCTGAGGATCCGATGGTAGATCCTTCGGTAAGCTGCCATAAGACTAGGATTCCTCGATCATGGAGGTTGTACCCCTCAGGGATCGTGGCAGTAGTAGAAATTTCAAAGCCCCTTAACTGGACCAGTTCCTCAATCATCTTCTCAATGTGAGAGGAGGTTACGGCTCCAACACCTATGATGGCACTTGCAAATAACAATCAAACGAGTGTTAAAATAATGTCTATATGAAGAAGAGTAGGTGGGATAGAAGAAATACCCTCAACGGTGGCAGTTCTTTCCAATGGAAGACTTGTCTCCTAAACATTCACTTGCATCTCCTCTTTGAAAATGTGTGAATATTTACTAGTGCCAGGAGGAACTGCCTGATCACTGAAGTTGTATTCATCTCCTGAATAATCAACCTGTTCCTCAGATGACGAGGATTACACTTGAATGAAGGAGGCCTCGGTGGCTGGGGCATTACCACTAAGAAGTCCAGTGGTAGGACTGGGCTCCGCAACCCGTGGAGTTGACATCAAGATACTAGGAGAGCCCGGCTGTTGCAACTCCACCCTTTCTTCTTGAGCCGAGGGAACTTCCAGCTGAGTTGAAACTCCCAGATGAGTTCGGATTTCAACTTTATCCCTCACCTCACTTCGGAGGTTGGCTGTTCTACAACTATAGCCCCTTCACCACCACAGACTGGCCTGTAGGTTCTACTTCCACCAGGATGCGGGACGCCTGTTGCGTAAAACCCGGGGATGTAGAGCTAGGACTGCCTCCTTATATTATTCTTCCTACTCCTCTATGGCAGAGGGGATTATCCCAAACACTTGTACTGAAGCTGCAACCTCAGACCCTTTTCTTGTCTTCTTTCGGCTTGGCTCACCTTCAGAAGCAGAAGCCCGGGGGTGCTTAGGCATAGCTTGCAGAGTCTTTCTAATGACTGCTCCTCAGCAACTCTTGCTCCAAACTCTAACCCTGGAGCTACCTCTATTCTGCTGGTCTCCCATTCAGCCTCTTGGTACTCAATCATCCCTCGCATTTGACAACCCTTGGACCCTCTTTAGCTTTATATGTGGATTTGATGCCTTTTATGCATGAAGTGTTTGTTCCTAATCCAGGCACCTTATTTGCAATAAAATACCACGTACAAAAGCCAAGACTTGTATAAAAATTAGGTGTCTTGTGAGGAAGGGTGGAGACAGCTCTGGTTCCTCTAGCTATATTGTCATACCATGCTCGGGCACCTTAAACAAACTCCCACAGAAGCGAAGATATGGGTTGCGGTTGCTGACATACAATTGATCGTAACCAAACTGTCGGTGAATCGATAAGGCATGTAAGGTTCGATCGCTCAAAAGTTTCCTTGGTGAAAAACCAAATATCCTGGCCGAATGTTGATTAACCACCAGAAAATGCCATAAGATAATCGGGTGAATCCATCCGGGCTAGCAAGGTCTGAAAACTTTTACCCATAGGATGCGCCGTGGATCTCGGGGAAGCACCTACCAAGTTGGTAGTTTGCCCCGTTAAAAATAGTCTTTCGGATGAAAAACATGTAGCTGTGAATCTAGTTAGAGTTCTCCAGCCGTTGTATGAAGAGTACAAAACCTTATGATGCAGAGACTGCGTCATCAGTGATGGACAATGCATCACGTACCAAGCCATCAAATAAGTGTATGGAAACTCGACCCTTGGACTGGGAGTCTTAACTAGGGGATGACCATTGGAATCCTTGACTGGGTTGCCCTTCACATCTATGATTGCCTCCACTTGACAAAAGCTCTTCGTCAGTACCCGCAACCCGCTATAAATTTTAGCCACCATTGCTGGAAGGAGGACAATGGACTTCCCATGAGCAAGTAAGACCGCTGAATATACCACATCAGCGATAATCACATCGTGGGGAAGTGTTGGAACTACACATCGGTTCAACCAAAGCATAAGAAAACCCTCCTGTATAGCTCTATCAAATATTGGGATCTTAGCCTGATGATAGAAACTTTCGAAGCTCACATCCGATTTGAAAAAGTCTTCTTTAGACTTCATGGTGTAGGAACTGGTGGATGCACTGATCCTTTCAGTTACTTCTTCATTGGTGCTAGGAGCAAGCCGAGTCAATAGGCCAGCCTTATTCACCCCGGGAACAGATAGTTTGCCCACGACATTTGTTTAACTCCCCCACTTCTCCATCTAGTCACTGGTCCATAAATATGGAAGTGGCACGGTACTTCTCAGTAAGTTTCATATAGTAGAGGATCACTCTTTTTCAGCAGATGCAGCTCCTTTGTCGATGAGATGTATTCTTCATAGGGGGCATCTCTAATTACCAGCCCTGAGACTTTATACATCTCATGAAGGGCAATCCTATTTCTCCAATAAGAGTAAAGAACATACAAGTATCTAGATTGTACCGCACCAAGACAGCGTAAAAGTGTTGGTTGCTCTGTGGAATACCATACTGGACAGCCCTAATAACCCCGTATAATCCTGCTTACAGTAAAAGATCTTCAAATTCTGCGAGAGCGAACCCTAGCATTTTGCCCTACTACATCTTGTCGGTAGAGTGAACCCACCCAATCACACGAAATTTCAGAGGAAAATCACCCCTCACGTCCAGGAATTTTTTGATAAAGGTGGTTGCTAGTTGTAGAGTCTCCCCTGTCTGGTATTCAACTCTGACCAATCCAGGTTGCAACCCAAGCACGTCCCTCTTATGACTGACTGTGTAGACATCGTGGACACCTATCTTGCCTTGGTAATCTCCGAAGACTGGCTTAACCAGCTCCCAATCCATCGTCTGACGTACGGACATATGCTGCAAATATGCTAGTGGATACATCCGCTCCATGTTCGGGAGAAAGAATCTCCTATTACCAATTTGATAGAGCCACTTGTAACCTCCATCATAAAGAACCGCTTCATCCTCCTCAATCAAGTCACTAAAGAAGAAGTAAGGCTTCCTTAATAGTGCATGAGAATTTGATTCGAACCAACCATCTGAAATGATTTCCCAGAGAGCAAGCATACTGGCATTGCTGACCAGATTGGTCGCTTCCTTGACTTGTCAGCAATTATCAGAGCAGTTTTCTGAAGAACGAAAACTATATTCTGGTCAGCACCACCGACACGTCCAAACTGACATTTCTTGGACATCAAATTTATGGAGTATCGCACTGCAAAAAGGACAACATAATAGTCAGCGATTATAAAAAAATTAAAATTGTCAAGTGTTGAACCTCAGAGACGCGAGGTTCACATGAAGTCCGTGTCTAAACTCCATAACTTAGAAATTTTTTTATGTATTGGAATCAGACGCGAGACTTAGTGAGACCCGCGTCAAACCTCAAAGATACGAGGTTTGCATGAAGTTTGCCTCTAAACTCTACAACTTAGAAATTTTTTTAAGTGTTGAAATCAGACACGAGACTCGGTGAGACCCATGTCAAACCTCAAAGACGCGAGGTTTACATGTAGTTCGCGTCTGAACTCCACAACCTAGAAAATTTTCTAAGTGTTAGAATCAAATGCAAGGCTCAGTAAAACCCACGTTCAATTGACAGACACAGCCTCAGGCAAATGAAGTGAAGACGCAAAGGTCATCGACCCGCGTCTTGCCTATCAGTGCAAGAGTTGCACATGTAAATCAAACACGGGCATGAGACTCGCATTGGCAGTTCAACTTCAAATGAATCTTAAGAGGTAAGACAACTCTTCAAGTTCTTTAATGGCGAAGCCAATTCTTATTACCTGAAATGGGGGCCTCCTGGGTTGAGAAACCTCCCATTTGAACCTCTGAAGCAACAACGCTCGAGGAAGAAGCTACAGGCTTAGTCTTTGGGGCCATTTTAAGGGCAAATTCTTTGGAGAAGATGGAGACAAGGAAGAAAAAGCTCAAAGCTTTTCTTAAGTTCTTAAACTCTGGACGCAAAGTTCAACAAGGAAGAAAAAGTCTGATGATGACTCTTGAAAGACTGTCGTCTTTTTCATAGGCATACTGATCGGCCCAAATACGTGGTCTGTATCTCAAGACTGATCAGTGCCTGACACGTGCATTTAAAGAGAGTCGCGTCTCTTCAGAATATCAAGTTCGCGTCTCTTCAACAAAGTGAGAGCCGTGTCTCCACTTCAATATCCGCATCTCTTCAGCTCTGCCAGACACATGGCAAGACACCCAGAATGCAAGTCTCGCGTTTAACAAAATCTCGTCTCTCCAGAAAAGTGAAGTTCCTATCTCCACTTCAAAGTTTGCATCACTTCAACGAAATGAGAGCTGCGTCTCCACTTCAAAGGTCGTGTCTCTTCAGTATTCTCAAGCTCACATATTGGCAAAACAGAGAGCTATGTCTCCACTTTAACAGAGCTATGTCTTTTCAGCAGAGTGAAGTCTGCATCTCCACTTTAACAGAGTCGCGTCTCTTCAACAAAGTAAGAGTCGCGTCTCCACTTCGATGTTCACATCTCTTCAATGAATGAGAGTTATGTTTGTACTTCAGATGAGATTCGCATCTCCAAGGCAACACGATCTTTGCATCTACAGGACCTTTGTTTAGTCTCTGCTTCTACAATCAGTTCAATAATGCACTGGCAAAAGCAGTTGACGATTTTCTCTGGTTCAACAGTACACCAACAACCAGCTTAGAGCACCAATGAGATCTGGACTGCATATCTAGATACTCATGACGATCATTTCTGGTAGCTTCAAAGAGTTTAACAATACACTCACGAAGATTGAAATCCAGACAAGATCAAGCTCAAGGTATCTCAGCATATTGCTAGTCCAAACTTGAGAGCTTGATACCAAAAGAAAAGTCCAAAGTGTTTTGAAACCCGTCCCAGTCAATTGCGATGTTTCAAAATTTTTGGAGGGGGTTCTGTAGATTACCTAAATATCACTGAAGACAAGTCATCAAATGCAGAGTTCATACTTCAGACACAAAGCTGATCAAATCCATTGATGCAGTACCGAGATGCGGGGCTCGAAACCCGCGTCTCAGTACCACAGCAATGCCAAAACGCAGGGCTCGAAGCCCGCGTCCAGCAGGACTCGAAGCTCTCGTCCAGCAGCAAATGAGCCATGCATCTTAGTTATAACTGCCCTCATTACTGAGTCAATTACTGGCCACGTAATAAAGAGAATTAACCCCTATTATGGAGGATTTTTAGGGGACAATCTTACCCCTAGAACCCCCTATAAATAACTAAAGCTGCTATTGAAAAGTGGTTGGATTTTCAGCTGAGGGGTATTGGCATATTCTGATTACAAAGAATTTAAATCTTTTATACAAACTTGTTGTGTTTAAGTTTTACCCAAAACTCTTTGAGATTTCATTTGATAGGAGATGTGATACTCCATCAGTGATCCAAGAAGAAAAGTTCCAAAGGAGCGTGACGTTCACCCGATCAACGGAAAATAAGATTTACTTTCCACCACTACGCAAAGAACTCGGCATTAAACAAAGAAAAGATTTGAGCTTAATTATCTCCTCTCTCTTGTAATTGAAATTTTTGGAATTATTATAATCTTTCGTTGATTCAAGAAAATTTTGCAATTCAAATTTTCGATTTTCCAACCCGAACAAGCACAGGCAATATCAAGCATATAATGATATGAACAATATGATCATGCAAGATACATAAACACAAGTGAGTAAAGAGAGAGAGATGAGCAATCGCAAACACGGGAGATTTGTTTCGAGGTTCGAGTCACTTGCTATACGTCCCCGCTTTCACCACTATGAAGGATTTCTACTATAATTGATCTCGTAAGATCACTCGGTGCAGCAACACCTACGAGCTCCCTGAGAACTCTTAGACCCGCAAGTCCTTCGCTTGTTCCTGCAAGAATAATATACAACACAAACCCGCACATTGAGGCCGCAACCTCCAACTCCTTCTCAATACAAAGATGTAAATTTTATGATCACCTCTTGATCACAAACAACCACTCTAACATACAAGGATCCTATTAGAATTGGATATAGTAATAGATAGCTCAAACTTGTATGAGATAAACTAAATAGATTTTGTGGTCGAAAACTCAAGAAATTCCTTTTGAAAAAGTTTAGAGAAATACTCTTAATAAACTCTCATTTTGATATGAAAGTTAAGCTCTAAAACTTGTTGAAAAACTCTGTTGAAGATAGAAAAATTGGCTCTAAAAACTTGTGAAAATCTTGTTGAAAACTAGCCTAAAAGACCCAAATTTATAGGCTGTAAAAAATTAGCCGTTACTGGCCAGAATTGACCTGTCGGTCGACTGGCCGGTTGACCGACCAACAGTCATTTTTCTGACTGTTGGGGTTGCCAGTAGACTGTCCAATCGACCCCCCCAAGCACAGAGAATAAAAATTCTCTGTCGGTTGACTGCTTGGTCGGCCGCCACCCAACAGAGAGTCGGTCGACCAGTCAGTCGACCGCTCCTTGCTACGATCGACCGGGCGGTTGACCGACCGGTCGATCGACTGAGCCAAGGCTTTGGACTCGTGCACATTTCTTGTGCGTGTTGGTCGACCACCCGATCGACCGAGACAAGCTTCGGTTGACCGATCGGTCAGCTGAAAGCAGCCCAAACCCAATTTGTTAAGGGTTTAAACTCTAACTTTGAAACCCATATAAATTCTATTTAAAATCTTATAAATTACACAAAAATAAATTCATGTAAATAAATTGACGTACAAATATGTGTGATCAAAAATCAACACATATTACAAATAAGTGAACTATTTTGAGGCAAAAAAATTAAAGTTTAAAACAAAAACTGTATTTTTCAAATATTAAACTTTGAGTTGAAAATCTGATTTTTCTATAAACTTGTATATATACAAAAATAAGTTATTGAAACACATTTGAAGCATGATGTGCATACATAGAATCCAATACACATAGTAAATGAAATATACTTATTTTTGACAGTAAGCTCAAAATAAGTTTGATAAAAACAAAACTTAAAATACATGAACTAGATACATCAAAATAAGTTATCTAAACAATATAAAGCAACACTGCATATGGATGAAAACTAATATACATATAAACAATGTAAACTTGTTTTGATGAAATCTATTCATGAAACCGATTAATGCATTCTTTGAAATTCAAAACCAAAATCAAAACAAAAACTATCTATTATGAAAAGTATCTATCATTTACATTTTATCTAAAACAAAATTCTTAAACTTACAAACGAGGACTCATATCTTCTTGAAAATCTTCTTTTGAAAATCTTCTTCTCCATCTTAACTTGATCCAAACTTGATCCAAACGAGTTAGACTCCTCTTTGAGTTCTTGATGTGATATTGAAGCGCTAGCTTTTGAATCAACATATGTTAGCTTCAAAATTTGACTTCAAATCTTTTGTTGAAGCTAAATACCGACTAAGATCTTGATTGAATATCTAAAACTTAATAAATACAAGATCATTAGTATTATAACTACATGGGTTAATCATTATCAAAATTAGAGTGATAGGCCTTTGAGCCAACACTTCTGTTCTCTGCTTTCATGAGAAGAGGTACAAAGCAGCAAATTTTCTTCTACAGTGATCGGTTTCTCCAGATGTCTTCCTAAACATTGAAAGAGAAAACAAAGTTGATAGATAACAAAAAGTACCATTTTCTCTCCGACACCGGCACAAAAAATTTGTTCCATTCACCCTAAGCAATTCCAAAACACCAATTCAAGTAAAGAAATAAAAATTGAGTGAAGTGAAAGTAAGTTTGTTTCAGAAAGAGAAAAAATTCTGGCTCACTAATGCCATACTCTATTATGTACTTTTCTCTTGATCCACTAATTTAGTTAAATCACAAATTATAATTAACCCATTAAGTTCTACGTTAATTCTTTAAATTGACAAAGAGTTGTGGTTCACTAACTTCTTACAAGTGTTCTGTGTGTTATAATAGCCATCCTAATCACCCAATTTGACCATTCTATTAGTTTACAAATTAGTATATACCAAAAATATGAGTTTACTCACTTAAATTAAAAAATTCTTGATAATAGGATGACTCGAATACAATCCCATGCAGCAATTAATTATAACCATGTTCAAATCTAATTCTATCTACTATTCTCATTTAATTAATTTAGGAGTTCTAGTTCACTCACCTGACCTTAAGGTAATAGATTTGAAGTCTAGAACAGGTACTGATAATAGACACTTATTCCAACGATAAATTCAGAGATCTAACTTGGAAGCATCAAGTAACTAGTTTGATAAGAGGTAGCACAAGGTTAGCTCATTCCATGGTGTCTCCCTAATCAAGATGCACTTTGTGATATATAGACAACTCTTTCTAAGTTGGATAGGACAAAGCTAGAACAGTCTGACCCGACAATCAATTCAGACAATCGCATAAGTATCCAATCAATTAGATTGACTAGACTACCCACTCATGTTCTTAGTTAGTTAGGTACATAACCCGAGTTTCAGTCTAAAAGACATCTTAATCAATTATCAAAATACACATCAATTCTTTTTTATCCTGCTAAGGATTTACCAATTCTCCAATCTATATTAAATCTATTAAGTAAATATCAAGATTATTTCAAGGAACAACTCTAAAAAGTTATGATTCAAATAGTCTGCAAGACAGATGCATGCCTTGGATATAAGCTACACAAAACTAGATGATAGATTCGTTCCTCATCTTTCTTAACACGAAATTAGTACGAAGTGGTTCAACAATAAGCAAGAGTGACTTATTAGAAATATCAGCATTATAAGGGTTTCAATATCATTCTAATTAATCTTGCGAGGTGTAGTAGTATTTACTAGATTAATCGTCCCTTAGGGTTCTTGATATAGTTTAGTTTGAAATCCAAAATATCTTAGAACTATTCATTGATCATCCTTGATTATCCCTCTTAACTATAAAATTCTTAATCAACCCATTTATCAAACTTACAAGTATAACTTGTAAATTGAACTATTAGATACACAGTCCGAATTATTACAAGCATATTGATCCCAATTGCATGATGAATTATACTTAGCGTAAGTCTTCTTAAACTGTGAATAACTCACTACTCTTAGCATCTTCTGTTTGGTCAACGATTACATGCTCATAACCTGCACACAGTTAGTTTCCCAACAAGAAATAATTTACGACAACATTACAAGTTCAAGATTTGTATCTTACTTCATAATTTCTAGATTCATGCGTTATATTATTCAATTCTGGCAAAATTCCTCAGCCTACTCATACTATTTTGATAATAACTCTTATCACGAACATACAAACGAGACGTGATAAGAACCACTGGAAAATAGACTCTTATAGCTTTCTATTAGTATAATACATGGTCATATAGGTTTAGAGGAGTTACTCAGTATGGCTTGAAACAACTCAACTGTGTAAGTCTTACACTATTTATGGACTAGCTGCGGGGTGTTACAGCAATAGCTCCAACTTTCACCATTTAATAGGGATGCAACTAGAACTATTTGAAAATAGACTTCTATATCTATCTAACCGTATATTATATACTACAAATAGTTCATTTTAACAAAGGTAATTAGACTTAAACTTACTGTTTAAATGACATAAATGAAATTTTGTGGCTATGTCCTTCCAAACAGTTGACACTTTTTTCATTATAACTTTTATTTTTAACATCAAAAGAAGACATGAAAATCTTTTCTGGAACGTAAACTTAATTATATGTCTACTGATATATTGCATGATCTGTCACTAACATAATGGTTCCATATAGACAAAAACTTTTCAGCTACTCAACATTCCGCAACTCATCAATGTAACTATTTTTGACTATTCTGTCATATATCAGCAATAACTCTTAGCACAGAGTTTAAATGGGAACAATGTAAGAATGACTAGAAAGTAGACTTGATTACTTTACAATGGTATATAACATGATACATGTTTCTCTTATTGCGCTGATGAACTAAATCTGAATTTACAGATTATAAAAACTGGACAGATTTGCGCACCCATTTCTAGAGTGCTCGAACTTTGAGTTTTTCTCAAATTCCTTTAATCTCTTCACTTAAATTGTAATATCCCTAATTGATAATACACTATTTGTAAATTTTTTCATATTATTTTGATTTCACTTATTATTTTTATATTAAATTAACAAATTATTTCATAGTATTTAAATGTTAATTTGGCCTTTTATGTATATTTAGCATTATTAGGTATTATCATTTTAATTACTAGCGAGTATTTTTCCCATTACTATTATTATTACTATTATTATTATTGTAGTTGTTGCTATTATTGTTAGTATTGATATTGTTGTTATTATTATTCTTATTCTTATTATTATGTTTTAGTAATTATTATTATTGTCTATTATTAGTGGTAGTATTGTTACCAAGTATTATTAGATAATATTCTTATTAATGATAATTTTTATTATTGTTATTATTATTACTATCTTATTATGATTATTGTTAATTATTATTAGTGTTATTATTATTGTTATTATTATTGTAATTAGAGTTATTATTATGTATTATTGTTATTACAACTATTATTGATAATATCATTACTAATACTATATTTATGTGCTGCTGTTATTATTAATATTATTGTATTTAATTATTATTAGTAGTAATAGTCTTTTGCATTTCCTTGATTCCTACCCTATATCCCACTAGCCCATACCCATTCATCTCAACCTAAAGCCTTTAGCCTATTATTCCCAAACCCATTATGAAACCCACTACCATAAACCCACAACCTAATATCTCTCTTCCTATATAATCTCTTATATTAACCTTAACCCAAAGATTAACCCTAATCTATCTTTTCTTCTCCTTCTTCCCATCACAGCTGCGCACAGCCCCATGGCGCCTACACCCACCTTGCTCCTCTCCATCTCCATATACACCACTGGAGCCTCCCATCGCCTTCACGCCTTCAACTTCCCACCCAGCAACAAACCCCTGCATGCAAGCCTACACGAGACCACAGCTCTCCTCCATGACAGCACATCACCATGGCCTGCTCCACCATTCTTGGCCAAGACCGCAGCAACCTATGGCAGCCACAGCAACAACCACGGCAGTACCCTTCGCTGTCTCCTTCTACATGCACCCGAGCAACTAGTGCCCGCGCGCCCAGCCCCCTGCTGCACAACCTAGAGGCAGCACCTCCTTCCTCATGCCACCTCCCTGCCGAGCCTCCTCTCTCTCCGTCATTCTCCACAAACGAGCGCGAGCATACCCGCATCCTCTCCAGCGAGATCCTCAAGCCATCAACCTTCTCCGCGACCTTCGCCTCCACCGGCGAGCAGCCCCATGGCCGGCCTCTTTCCCCTCTCTTTAATTATAAGTATGCATGTGTATGTATTATGTTTAAATGTGTGTGTAGAGTTGTGTTATTATTCAGTTTGTATGCATTTGGATTGGTGATGATGCGTATGTATTTTTGTGTTAATGCATGTGTGTGTGTGTGTGTGTGTGTGTGTGTTTGCATGAGCGTGTGTGAATTAGTGATGCGTGCGTGAGTTTAGTTTTTCTGTGTGTTTATTAATGGCATGATTGTGTATATAATGTGTATGTATGTATGATTGTGAGTGGGTGTGTTTAATATATGTGTGCTAACGTGTAATTTTGTGTATAATTATGTATATGGGTGTATGTGTGTATGTACGCGTTTGAGTTCATGTATTTGATTGCGTGTTATAGCGATTCGGATCCAATTGTATGATCCAAACTCAATAACAGGAGACTCAAAATTGTGCTCTTTATGGACTCGATACACTAGCGATTCGAAGACCGACCCATGAGATGATTCGAAAATCTGTATTGGTTTGTGCAATAAAGACCAGACGGCAATTCGGATCCAAAATCGCGTCATTTCATGTAAGTATTTGTTCTCATGTCTTTTTCTTATTTACTGTTGCCAGTAGATTTTCATGTATCTATTCGTATCATTTTATGTGACCATCTGATATATTTTACCAGTATGATTACCCGTATCACTTCATGAGACATAGTGAGTGTTTACTTTTTAATTATTGTTAATTACTGTTATTCTCTGTTTAATTATTACCATATTCTGATATTATTTATACATGTCGGTTATTGTTCATGACCTTGTTCACTTAGATAACATCTATATCAGAGTAGAAGTGTTTAAGACTGGAATGTACCCGATATGTTGTCGACTGGATATTTGGAGTTAGTTGTTAGTAGTTGATACTTGGACCCACTAATGAAATTAATTGGGATAAAACTTGACTCGTGGTTGGAACAGATCGGATTGGTGGAATAATAGATCTTAAAGATATGTAGAGGACTATCAGACTTGTAATTATTATACCGGGAGAGAATTTAGATACTTATGGATATTAGATCAGAAATATCTTAGACTGTGACTCAACCTGATTTTAAGACTGGTTTAGTTCGTAGTGGTGGATAAATAACAGATTTATGTGTAATTTATTATCGACACTTATTTGATGATATGTTAGATAGGAATTCATTTGGATAATGAGAATGGATTAAATAGGATGTTACTTTATTTAGAAGATTAATTTATCTTGATGCCTGAATTTATATATGGACCTAGAGTTCAACTTTGAGATTTATATGAGATCTTGATTCATATTTAGATAAAATCAATAATAGCTGGGCTCTGATTATACGGGAGAGTATCTTACCTTGATTTTGATCTATCATATAATACTAATTTTGGATTATTAGTTGTAAGTATTTTGTTTAGATCTATTCACTAATCAATTACCTGAGTAATAATTTTTATTGATATTGAGGATTGGATATAGAGACATTCTAGATTTCATGTAGCTTAAGGATGTCTCACACTTTAGTTATGACTTGATCGGATTGGATAGTGATGATTGGTTTGTTATGGCTGAGTTTTCATCTCTGTTTGATGGAATTTAGATATACCGATAGATATAGAGGATCAGAGTAGATTGATAGGATGAGAAAACTGATGATTGGTGTATTGGACTTGTAGTTTACTGTATTGGATTACCTTGACGATAAACTGAATATTTGATGGTTATAGTGATTATATTGAGATCAAATGTTAAAAGGACTATCATTATTGTATCCTTATACATAATACATATGGATGAGATTCAGGTGAGACTTATAAATGGTTGAATCAATTAATGATTTATTTTAGTGCAGACATATGAGATTTATATTTATTCTGGATGAGGTTACAGATTACAAAGTTAGTACCTGCCAGGTTATTAGTATTAATTCATGTTACTGAAAGTTCTTGAAAAGTATTGTTAGAAAGTATTGTTAGACTCTAACACCATGTACAGTCGTATTGTTCATCGTATACACGGTTACTGATACTATTTACTGTTTTTGTTACAGTTTACTGATATAGTACTGTTAGTGTCACTGTATCGTCCCAGTATTCTAGTAACATGGATACAGATTATTTTGACTGAATTAAATAATAATATAAATGGACAACTTATACCGGGATTCGAAAAATTAATGGAGGACACAGCGTCTGTATTTTGCGTGGACCTAGGTACACGTTGCACAGTCGAGATAGGGTTCCATTGCAGGTTTCCTGGGGATGGCTGACATCCTATATATTACTATTATGTTGTTATTGTAGTACCGAGCGGTACGACTTGGTTCAACGTCAGGCATCTGGGCCGTGGTCTCGGGTATGTACGAGACCCACCTAAAGTATGGACAATGTCTTCAACTGATCGGTTTCAATAACTTAGAACTCGATTGACATGTGTAGTAGGCGTAGTATGGGATGCGTCTATTATAGATGGCAATTGGTATTTGCTAACATAATTTATAATAATGACTGTCCATAATGTACTCTGATTGATTGTGTTTACGTCATATATATATGCTATATTGGACACGCAATGATACACATGATCTGATTGGACATCTGATTCTATTACTGACTGCCTTATCACTGTCTATTTATATTTTACATGTTCTTTTAGTCTTATTTCAGTATATATTATCTTCATATGCTCACACGTTATATGCACATGAACCTTCCTCTTTATTTTACACACTCATTGGGTCACTTTCTAATGACCTTGGATTTGTACGTCAAGATATTGGATGTTTTATTGCTTTGATAAGGTGTCCATTGAGATCGTATACTTTATGAGGACACAGAGTTTCTCTCTTTTTGGATCTGGTATTCTTATCTCCCTTTTTATCCACGTGATTTCTATAGTTTCTTTGATTCCATATATATCACACTCATTACTTGTTTTATTCCTTTATCCATCTGCTATAATTGTCTCAGGTATTTATATAACATATTACAGTGACATTGATTTATAGAGTAGATTTTATAGGTTGTTAAGGTTACTTTAGACTTAGTGTGTATACGTGGGGTATTCTCCTCACGTATATACATCACCGACTCTCATCACGACTCCGTTTTCACGTATTTTGGAAAGTAGGGCGTGACATAAATTAAAATCATAACTAGAAATTCTATTATTTAATCACTCTTTTCACAATAATTTAGTTAGATCATGAAGTTTTGCAAGAAAATAGGAAAAGAACTAGATCAAAGAGGCTCCCTTATCCTAAGTTCAGTGGCCTTCAAGAGTCTCAAATTTACACCAATTGATCATGATGGTTTACAAAGCTTGATCTTACTCATAAATTTTCCAGAATTTAGATTCAATTTAAGAAAAAATGACATGAATAAAAATCGAATCCTTTCATAGTTACTGGAATCAAGCACTAAAATTTAAAAGAAATGGAGATCTTAGAAGAGGGGACCCACTCACCTCCACCATCCTTGCTCCACCTGGCCGCCCGCCTCCTAGCCGGCCGCTACGCTGCTACCTGATCGCTCGCCTCCTGGCTTACCACCACCTATCTTGTGCATGCCACCCAAAACCAGGGGGAGAGAGATAAAGGAAGAGAGAGATAAGGAAATTAAGAGAGAAAGAGAGGAAGTAATTGAGAGAGAAGGAGATCAATTCTTGGAGAGGGTTTTTGCTGCCGACCATTAGAGGAGAGAATTTGGGAAGAGGAGGGAGAGAGGGGGTTAATCAAAAAATGGATTTTTCCCCTCTTTCTAAATATATATATACACACACACATACACATGAGATATTAATCTTAGATTGCCACATGGCTTCATCTCCCTCCACTCGACCTACTCCCATCCACTACCCACTACCCCTTTGGGAATAGATAATTATGGTATTTTCTATGTATTTGATTTATTTCTTTATATTTACACAATATACTCATACACCACTTTATTACATATATTTGCATGAATATAAAAAATTAAATAGACACACAATTATTCATACAAGAATGATCTTATTCACAAAGTTTCCACACATGCACAACATACATACATACATACATATATATATATATATATATATATATATATATATATATATATATATATATATGTTTATTTATTTAAATATTTAAATTTATCCCACTTCCAAATTTTTCACAAATTTCTAAAAATTCATTTTTACACCAGATTAATCTGATCACCACCTTTGATAATCCGTATAATCTATTTAATCCATAATTAAAATACTAAAATAGAATTTTAATAACCGGGGTGCTACGGTTCTACTCCCTTACAAAATTTTGTCCTAGAAACTTGGCATAGCCAGAATTTAATGAGTGTAAAACTTTTACATTTCTTATTTCTTAATCAAACTCTATATTATATTATTATGATCTGACTTAATCCTGACTCGCTTGATATTTTAATCATATCTTTACTCCAGTGTCTCATACCACTGTCAGCTTATACAGAGGGCGATACCGCTAGCAGAGCATATCCAAATTATGGCATGTGGGTATCATAATTTGAATATAATAAAGTGAGCTAATATCTCGCTTTTTGAGATTAATGTTACGCATAAGAACTTCTACCCCCTTAAACCATCCATATCAAACAACACATTTATATGCAAATAAGATACACATTCATAGCAATCATAATAATCAGTCCTCTCCCTATGACAATTATTCTATACTAAATCATTATTCTATATCCTGAGCTCTGATACCAAATGTAATGGTCCCAGATTCTAATAACCTCAATAAATATAAAGATCCTTATTAATCAATAGATTATCGTAATCATCTCTAATTTTTTTAAAAATTTGGCAGCATCTCCCCGGTTTATCTCAGATTGTCCAAATACAACAAGTACCTAGATGGCACGCACGGTCTAAAATCAATCCCATACAATCATAATAATGTTTCATCTTGACAACGCCTACTTATCCAATCCATAAAGCAAATAAATCTCGCTATCAATATTCACGGTAACTAAAAACTAGTATAACTCTAATTAATCATGGTCATCACAACTAACTCATCCTTACATCAATACATCTAACAAATATAATACACGTTGTAAGTACATGTCAAATAAAGACTATATACGCAAACAACAAGAAACTTTATAATTAATAATACATAGTTATATCTTTAACACTTACATCATAAGCAAAATTTCTCAAGAAAAATCAATAACTTGGAGTTAGGTCTTTGCCTCGCCACAACCTGAAAACATATAACTGGGAGGGGTGAGCTCAGAAACTCAGTGAGGAGAATCAAAGAAAATTAAGAAAATAATGGACATTTCAATAAGAAGCATGATCTTTTTACAAATAATATTGGTAAATATGGATGGACAAGAGAAACGAGAAAACAACATATCATAATAACAAACAATCAAAACAACTATCTTCATTGTCTACAGGACGGTCTAACTCGCTCAGTCATTTATTCTCTTTACCCTTCTTGAGTTTCTATACTATATTTTTACAGAGTTTATGAGTTATATCAAATAATTTCCCTTAGTGACTTAGTTTATTACTGAATTCATTTCATATATACACGGCCCATATCACATACATATTTAATATATTACAAATGATGTACACCACTCATAGCAACAAAGCTATAATATAGTCTATCCCCTGAATAATATAGTCTATCCCCTGAATAATATATTTATCAAGAAAAATACTCGTATATCACATAATTATATCATACTTCAAGTATTTCATGAATTGACCCTTATACATGTACACATCACATTATATTTCATTATCTCTTACAATAAAATAATTTTTCATAGTCCTGCATCAACGACAAACATACCACACTGATCATTGTCAATAAATAACTTTCTCACTCTGTATCATATATACAGTCACATATCCTTTCCTCGTACACACCGGTTCCCACCCAGCCCCTTCCTTTATATCACAATATACAATTTTATATGCTGTCTTTTCCCCATTGGCTTTCTCTTGACCTCTTCCTTCATATCAAATACACAATTTCATATCTCGTTTTCGTATCCACCGGCTCTCGCCCTGCTCCTTCCTTCATATCAAAATACACAATTTCATATACTGTCTTCGTGCAAACCTTCTCCCGCCCGCCCCTCTTCCTTCATATTATGTAATGGATGCAACAACCATATGCAACAATCATTATACATACGTACTATTCACAATAGTATCAACCACCCGAGATATACAAATCATGCACAATCATGTCACTCGTTTTGGTCATCATATCAAACAATTAGTCACATACACAATATCCTTTCTTAGATCACACCATTAGATCTTATAATTAAACAAAATTCTCATTTTTATGTATTTAATATTTGCTCGTAGTAATTGACTAATTATCATCCAACATTCGGAGTGTTATCATGTTTGTAAATTATAATAGTTCATTATGTTTGCACTTTTGTACATCATCTATTATTTCGTTAAATTTACTACTTACGATCAAAGAGGACGTGATCCACTAATTTAATTAAATCACAAATTATAATTAACCCATCAAGTTCTACATTGATTCTTTAAATTAATAAGGAGTTATGGTTCATGAACTTCTTGCATGTATTCTTTGTGCTACGATAGCCATTCTAATCACCTAATTCTAATTGTTTACAAATTGATATTTACCAAAAGTATCAGTTTTCTAACTTAAATTAGAAAATTCTTGATTTTAGGATGACTCGAATACAATCCCATGTAGCAATTAATTATGACCATGTTCAAATCCAATTCTATCTACCATTCACATTTAATTAATTTAGGAGTTCTAGTTTACTCACCCAACCTTTAAGGTAATAGACTTGAAGTCTAAAATAAGTACTGAGAGTAGACACTTATTCCAATGATAGGTTCAGAGATCTAATTTGTTACATCAAATAATTACTTCAATAAGAGGTGGCGCAAGATTAGCTCATTCTATGTTGTCTCCCTAATGAAGATGCTCTTTGTGATGTATAGACAAATCTTTCTAAGTTGGATAGGACAAAGTAATAGGTATGAACATTCTGACCTAACAACTAAGTCAGACATCATATCAGTATCCAATCAGTTAGATTGTCTAGACTACACACTCATGTTCTTAGTTTGTTAGGTACATAACATGAGTTTCAGTCTAAGAGACATCTTAATCAATCATCAGACTACACATTAATTTTTTTATCCTGCCAATGATTTATAGGTTTTCTATTCTATATTAAATATATTAAGTGTTTATCAAAATTATTTCAAGCAATAACTTTAAAGAGTTATGATTCAAAGAGTCTGTGAAATAGATGCACGCTTATATCCATAGATGCATGCCTTGGATATAAGCCACGCAAAACTAGATGATAAATTCGTTCTCCATCATTCTTAACACAAAATTAGTATGAAGTGGTGTAGTTATGAATAAGCAAGAGTGACTTATTAGTTACCTCAGCATAATAAGAATTTCGATATCATCCGCGTAAATCTTGCAAGGTGTAGTAGTATTTACTAGATCAATAGTCCCTTAGGGTTCTTGATATAGTTTAGTTTGAAATTCACAATATCTTAGAGCCGTTAATTGATCATCCCTGATTATCCCTCTTAACTGTAAAATTTTTAACCACCCATTTATCACACTTACTAGCATAACTTGTTAATTGAACAATTAGATACCCAATTCGAATTATTACAAGCATCTTGATCCCAATTGTATGATGAAATATACTTGGCGTAAATCTTCTTAAATCGTGATAACTCATTCCTCTTAGTATCTTCTCTTTGGTCAACAATTACATGTACATAACTGACAAATGGTTAGTTTCCCAACCAGAAATATTTCACGACAACATTACAAGTTAAAGATTTGTATCTTTCTTCTTAATTTCTAATTCATACGTTACATTATTCAATTCCGGAAAATTTCTCAGCCTACTCATAGTATTTCGATAATAACTCTTATTACGCACATAGAAATGGGACGTGATAAGAACCACTGGAAAATAGACTCTGATGGATTTTTACTGGTATAATACATGTTCATATTGATTTAGAGGAGTTAGTCAGTATGTCTTGAAATGACTCAACTGTGTAAGCCTTGCACTATACAAAATTACGGACTAGCTGCGGTGTTATAGCAATAGCTCCTACTTCCACCATTCAATAGGGATGCATCTAGAATCATTTGAAAGTAGACTTCTATATCTATCTAACGGTTTATCATATACTACAAATAGTTTCATTTAATAAAGATAATTAGACTGAAACTTACTATTTAACTGACATTCTGTGGCTCTGTCCTTCCAAACAGTAGATAGTGTTTTCATTATAACTTTTATTTTTGACATTAGAACAAGACACGAAAACCTTCACTAGAAATTAAACTTAATTATTTATCTAATGACATATTGCATTACCTGTTTCATTTATAAAAGCAGTTCTAAATGGACATAAACTTTTCAGGTACTCAAAGTTTTGCAACTCATCATTTTAACGATTTTTGACTAGTTTGTCATATTTCAGCACTAACTCTTAACATAGACTTCCAATAGGGATTTGATAAGAATTGTTAAAAGTGGACTTGATTATATTTACAACGGTATATAACATGATACCTATTTCTCTTACTACATTGGCAAACTGAATCCAAATTTACAGATTAAAAAAACTAGATAGATTTGCACATTCTAGAGTGCTCGAACTTTGGGATTTTCTCAAATTCCTTTAATCTCTTCACTTAAATTGAAATCAAAACTAGAAATTCTTTATTTAATTGCCCTATTCACAATAATTTATTTAGGTCATGAAGTTTTTGCAAGAAAATAGGAAAAGAACTAGATCAAAGAGGCTCCGTCACCCTAAATTCAATGGCCTTCGAGAGTCTCAAATCTACACCAATTGATCATGAGGGTTTATGAAACTTGATCTTACTTATAAATTTTCCAGGATTTAGATCAATTTAGAAAGAAAAGACATGAATAAAAACCGATTCCCTTCACAGTTAATGGAATCAAACACTAAACTTTATAAGAAATGGAGATCTTGGAAGAGGGAACCCACTTACCTCCACCATCATTGCTCCATCTGGGTGCTCGCCCCTGACCGACCACCACTTAACCGCCCGGTGGCTGGCCGGCCGCCGCCTATCCTGTGTGCGCCACCCAAAACCAGGGGGAGAGAGATTGGGGGAGAGGGAGAAAGAAAATGATATTAAGAGAGGGAGGAAGTAATTGAGAGAGAGAGAAATCAATTTCTGGGGAGGGGGTTTTGTTGTTGATCAGAGGAGAGAATTTGAGAAGAGGAGGGAGAGAGGATTAATCAGAAAATGGATTCTTTTCCCTTTTTCTAAATAAATTCTTATTTTTATATATATATATATATATATATATATATATATATATATATATATATATATTATATATATATATATATATATATATATATATATATCCCACTTACAAATTTTTCACAAATTTATAATAATCTATTTGTACATTAGATTAATCCGATCACGACCTCAAATAATCTGTATAATCTCTTTAGTCAACAATTAAAATACTAAACTAGAATTTTAATAACCGGGGTGTTACAGTTTCAGCCTGTATAACGACTTCTTCACCTTGCAAAGTAGATTTTCTTTACTTGCAGCTTTAAACCCCACTGGCTGAGTCATCAAGATCTCCTCATCAAGATTACCATCGAGAAAGACGATTTTTACATCGAGCTAATCCAGGTCTAAGTCATATTGCGCGACCAATGTCAACAATTTCCGAATGGAAGAGTGTTTTACAATGGGTGAGAAGACCTCATTGTAATTAATTTTCTATTTATGCATAGCCTTTTTGCTGCCAACCTGGCCTTGTAGCAAATAATAGCTCCACCTTGAGATCCTTACTTCTTAGCATGCACCCACTTGAAACCAATGACCTTTTTCTCATTGGGTAATTTTGACAATTGCCAAGTATCGTTCCTCTGAAGAGAGTTCTTTTCCATCTTAGCTTCCTTCCATATCTCAGACTTAGAACTGATTTATGCTTCTCTATATGTAGATGAAATAGAATCTTCTATGACTGGGAGTGTATAGGCCACAAACATATTTGTAGTGAGCCATGCGGCTTCTGTGGGTTTCTTCTACCTCGTCCAACTGCAATAGAATCATGGATTTGACCAATAACATGTTCTTGATTCTCAATGTCTTTAGTATCCTTATCAACTACATGATTCTCATCCGGTGTCACTATAGGTGGAATCTCGAGCGATACTAAACTACTTGGAGTATGTGGAGTAGCATCACTCTCCACATGTTGCGGTATCTCTTTGGTCTTCTTACTCTCCACCTGCTGAGAGTCAGTAGGCTTTGTTGTTAAAGCCTCATCAAATATGACATCTTTTCTCAAAATACTCTTCTTATCTTTTGAGTCCTATACCTTGTAGCTTTTAACACCTTTTTTGAACCACAAAAACACACTTTTCTTCGCTCTAGAATCCAACTTGTCTTCATTGATGCAGTGGTAGATAGGACATCTAAATATCTTAAGCGAATCATAGCCTTGAGCAACTTCCCCTGACCAAACCTCCATGGGAGCTTTACCACCTATCACAAACGATGACAACCTATTGATGAGATACCACAAGGGCTCAGCCTAAAAGGATTTTGACAATTCAAAATTTGATAACATACATCTAACCTTCTCCAGCAAGATCAGATTCATCCTCTCGGCCACCACGTTCTGTTGTGGTGTCTCTCTAAATGTGAAGTGTCTCTCTATGTCCTCATCATGACATTTCTATAGAAAAGGAACACTAGTGTTCTCACCACCATTATCCGAACAAAGTATCTTGAATTCCTTTTTGTGTGCTTCTCCATATGCTTCTTCTACTCTGCAAACAAATCTTCCCATTTGTGTCTCATGGTGTATACCCAACAACGCCTAGAGAAATCATACATGAATGAGACAAAGTAATGCATATTTTCAAGTGATGTCATCTTGGTAGGTCCCCAAACGTCTGTGTGAACGTAATCAAGAATCACCTTTGTATGTTGAATAAGGGTACAATACTTCACCATGGAGAAAATGTGGTAGGTACTACCCGTATCCAAAATCCACCCATAAATATCTGAGTAGCAAATTGTAGGAGTAGTGATCATAAGTGAAACAACTAATGAGTAAAAATTCAAACCATCCACATGTGAACTTTTCACTTGTACAATGTTTGCTTCCACTTTGACTTCTTTTTTTTTATTCTTGAGCTTGGGACAATTAACTTTTTAGTATCCTTCCTCTTTGCAAAAAGCACATAGATTTTTCTTCAAACCAGACCTGAACTTCGATCTTCTAAGATCACTTTTGCCCTTTTGATTGAAACTTCTTCCTCTTACAGTCAGCACCTCTATTGATATGCTATTGGAGGACTTCTTGTCCTTTTGTCTTAGTTTATAGTTCACAAGAGCAACTGACACCTCATTGCAACTAAGGAATTGCTTACCATTGATTAAGGTGAGAACAAAGATCTCATAATCATCATTTAGAAGAGAGCTCAATAATATCAAAGCCTTGTTCTCATCTTTGATCACTTCATCCATATTAGCTAGGTCTGCAGGAAGTTTCGTGTAGTTATTCATGTGCTCGCTGATGAAAATCCCCTTTTTCAACTGGAAGAGATAAAACCTCCTTTTGAGATGCAAGCGATTTTCAATGTTTTTTGTCATATTCGCTCTCTAGGATCTCCCAAATCTTCCTTGCGGAAGTCTCTATTATCACATGATATTTCAGATCATATGTTAGATAAGATCTGATGATGCCACACACCTTTGATTCATCTTATCTCAATATTTCTCCGAGATCTCCTCTGATTTCTTTTCAAATAGAAGAGAATTTTTCAAATTCGATGCAGTTAACTTATCCATTGAAAGTTCATCTAGAGGGGGTGAATAGGTGAAATGCTAATCAAATACGGAATTATAAAAATTATGGCTAATAAAAACTCACACACAAATGAATTCCAAAGAGTGAAGCTGAATTCGCGGTGAAGGGCTCTAGAACTTCTCCTCAAGATTCCTCTTTAAAAGCGTTGAGGTGCTTCAATAGCTATCTTAGATCAAGGCAAGTTAGGTATAATATCAAGCATATATAGATGAGTAATAATATCAATGTAAAATATAAATAAGAGTAGAGTTCAGTTGAGAGATAGGCAAATGCAAATATAAGGATATATTTCAAGGTTCAAGTTACTTGCTCTACGTCCCCGCCTTCACGGCGGGAAGGATTTACACTATCTCCATAATAGATACAAACTTTAATCCTCTGCACAAGAGGAGACATAAAGCCAATGCACAAAGTAAATCACCTCTATACAAGAGGGAAGGCATAAAGCCAATACTCCTTTACACAAGTGGAGGGCACAAAGCTAAATGCATAAAGCAAATTGGAGGTTACAATCCATAATGATCACAAAGATCTCTCACAAAGAATCTCATAATACAAGATCTTAAAGGATAGCTTTTACAGTAATAACTCAAGCTTAAGAGAAAATAAAGATTTTGAAAATGAAGCTCTTTAGATAATAATTAGGAAAACTTCTATGAAGATATAGAAACTTGAAGAACAAAAGTTGAATTTTCAAAAACTTATTTTCTTTTATTTTTCAAAACATTGAAACACTTGAAATAAACACACTTAAAGATGTGGAGTTGAAGCTCAAAAACTTGTTGAAAGCTCTATTGAAAATAGGAAAGATAGCACTTGAAAACTATTAAAAATATCTTCAAAAATCTTTTAGAAAACTCTCCCAAAACCCCCATTTATATAGGCCCAAAAAAATAAAGTCGTTGGAGAAAAAACCAGGCCAAATAGGCCTTACGGTCGACCGACCGGTCGACCACCCAACAACTATATTTTTACCCATTGAGGTTTACTGGTCGACCGGGTGGTCAACCGTGCCCAACATCTAGAGAACAACGCTCTCTTGTAGTCGACTACTTGGTCGACTGAAACCAACAGAGAGCACTGAGTCTCTCTGCGGTCGACTGGTCAGTCGACCGACATGCACAACCCTAGGCTCGTGAACATCTGATCGACCGGGCGGTCGACTGGGTTCAGCCCAAAAACTATATTTTTGTCTTTTTTAGAAATCATTTTAAATCCAATTAAATACCAATAAATCTAAATAAATTCTACAAAAATAAGTTTAATTAAATACATCAAAGTACAAATATGAGTGATAAAAAATAAATACATATTACAAGCATGTGACCTGTTTTTGAGATAAAAATTTCAATCTTAAAAACAAAATGTATTTTTCTAAAAATTAAACTTTTAAATGTAAATCTTGTTTTTCTCAGTATAAACACAAAAACAAGTTACTGAAATTCAATTGAACTCCAACGTGTATGATAAAATGATATAAATTTATTTTTGACAATATATTTCATTAAAACAACTTTTGGTTAAAACGAAACTTAAACTCATGAAATTAACTCATCAAAATAAGTTTCTTAAACACAATAGAGGCACCAATGTATAAGAATGAAATCCAATACACATACAAACATATGAACTTGCATTTTGATGAAATCTATTCATGAAATCAAAAATGTAATTTATTTAAATCAAACGGGTTAAACTGAAAACCAAAACTCTTGTGTGTGTGTGTATGCGCGTATATAAGCTTGAGAAATTAAAACTAATCTATTCTATATAAATCTTCTAAACACGTGCAAATGCTAGACATAAATCTTCTTATAGATCTTCTTCTCCAAGTAGATTTGATCCAAACTCGATTCTTGTAGAGGTAGACTCCTCCTTGAGTTTTAGATATGATCTTTATGCTTGAGCTCTTGAATCACTATGTGTTAGCTTCAAAACTAGACTATGAATCTTTTCTTGAAGCTAAACACCAACTAAGATCTTAATCAATATCTGAAACTTAAACAGCACAAGATCATTAGCAGTATAATTACATGAGTTAATCATCATCAAAACTAGAGTGATGGCCTTTGGGCCAACAATCTCCCCCTTTTTGATGATAACAAAACTTATGGAGTTATATATGCATGAATAAAGAAGAACTCAATAGAAGCTCCCTCTTAACTTATGTATAAACACAAGAACAATAAGATACTCAATAAAAGCTCTATATACTAAACAAATCAAACAAATCATGAATATAAAAACATATATAAAACACATATATGCAAAAATATATAATCATATAAAAAACAAATCATGAATATAAAAACACATATAGGCAAAATATATAATTACATTCATGTAAATAACAAATAATGAATGTAAAAACATATTTAAAACACATATATGCAAAAATATATAATCACATGCATATATAAACACTAAATTTCTCTCTTTTTTTGGTCAAATCATCAACAAAGGGGTAAAGGAAACAAGATAAAATATATGTGATATTAATCTATGCCAAGAAGAGACGTTAAGTTCACTCTCCCTGCATGTATGTATTATATGAAGAAGAGATGACTAAACCCCAACCCATATAAGCAAAATATAGAACGTATAGATGAAAATGTTATGCCTTATACCTGTGTACGATATAGAGAAGAGAGGTCAATCTCTTCTTCATACAATACACTAATCATAAATTTACATATAGATAAGGCGTTAAGTTAACTCCCCTTGCATATTATCAAAACAACCAATTGAAAATTTTGATAAACCAATTTAAAATAAACATAAATACATCAATTTGAATACATGAATACCAGTGAGAATCAATTAAAAGTCAGCAAATGATGTTATTTGAAAATTTAGTATGATATCAAAAAATATCAATTAAAATGAGATGGATAAAAATGAATACTAATTAGCAAAGCAATTAGAAATGTAGATACCAATTGTAGTAATTGATACCAATTGGAAATATGAACATTTGCTAAAAGAAAATATTTTTCTCAAAAAGCTTGGGAATAAGATATAATTTAAATTTAAATTAAGAAATTTCTCTCTTTTTTTGAAACAAATAAAGAACCAATGCATAAGCTAAAAAAATAATACCAATTGAAATTAATACCAATTTATGATACCAATTTTAAATGAACATAAGCTTAGCATGAAACAAATTGTGCTATAAAAACATATATGAACATTAGTAAACAAGTACATTGAATCATATATATGTATACCAATTGAAATACTATTCAAAATATAAAGCATGCATATATAGATAAGTATGAATGAGTATACAAAAGTCAAATATATCATGTGAGTCATGTGCATAACATATTGAAATCACTAACCTACATGCATATGTCAAGAGAATAGTTATTTAAACATATGCAAGGCATAATCATCCAACCATCCTCCCATTAAGGGTAGATATTTTAAAAAATAATAATTTGAAAATAGTTAAGTATCGATTGAAAATACAAACATGTGAAGAATTAAAACAAATTATTTTGAAAACTAGTTCAAAATTCTTCAAACATGAAACCATATTATATATCTTATGAAATATGGTAATTGCATAAGAATTATCACTCAAAATCTATATAGCATGAAGATGTTCATGAATGAAATGCAAGTAACAAAGTCCATTAGAAATAACACGAGTAAAAATAAAGTGAGTGCACAAGATTCATGTAAATAATATTTTCATGAAAATAAAATAATTTTGTATAAAATCAAAACTCCTTGAAATTTTTTTCATACTTTGACACATAGAAAACTTGATTTGTAAAAATATAAAATCACAAATCAAGAAAAAAATTTCATAAAAAAATATTAAGATTAGTGGAGATGATAAACTCAGATCATCAAAACATATCCACCAACATGATATTCAATAAGCACGTGAACATGTAAGATAAACTTCAAGATATATGTAAACTTTTCAAAGCTAAAACATACACATATATATCTATAAATTAAGTAAACAAAAGAGTATATGACATACAAATTAAGTGTCTCAAGGATAAAACATGTATATCACTTAGTTTTAACAAGATTTACAAATACGTGAAGCAAAAGCCAATTTAGTAGAGATGATAAACTCAGATCATCATAACATATCCACCAATATGATATTCAATAAGCACATGAAGATGTAAGATAAACTTCAAGATATATGTAAACTTTTCAAAGCTAAAACATACATATATATGTCCATAAATTAAGTAAACAAAAGAGTATATGACATACAAATCAAGTGTCTCAAGGATACAACATGTATATCACATAGTTTTAACAAGATTTACAAAGCAAAAGCCAATTTAGAAATAATCTCATATAGGGTTTAAACATGTATGGCATGTAGGTTAAGCGTATATCAATGATTATATATGTATATAATAAGTTTTGACAAAAAGAAAATTGCATCTAAACGTATAAACCAAACCAAGATTTGCAAAAATATAAATAATGAACACATGTAAACAATGACTTGTTAAAAATTTAATTTAAAGTATAAACTAAATATAACATGGAGGATAGAGATAGTTACCAATGCTAATGGGACTACTCTCCATATCTCCAAAAATAAGGTGGTCCTCCCACCTACACTCCTTGATTGTGCTGCATCCATAGATATATCCATCAAGTTTCAATTGAATCAATCACCAAAGCACCAAACCTCTCACATCTTTTGAGAGCCCACACCTACATCAAACACAATGAATGTGAATTTTGGTACTCAAATCTTTTTGGATCCTTGGGAGTTAGTATCTTTTCAAACCCATGCTTTGGCATAAAATATTTATTTTATCACAACAAAATTGTGCTAAATGGCATTTGCGGCCGCAATGTGTACAAGTGTACATTTTAGATACATATGAGTGTGAGCATGGTGTGCATGTGGTTTATATCATGGAGGGTGTTCATGTATATGTGGAACATGTTTCTTACGAAACATGGATTCCAAGCTACTATGATCAAAAGCACATTGCCTCAAAGTTGAGCTTAAAAAATCAATGTTCTTTTTTATATCAAAAATCTCATTGTCAATATTAGAAGAGGAAACAGCATGAGCATGAGAAATAAAATTCTTTATCACTTTAGTAATAGGAATAGAAATATTTCTTTTACAATCAAAACATTTTTCAAAGAGTCTTTTTCTTTTGAAATAAAAACAATCTCATTTTTCAAAATCTCATTTTCTTTTGAAACAAAATCAAGTTTGAGTTTTAAAGAATCCTTTTCTTTTAAAGCAAAATCTCTATATTTAGAAATCAACTCAACATGGTTTTTTTTTAAGATTTATTTTCATTTAAAATTTCTTCTTTCTCATTTAAAACACAATGAAGTTTTGAAAATAGAAGCTCATTTTCTTTCTTCAATTTCAAACTCTTATTTTTCAGTAATTTATATTTTCTAATAAATCCTCACAAAACATGGAAAGCTCTTCATTCCACATATTAGCATCCTCATTTAACATGCTTGTACTATCATCAAGATCAGATTTCGAGTTCGCCTCAAAAGAGTCATTCTCTTGAACCATAAAGCATTCTTGGTCGGATTCATCTTCACTTGATTCTCTCTCCATACCATTTGGACTTTATTCTTTAAGAGAGATCAATGTGTTATATACTGTAAAAGTGAAATCACAATTAGCAACCCTAGAGATATAATCATTATTAAGAATTTTCTTAAGTGCAATCATGGCTTGTGCATTAACATCAAAATATTTGCCATTATCACTATAAGATTCTTTTGTTGTGACAAGGTAGAGATGTAATCCTAACTCTTTAAGATATGAACTCATTTTGATTTTTCACATATCGATGTAAGAAACATCAAACATAGGTGGAGCAAAATTAATTCATGAGTGTGTAAAACAAATATAATGACTAGCAAATAAGGATCACTCCTCAATGGTTAAACAGAATATCATGGCACTAGCTCTGATACCAATTAAAAGTTTACCTATATGGGGGTGAATAGGTAAAGTGATAATCAAATGCAGAATTACAGAAAACTATGGCTAATAAAAACTAAAACACGAATGAATTCTAAAAAGTGAAGCTGAATTCGAGGTGAAGGGCTCTAGAACTTCTCCTCAAGATTTCTTCTTTATACGAGTTGAGGTGCTTCAATGGCTCTCTTAGATCAAAGCAAGTGTAGGCACAATATCAAACATATATAGATGAGCAATAATATCAATGCAAGATATAATTAAGAGTAGAGTTGAATTGAGAGATAGACAAACACAAACACAAGGATACGTTTCAAGATTCAAGCCATTTTCTTTACGTCCCCGCCTTCACAGCATGAAGGATTTTCACTATCTCCACAAAAGAACTCCACAAAGAATACAAATTCCAATCTTCTACGCAAGAGGAGGCACAAAACTAATGCACAAAGCAAATCAACTCTACACAACAGGGAGGGCACAAAGCCAATACTTCTCTACACAAGAAGAAGGCACAAAGCCAAATGCACAAGGCAAATTGGAGGTTATAATTCTTGGTGACCACAAAGATAACAAATAAAAAATCTCACAATACAAGATTCTAAAAGATAGATTTTGCAATGATACCACAATCTTGTGAGAAAACGAAGATTTCGAAAATGAATCTCTTTAGAAAACAATTGAGAAAACTTTTATGAAGATATAGAAACTTGAAGAACAAAACTTAATTTTTCAAAACTTGTTTTCTTTGATTTTTAAAACTTTGAAATACTTGAAATAAGCACACTTAAAGATGTGTAATTGAAGCTCAAAAACTTGTTAAAATCTTTGTTGAGAATATGCATGATAGCACTTGAAAACTGGTTGAAAAACTCTTCAAAAATCTTTTAGAAAACTCTCCCCAAAATCCCATTTATATTGGTCCAGAAAATTAGAGTTATTACGGCAAAACCTAGGTCAAATTGGCCTTGTGATTAACCGATCGGTCAACCGTCCAATGACTATATTTTTAGCCGTTAGGTTTTGTCAGTCGACTGAGCGGTCGATCGTGCCCAATATCCAGAGAGCAAAGCTATATGGCAGCCTATCGCTTGGTTGAACAAAACCAACAGGGAGCACTAGGTCTCTCTATAGTTGACTGGTTGGTCAACTAACATGCATAGCCCTAGGCTCGTGCACATCCGGGTGATCAGGTGGTCAACCGGGCTCAGCCCAAAAACTAAATTTTTGTGTTTTTTAAAAATCTTTTTAAATCCAATTAAATCTCAATAAATTTTACAAAAATAAGTTCATGTAAATTCATTAAAGTACAACTATGTGTGATAAAAAATCAATATATATTACAAACATGTGAAGTTGTTTTTGAGATAAAGAATTTCATTCTTAAAAATAAAACGTATTTTTCTAAAATATGATCTTTTAAATGGAAATCTAGTTTAAAAAAACTAAATATAAACGCAAAACTAGTAATTGAAACTTAATTGAAGTCTAATGTGTATGAATAGAATTCAATACACATATAAAGTGATATAAACTTATTTTTGATAATATATTTTATAAAAAACAACTTTTGGTAAAAACGGAACTTAAACTTATAAAATGAACTCATCAAAATAAGTTTCTTAAACACAATAGAGGCACCAATATGTATGGATGAAATCCAATATACATACAAACCATATAAATTTGTATTTTGATGAAATATGTTCATGAAACTAAAAACATATTCTAGTTAAATCGAAATGGGTTAAACCAAAAATCAAAACTCTTGTGTGTGTATAAGTTTAAGCAATCAAAACTAATCTATTCTATACAATTCTTCTAAACACTTACAAATTCTAAACATAAGTCTTCTTGTGGATCTTCTCAAAGTAGACTTGCTCCAAACTCGAGTCTTGTAGAGCTAAACTTCTCCTTCAGTTCTAGATTTGATCTTTATACTTGAGCTCTTGAATCACCATGTGTTGAATTCAAAACTTGACTATTTTAAAACTAAACACCAATTAAAATTGATTAAGGTTGAACCCGCACAAAAGATTAGAGTTTAAGAATGAAGATTAAGAACGTGCTAGGTTGTTTAATATTACCGCTATAGCAAGTCACTATGCGAGTCGTGATCTACAAGGAGGAACTGCGATGGAAGTGTTTAGGTAATCTTTCTTAGTTTTACTAAAACCGGTTAAAACATTTGTTTTAGTTGCTTAAAAGAAAATGAAAGAGTTGAGTTAGAAAAAAGAGAAAAGAAAAGAAGAAGATGGTGTTGGTATTTTAGATGAGAGAATAAATATGTTAAATAGAAAGAATTAAAGGAATAAAGAAAGAGTTGGCATTAAAAGTGTTTCTAAACTAAGAAATAAAGAAATAAAGAGTTACTTATCTCTTGTTGATTATCGTACCTTGGATCATTGGCGAAGGCTTACCTTACTTCGAGGCGATCAACGCACAACCCATATGATTGGACTCAATCCCCGTCTATATTACATCATCAAGATGAGCAAGCATTAAATGATACGTACACTTAAAAGGAAGAATTCATTACCATGAGCTATCAGTGACACTCACAAAGACAAGACGATTCTGATGCTACTAGATTCATATAGATATTTAATCAAACCTAAAAAGGCAATAAAAAGAAGAAGAAAAATAAGCTTTTGATTTGATTAAAAAACAATGAAAGAAAAGAAAAAATTACATCGGTGTCACTTCTCAATACAATTCTCTCTCTCTTTTTAACATAAATCTCTTCTCTAATCTAAGTTTACATAAAAATAGAAAATTACATAAATAAAAAGAAAAACTTAAGTTAAAACTAAAACAAAAGCCTAATCTAAACTCTCTACTGGAGTGATGGTCGTTTCCTTCGAATTGCGCAATATTTATAGCTGAAATGGAGATGGGAGAAGCGTTTGAAGATAGGGGAGAAAATGTTCCCCTAAATTCCACCAGATTGTCATTGATTCACGATAAGGATCTGGCTGTAGGGCCAGACCCTGGTGCATGGGATCAACATTGCTCTGATACTCTTTTATCTTCAATTAGATTTTCAGTTTTAAGCTCTGGATTTGGCGATATCTCCATTGATCTTGAAGCTAACTATATAAATCTGATTTTAACTGACTTTTATTTGGTATTATCTTCACTGATATGCTCTGATCTTCAGTTAGAACTATCCCGATCATTGACTTTGATTTAAGCATATTTAAATCTGAATTTAATTAGGCTTTTGGGCTCATTTTCTCTCCTTCTCCATTAAACAAGGCCTGCACAATATTAGACAAAAAGATGATTAAATAACAGGGTTTATTACAAAATAAATGTGAATGTGACAATAAATAATATAATATTAGTGACTGATCACACTCCCACGCCTATCTTTTGTTATCCCCAAGCAAAACAAATAAATGTAAAATAGAGCTAACCTAATCTAACTCACTTTCTTAGGAATCACAGTTGCACTTAGCACGTGCAACAAGCCGTTAAACCGCTAGGTTACTCGTAGAGAAAGATTTTGTCTCGTGAGAGTTTTTAGTGAATTACACTCACAAAATTCATAAAGAAAGAAAAACAAAGTGTTAGTATTTTTAAAATGAAAAAACATATTTGAAGTAATTTTGCAAAAAGTCAAGTAATCTAAAAGTCATGGGAATATCAAACTATTCATTCCAAAACGTATTGTCTATTTAAAAACTTATTATCAATCAAGATAAGAATTAAAACTGTATTTCTCATCCAGTGTATTATTTTGCCCTAAGTCATATTCACACTTGTGACCGTGAATATTTAACTAAAAATTCAACTCTAACTCTTATGCCTTATTTTTACATATTTTGGTGATAATATTCTTTAGTTCTATTAGCCTTTCTAGTTCGCCAATGTAACGAGCCTTAGGTCGGTGACTCTCAAACTGGACGGTCTTAGAGCACCAAGTGAAAGAACACCCCAAGAACTTAAGGATTCGAGCTAACAAGACCACAAAACTAAGAGTTTTTATTAATTATATGGATCACTTTTAGGTGAGAATACTTTAACTTTATGAGGCACAAATACCCAGCTTAATTAGAGAATTTTTAATATTTAATAGATATATTTTTTTATATATAAGCCATAAGAATTGTTTCGATACATATATTGCATAAACATTATTACATTCCTGCATATATTCTATAATAAATCATTACAAACTCACTTGTCTTAATGTCCTAATCCTTGCAGGTGGATAAAGAGAAGATAAACATGAATCCTATCTAAAGAAACCTAAAAGTTCAAATGAAATAGGGATCGACTCAAATTCAGACGATCTAGAGGCTATCTTATCGGAGGGTTGGATTTACCGGATAAGATAATACTATAAAAATTCAAAAAAATAAATTTTTGAAGACCCTATCGGTTTTGCTGAGAATAAATAGATAGAGAGAAGATCAATAGATGAGATGAAGCAATTTAAAAATGGATTCAGACTTGATATATTTTAGCATTTTAATCATAACTTTTGCTATTAAAACTCAAATCTGATAATTCAAGATGATTCAAAAAGAAGATTTAAAGGGTTACAACTCTTCTATTGATCCCTATTTTAAATTCTATCATTTGATAAGTAAATTCAGCAATCAACACACCAATAAGCTGCAGATCAGAATTCTGAAAAAATCAAATTAAGTTTGGAGATGAGGGAAAAATTCAAATTCAAAAATAGCTAGCTTCTTCTATCTTTTTATGCTCTCCCTTGTCCCTATTTTCTTATAAATGCATGTATTTATTGAGAGAGAGGAAAAGATCAGAAAGCTGAAAAGCCAAAAAAGAAGAGTTTTGAGCGTTGTAATGCGAGTTAGAGGAGATCGAGGGTTTTGTAATAAAAAATTATTGAATAAAATTCAGGATTTTTCTTCAAGATTGTGCACCATCTTCAACATAAGTCTCCTTTATTTTTTCTTTATATTTTTATTTAATGCAATTCTTTTATTTTCTTTTTATGTTTGATTCTATGAATTCATTCCTAATATTACGCATATTCTTCTCTCTTTTCTTTTATTAGTTCTTTTTATTTTTAGCATCATTTGGAGGAGGAAAACATCAAGGCAATGATAAGAAATAAGTTCACTGGTTTATCTTCTTCTTCTCTTTGTATCAATCTCTTAATTTCTTTTTATTCACTTTAGTTATTCAAATCTTTTGCAAAAAGGTTAGTATTTCTTTCTTCTTTTACTTTCTTTATATTTTTATTTGGCTTTTGCTTTCTTCTACAAGATCTTTATTTTTTTTTAAAAACAAATATTTCAACCACATCCAAGGGATTTCTCAACTAGAGAAAGATAAAAGTTAGATTTTTAATAACTAGATTATTAAGAACAAGTCTCTATGAATTCGATCCTATACTTGTCACTACACACTTTCCTATAAAGATTCTAGCATGTTTAGCTTTCATAACTTGTACGTGATTCAATAACGATGGAGTTTTTCATGAACTTCAAATTGCGAGCAGTTTTTGGTGCCGTTGCCGGGGACTTGTGAAAATTTTGGTTTTGAAAATCAACATCTAATCTTGTTCTAGTTTAATATTAAAAAATTTTCAAAAATTTAAAATAAATTCAGAAAGTTAAATCTTAAAAAAATTCAAATTCTTTTCTTTTTTATTTTTTTCTTTCCATCCCTAAGATTTAATGTCAAATTTTCTTTTGTAGGGATATTGCATGAATAGAGGAAGACTTGAACAACAAGAAGAAGCTTACTTGCTTATGACATATTGCTTTGTTAAAATAAAATAAAATAATAAAAAATTGCTTGCTACAAAGTCGCCGAAAAGGTTAGTATTTTCTAGTTCTACCCACGAATCTCTTGTCAGTAGGGTTTTGGAGGTGCTTATTTATTGAATTTTGTGTTGCATTAGTGCATACTTGCATACAAAATTCTTAAGAGTTGTCCCCCCTCACATAAGGGCGAGATTTCATCACCCGTTTCTTGGCTCAAAAATCACAACAGCATATAAGTTTTTTTCCAATCTTGAACTAATTTAAAATCAATTAGAACTTAGCCACCAGGATTTCGAGCTCATTAAGTGGAATTATTGTGGGGAAGACTCCACTGAACACTTTCAAGCTTTCGAAGAGGGACTTCCTTGTCTAGAAAAGGTGATTTACCCATTGCGGTGATGCCTGGCCTAAAAGAAGAACTGAATCGCTTGTTTGACTGGTTTGACCGATAAACGCACAATCCTTTCAACCTAGTTAGGAGCTATCTAACTAGGGAGAATTCTATTCTCTTAAGATTAGTGGTTAAAAAAATTGATTACCTTTAAATTAATTTCAAGATAAAGAAAAACACTTGATTGCAATTGATTGGTTGAGTCATCTTGTGTATAATCTTATCGAGGATTAAGAAAATCCTTCATCAGGGTAGTACCCTGGTTCATGTGAAAGTAGATTCATGTTTAGGGTCGATTAGAATCCATTACTGCTTCTTACCTTATGGCAACAATGGATGACGCCAATGAAATAAACAAATGACCTTAAAGGATTACATGTATCCTACAAGGTCCACCCAACCTTCCTGTATCACCTTGCCAGCCCTTATGATTTTTGAGATTCAATTTGGGATGATACAGATGCTTCTAGTCTTTCAGGGATTGACAAATGAGAACCCATACCAACATGTTCGGAAATTTGAGGATATTTGTAGAACCATGAAGTATCATCAAATGACAGAGGAATCCTTAAAACTTAGTTAATTCCCCTTTTCTCCAAAAGAAAGAGCCAAATCTGGGCTTCTTTCTCTCCAAACGCGTTCAATTTCTACTTGGGTAGGATTAGCCGAAGCCTTCTATCGGAAGTTCTATTCTAAGCAGAAAACTGCTACCATACGTCAAGCCCTCAACACCTTTCATCAACTGCAAAGGGAGACATTCTTCACATATTTTGAAAGATTCAAGGATCGTTTACTTAAGTGTCCCCATCACGGATTCGAAAAGATCCGTTTGATTTAAATTCTTTAAGAAGGATTAGACTACTCGAATAAGATCATAATTGAGTCCCTTTGCAATGGAACATTCACGAGCAAAATGACCGATGATGCATGACAATTTTTTGAAGAGGTAGCAGAAAACACCCTAGAATGGGAGCTTGTTAGTGTTGATATAAGCAACTCACCACCACAACTACCACTAACAGGAGTAGTATACATAAAGTTAACCCCAATTTTGAGAGAATTACCAAATTGATATTAGTAGTACGAAGCCTTGAAGCATTAGAATTAAGCAGGGGAGCACAATCTTCAACTCCCAAACCATCCAAGCTGGTGGTATGTCTCCCGTTTGTGTCCTTTGTGACAGCCAAGACCACTTGGTTGAACAATACCCCGGGTTGTCAATTATCAAAGCGGAGCAAGCAAATATACTCAATACATTTCATAAGCGCAATCCCAACAACAACCCATTTAGTAAAATATACAATCCGGGATGGCGAAATCATCCCAACCTTTCATGGAAGTCTCCTCAAGGACAAGGATATGGTGGATCATCATCATTTCAAGGACCATCTTCTAATAATCAATTTCACAAGGAAAATTAATTCAATGCAATACCATTTGTCCCTCCATATGTCCCTCCCAATCAAAGAAAACAATCTTTAGAGGACACTCTGCGACAATTCATGCAAAGCCAACTCATAACTAATCAAACTCAAGACCTAATGTGTCACAATCAGGATCATATGAGGGCCAGGCTCGAGGTTTAGATAGAACAGTTAGCTGCAACTGTTAGAGAGAGAAGGACATTTTCTTAGTCAAATTGTGCCCAACCCGAGAGGATAACCTGCTACTCAAATACTCCTGCTGGCCAGTTTGAAATTAGTTCTGATTCAAACCGTCAAGTCCAAGCCATCCACACTTTACGATCAGGCAAGAGAGTGGACAACCAAGTCCAAGATCCACCAAACAATCCTAATATTATAATAAAAAAAGAACCAAAGGAGTCAACAAAGAAAGATGATCAAGTTAGTGTTGACAATTAAGATAAGTCTTTGTGTCTAAAGCCCCATTTCCTCAATGTCTTCAAACAACTAGGAAGAAAAATCACTGTGAGAAAATTTTAAAAGTTTTCAAACACATCCAAATCAACAATCCCTTCTTAGATGCCATTAATCAGATACCTTCATATGCCAAATTTCTAAAGGACCAAACCACGGTCAAGAGGAAAGTTATATGCCTCATGAAGCTGTATTTGCTGCACAAGCATATGTCTCATCCAGCAACCCATTGCACCCAAATATGAGGATCCAGTCTAACTATTTTTATTAGGATAGGAGATCAGGTTATGGATCGGTATCTACTAGATTTAGGGGCAAGTGTAAACATTTTACCCTATTCTGAGTACAAACAATTTGGTTTAGGGGAGTTAAAACCCACTAATCTTACATTGTTTCTAGCAGATAGGTCAGTTAAGGTCCCCAAGAGAATTGTTGAGGATGTTATTTTGAAGGTCGACGAATTCTATTTTTCCACTGACTTTGTGGTCTTAGACACTGAACCAATTAGAGATCCAAGCAATCATTATCCTGTGATTTTAGGGAGATCATTCCTTGCTACCGCTGATGCTATTATTATATGAAGGAATAGAGTCATAACTTTGTCATTTGGGAATATGACAGTTGAGCTAAACGTTTTTCATACTAGTTCCCAACCACATGTAATGGACAATCATGAGGAGGTCAACATGATTGATGTGTCGGTCAATCACACCTTTGAGGAGTCTTGCTATGAAGACCCCTTGAGAAATGCTTGGCCCATTTTGGAATGAATTTTGATATTGACGAGTCTATAGAAGAGGTCAACATATTGTTAGATTCTGCCCCCATCATGGACACCAACCTATGGAGACCTAAGGTAGAACCCTTGCCATTGTCAACATCTGTTCATATTCCATCAATCGTTGAGCCTCCCAATTTGGAGCTCAAATCTTTACTCAACACATTTAAGTATGCGTTTCTAGGTGAGTCAGAAACCTTACCTGCAATCATATCATCTCATTTAGACAAGGACCAAGAAGAAAAATTGCTAGATATTCTTTTGGAACATAAGAAAGCCATAGGATGGACCATAGTAGAAATTAAGGGAATTAGCCCCTCCGTGGTAATGCAACAAATTCATCTTGAAGAGAATGCCAAGATCCCGAGAGAACCATAGAGGCGTTTAAACCCTGTTTTGAAAGAGGTGGTGAAAGCAGAGAAAATAAAATTGTTAGATGCGAGTATCATTTACCCTATCTCTGATAATCAGTGGATTAGTCCGGTACAAGTTGTACCCAAAATGTCTGGAGTCACAGTTGTTACTAATGAGAACAATGAGTTGATTTTAACTCGTGTTCAAACTGGTTGACGAGTGTGCATAGACTATAGGAAACTTAACTCCATGACTAGGAAAGATCATTTTCCTCTGCCTTTCATTGACCAAATGTTAGAACGTATTGCCAGTCACGATTACTATTTCTTCCTCAATGGTTATTCAGGATATAACCAAATCCACATTGCTCGTGAGGATCAAGAGAAAACAATATTCACGTGTCTATTTGGCACATTTGCCTATCGTCGCATGCCCTTTAGGCTATACAATGCACCGGCCACTTTTCAGCGGTGTATTTTGAGCATCTTTTCGGATATGGTCGGGCGATTTCTAGAGGTTTTCATGGATGACTTCTCTGTCTTTGGGTCTAATTTTGATGAGAATTTATGTCATCTATCATTGGTATTGATAAGATGCAAGGAGAAAAACCTAATTCTTAATTGAAAAAAATGCCATTTCATGGTGAAATCCGGGATTGTCTTAGGACACATTATTTCTGATTGAGGTATAAAGGTTGATAAAGCTAAGGTAAAGCTAATCGTCAAATTACCACCTCCTAGAACTGTTTGAGAGGTTCGATCTTTCTTAGGCCATGCTGGGTTTTACCGCCGCTTTATCAAAGATTAGCAAAGGATGTTCCCTTTAGTTCACCCTTTCTTGTTTGGAAACCTTTGAAAGGCTAAAGACCAAGTTAACCTCGGCACCCATCATCCGACCACCTGAGTGGAATCACCTATTTGAGGTGATGTGTGATGCTTCTGACTATATTGTAGGGGTTGTCCTAGGCCAACAAGTGGATAAACTTTCTCATGTCATTTTCTATGCCAGTAAGACTCTTAATGAGCCCAGCTAAACTATTCCACCACTAAAAAAGAGTTGTTACCAGTCATTTTTGCTATTGACAAATTCTGTACATACCTTATAGGTTCTAAGGTCCTAGTCTACACCGATCATGCAACTTTAAAGTACCTTCTCATGAAAAAGGATGCTAAAGCTCGTTTAATCCGTTGCATCTCATTACTACAGGAATTCGACTTACAAATCCATGATAAAAAGGGAGCTGAGAATGTTATAGCAGATCATTTATCTAGGATTGTGGTTAAATCTGTGTCTGACTCATTACTTGTCCATAAGACATTTCCTGATGAGCAATTAATGTTTGTCTCCTCTTCGATTATTCCGTGGTATGCTGACATTGTGAATTACCTTGTCACGGATGCCCGATTCATAGACCAAGCAAGAACGATTGTGTTTTTTAGCTAGTGTCAAAAGGTTCTTCTGAGATGAACCATACTTGTTCAAGTACTGTCCCGATCAGATCATTCGACGCTGCGTTCCTGACTCAGAATTTAGGAACATCCTTTCATTTTGACATGACCAATCCTGTGGAGGTCATTTTAGTGGGAAGAAAATGGTCGCAAAAATTTTGCAATGTGATTTTTACTGGCCCATTCTATTTCGTAATGCTCATATCTGTTGTAACTTGATTCTGATGATACATTTGTGAAGCCATTTTATTAGAGCTCTATCTCACAAGTTTATATAAGAGTTCTACATGCTCAAGACTTTCCAAAAATAATGGCTATAGATGTATATTGTAATATTTATTAGAATGTTAAAAGCCTTGAACATACACACATCTCTTAAGTCTATAAGTCGACTTATTATCAAGCATAGTCAACTTATACCAACTATAGTCGACTAACCCCTAACTATAGTCGACTTAGGTTTATTTCTAGATGCATACCAACTTTCTGTTTCTGATCTGTATGCACTATTAGTCGACTTATAAGTCTTTATAGTCGACTAATATAAGTCCTAGTCGACTTATACTTTTTACTGGTTGACTAATTTAAATTTTCAGAAACATGTCTTTTGTATCAGCCAAACCCTAGTCGACTTGCCCCCTTTATTAGTCGACTAATGTAGGCATAAGTTATTCTTCTAGTCGACTAACCTCCATACCCTAGTCGACTAATGGCAGTTTCTGACTGTTAAACAGTTTCTGATTTCTAGAATTTTATCCAACGTTTCAATATTCAAATTTGTCCTAATAACTACCCTAACTGACCATAGATTTCAGCTATAAATAGGGATGTTGTCTTAGGCTAAAGACACCAATTCATATTAATAGTTTTCTACCCAAAAACTCTGTTCAAAAATCTATTTTTCAGAAAATTATTTTCACTTTCAATTCTTCACTCAAATTCTAATTCTTTAGTGAAAATTTCTGAGGATCCACCTATAAGAGTCCTTGTTCATGATCACATACAGATTCAAGACATATAGGATTGTTTGTATTCATTCAAAGAGAAAGATTGTACAAGAGCATCTTCGGAATGAATAGAGGTTGTACAAGGTGTTATGTCTTCTTGGTTATAAGAAGAGTTGTATACATTTGGCAAAGGGGATTTATCAAGTGGTATACAAGGTGTTGATTTTGGGTGTACAAAATCAAAGGTTAAAGGAAAACCTTAAGCGGGTGGCTTGGGGACTGGATGTAGGTCAAGAGGACCGAATCAGGATAAATCACATTTGTTTGCGTTTGATTTACTTTCTATGATTTATTTCATTTTCTTGCAAGTTATTTTATTTAACATTAATATCTTTGTTTGAGTATTGACGTAATTTTTTGATACTACGATTGAAATCATTTTGGGACCAACAATTGGTATCAGAGCCCGGCCTGGCATACTCTATCAGAGCCCTGCATACCCAGTCCACAACCTACAAGGATAGCAACGGAGTTTCCTTCATTGTAATTCAGAGAAGGACATTCTACACAATGTCCACCACTATTTGATGGATCGAACTACAACTACTGAAAGTGTAGAATGAAGATTTACTTGCAATCGCTCAACTACGAACAATGGAATATAGTAGAAGCAGCGTACACCAAACCGACTACCCATTACAACGCTTGGAGTGATGATCAAAAGAAGAATGCGAACCTTGATGCCAAAGCGATGAATGCATTATTCTGTGCTTTAACCAAAGAAGAATTCAATCTTGTGTCAACAGTCACATCTACAAATCAAATATGGCACACTCTACAGGTAACACATGAAGGCACAAATAAGGTTAAAGAATCTAAAATTTCTATTCTTGTCTACAGGTTTGAACTATTCAAAACGAAGGAGAATGAAACCATCTCAGAAATGGTTACAAGGTTCACCGACATAATAAATTCCTTAGCATCCCTTGGAAAGGAATATACCCAAGTCAAAAAAGTTCCTAAGATCCTTCATGCACTCATATCAGATTGGGAGAAGAAGACAACTGCAATCGAAGAAGCAAATGATCTCTCCACTATGTCATTAGAAAACCTCATTCGTAATTTAATGGCATATGAAGTATAACTGGAAGATAAAAAGAAGGATGAACGATAACCTTTCTCAAAGAAGAAAGAACTTGCCTTCCATGCATCCTCAGATACGGACAATTCAAATGATGACGAAGAGGAGATGGCAATACTCTCAAGAAAATTCAGAAAGTTCTTAAAGTAAGGTAAGTTTAAATGTTTTAATTGTAATAAAACAGGTCATATGAAGAAGGATTGCCCATTGCTAAAAAACAAAGGTAAATTCAAGAGCAAAAAGTTTAAAAAAAAGAAAGACTATCAAGCATCATGGGAAAATAATGATTCCTCTTCCTCTGACGAAGAAGAAGCCATTGAACATGCCAACATTTGTTTCATGGCTCAAGAAGAAGATGAGGTATAATATACTGAACTCTTAGATGCATTTCGTGAATTATACAATGATCTTAAGAATGAAAAGATAAAGAATAAAGTTTTGTCAAAGGAAAATAAAAAACTTTTCATAGAAAATTCATGTTATGTTTCTCAAATCTCTTCTATAAATTCTCAAAAAGATGATTTTGAAAAAGTGATATCATCATTGAAAAAGGATAGTGAGAATTTTATAAAATAAAATGTTATGCTTAAAAATGAAACTTTGTCATTAAATGAAAGAATTACTGTTTTAAATAAAGATATATCAAGTTTCAAAATGAAGTATGAAGAGATTTTGAAAAATGTGACTAAATTTAATCAAGGAAAAGAAAAGTTAAATGATTTGTTATCATATCAAAAGATGTCACATAATCATTATGGTCATGGATTCTTTAAAGTGAAAAATCGACACATGTTAGTAAAAAGAATCATAATCCATATAATTCTTTTGTGAAAAGAAATACTGATATTTTAAAAAGAATTAAAAATAAGTTCATATGGATTCCTAAAAACTTAAGCACTATTGATAAAAATACTTATATTGCATCATACGTACATTCTATCTGTAATTCATGCAATTATTATATACTAACAGATAGAAACCAAAGTCAAATTGGGTTTGGATTCCTAAAGCTTAATGCTTTGATCTTATAAATGATTGGTACCATTTTAATATTGATCTTTCAGGTACCATATAAAAAGTTTAATAAAAAAAATATTTCAAACATTTATCATATGTATATATATGTTATGGTATATTTTTGCAGGGGGAGAACACATGTTTTTCTATATTTGTTATAACCTGTTCTACGCAGGGGGAGAACATATAACATATTCTCTGCAAGGGGAGTTTTCATGCACACAAAGTGTTATCATCAAAAAGGGGGAGAATGTTGGACTTGATTCTGATGATACATTTGTGAAGCCTTTTCATTGGAGCTCTATCTCACAAGTTTATTCAAGAGTTCTACATGCTCAAGATTTTTCAAGAATAATGGTTATAGATGTGTATTGTAATATTTATTAGAATGTTAAAAGCCTTGAACATACACACACATCTTAAGTCTATAAGTCAACTTATTACCAAGCATAGTCGACTTATACCAACTATAGTGGACTAGCCCCTAACTATAGTCGACTTAGGTTTGTTTCTAGATGCATACCAACCTTTTGTTTCTGATCTGTATGCACTATTAGTCGAGTTATAAGTCTTTATAGTCGACTAATATATGTCCTAGTTGACTTATACTTTTTTACTGGTCGACTAATTTCAGTTTCCAGAAACATGTCTTTTGTATCAGCTATACCCTAGTCGACTTGCCCCCTTTATTAGTCGACTAATATAGGCAAAAGTTGTTCTTCTAGCCGACTAACCTCCATACCCTAGTCGATTAATGCCAGTTTCTGACTGTTAGACAGTTTCTGATTTCTGGTGTTTTATCTAACGTTTTAATATTCAAATTTGTCCTGATAACTACCCTAACTGATCATAGATTTTAGCTATAAATAGGGATGTTGTCTTAGGCTAAAGACACCAATTCATATCAATAGTTTTCTGCCCAAAAACTCTATTAAAAAAATTTATTTTTTAGAAAACTGTTTCGACTTTCAATTCTTCACTCAAATGCTAATCCTTTCGTGAAGATTTCTAAGAGTCCACCTATAAGAGTCCTTGTTCACGATCACATACAGATTCAAGGCTTATAAGATTGTTTGTAATCATTCAAAGAGAAAAATTATATAAGAGCGTCTTCAGGTTGAAGAGAGGTTATACAAGGTGTTATGTCTTCCTGGTTGTAAGAAGAGTTGTATACATTTGGCAAAGGGGATTTGTCATATACAAGGTGTTGATTTTGGGTGAACAAAATCAAAGGTTAAAAGAAAATCTCAAGCAGGTGGCTTGGGGACTGGATGTAGGTCAAGAAGACTGAACAAGGATAAATCACTTGTGTTTGCATTTGATTTACTTTCTGTGATTTATTTCCTTTTCTTACAAGTTATTTTATTTAACGCTAATATCTTTATTTGAGTGTTAACATAATTTTTAGATCCTAAAATTGGTATCATTTCGGGACCAACAATTTGTATCAGACCCTGGCCCAGCATACTCTATCAGAGCCCTGCATACCCAGTCAATAATCTACAAGGATGGCAACGGAGTTTCCTTCACCATAATTCAGAGAAGGTAATTCTACACAACGTCCACCACTATTTGATGGATCGAACTACAACTACTGAAAGTATAGAATGAAGATTTACTTGCAATCGCTCAATTACGAATTATGGAATATAGTAGAAGCAGCATATACCAAATCGACTACCAATTACAGCGCTTGGAGTGATGATCAAAAGAAGAATGCGAACCTTGATGCCAAAGCGATGAATGCATTATTTTGTGCCTTAACCAAAGAAGAAATCAATCTTATGTCAACAGCCACATCTGCAGATTAAATATGGCACACTCTACAGGTAACACATGAAGGCACAAATAAGGTTAAAGAATCTAAAATTTCTATTCTTGTCTACAGGTTTGAACTATTCAAAATGAAGGAGAATGAAACCATCTCAGAAATGGTTACAAGGTTCACCGACATAACAAATTCCTTGGCATCCCTTGGAAAGGAATACACCCAAGTCAAAAATAATCGCAAGATCCTTCGTGCACTCACATCAGATTAAGAGAAGAAGACAACTACAATCGAAGAAGCAAATGATCTCTCTACTATGTCATTAGAAAACCTCATTGATAATTTAATGTCATTAAAATACAACTGGAAGACAGAAAGAAGAATGAACAACAACCTTTCTCAAAGAAGAAAAAACTTGCCTTCCATACATCCTCAGATACAGACAATTCAGATGACGATGAAGAGGAGATGGTAATGCTCTCAAGAAAATTTAGAAAGTTTTTGATGCAAGGTAAGTTTAAATGTTTTAATTGTAATAAAACTGATCATATGAAGAAGGATTGCCCATTGCTCAAAAACAAAGGTAAATTCAAGAGCAAAAGTTCAAAAAAAAAAAAAAAGACTATCAAGCATCATGGGAAAAAATAGTGATTTCTCTTCCTCTGACGAAGAAGAAGCCACTGAACATGCCAACATTTGTTTCATGGCTCAAGAAGAAGATGAGGTATAATATACTGAACTCTTAGATGCATTTCATGAATTATACAATGATCTTAAGAATGAAAAGATAAAGAATAAAGTTTTGTCAACAGAAAATGAAAAACATTTCATAGAAAACTCATGTTATGTTTCTCAAATTTCTTCCATAAATTCTCAAAAAGATGATTTTGAAAAGTGATATCATCATTGAAAAAGGATAATGAGAATTTTATAAAAGAAAATGTTATGCTTAAAAAGCAAACTTTATCTTTAAATGAAAGAATTATTGTTTTAAATAAAAACATATCAAGTTTCAAAATGAAGTATGAAGAGAGTTTGAAAAATGTGACTAAATTTAATCAAGGAAAAGAAAAGTTAAATGATTTGTTATCATATCAAAAGATGTCACATAATCATTATGGTCTTGGATTCTATAATCAAAGTGAAAAATCTATACATATTAGTAAAAAGAAACATAATCCATATAATTTTTTTGTGAAAAAAATACTGATATTTCAAAAAAAATTTAAAAAAAGTTCATATGGATCCTAAAAACTTAAGTATTGTTGATAAAAATACTTATATTGCATCTTGCATACATTCTATATGTAATTCATGCAATTATATGTATACTAAGAGATGGAAGCCAAATTCAAATTGGGTTTGGATTCCTAAAGGTTAATGCTTTGATCTTATAAATTATTGGTACCATTTTAATGTTTATCTTTCAAGTGCCATATAAAAAGTTTAATAAAAAAAATATTTCAAACATTTATCATATGTATATATATGTTATGATATATTTTTTGCATGGGGAGAAAATATGTTTTTCTATATTTGTTATAACCTATTCTGCGCACGGGGAGAACATATAACATATTCTCTGCAGGGGGAGTTTCATGTACACAAAGTGTTATCATCAAAAAGGGAGAGAATGTTGGAACTTGATTCTGATGATACATTTGTGAAGCCATTTCATTGGAGCTCTATCTCACAAGTTTATACAAGAGTTCTACATGCTGACCCAAGAATAATGGCTATGGATGTGTATTGTAATATTTATTAGGATGTTAAAAGCCTTGAACAACACACATTTTAAGTCTATAAGTCGACTTATTATCAAGCATAGTCGACTAACCCCCCACTATAGTCGACTTAGGTTTATTTCTAGATGCATACCAACTTTCTATTTCTGATCTACATGTACTATTAGTCGACTTATAAGTCTTTATAGTCGACTAATATTTGTCCTAGTTGACTTATACTTTTTATTGGTCGACTAATTTCAGTTTCCAAAAACATGTCTTTTGTATCAGCCATACCCTAGACGACTTGCCCCCTTTATTAGTCGACTAATATACGCCAAAGTTGTTCTTCTAGTCGACTAACCTCCATACCCTAGTCGACTAATGGCAGTTTCTGACTGTTAGACAGTTTCTTATTTTTGGTATTTTATCCAACGTTTCAATATTCAAATTTGTCCTGATAACTACCCTAACTGACCATAGATTTCAGCTGTAAATAGGGATGTTGTCTTAAGCTAAAGACACCAATTCATATCAATAGTTTTCTGTCCAAAAACTCTATTTAAAAATCTGTTTTTCAGAAATCTGTTTCCACTTTCAATTCTTCACTCAAATTCTAATCCTTTAGTGAAGAATTCTGAGAGTCCACCTATAAGAGTCCTTGTTCACGATCACATACAGATTCAAGACTTATAGGATTGTTTGTATTCACTCAAAGAGAAAGATTGTACAAGAGCGTTTTTGGGTTGAAGAGAGGTTATACAAGGTGTTGTGTCTTCTTGGTTGTAAGAAGAGTTATATAAATTTGACAAAGGGGATTTGTCAAGTGGTATATAAGGTGTTGATTTTGGGTGTGCAAAATCAAAGGTTAAAGAAAAATCTCAAGCGGGTGGCTTGGGGACTGGATGTAGGTCAAGAGGACCGAACCAGAATAAATCAGTTGTGTTTGCGTTTGATTTACTTTCTGTGATTTATTTCCTTTTCTTGTAAGTTATTTTATTTAGCGCTAATATCTTTGTTTGAGTGTTGACATAATTTTTAGATCCTATAATTGGTATCATTTCGGGACTAACAATATTTATTGTCAATCATGCGATTGTTGTCAACTATTAGGAAAGATTGCACGCCAGAATGAAATGTCGTTAAATCCGATCTTAGTTGTCAAAATCTTCGATGTTTGGGGCATTGACTCCATGGGTCCCTTTTCTATATCCCATGGATTCCAATATATCCTTGTAACAGTTGACTACGTCTCTAAATGGATAAAGGTGGTAGCATGTAAAACCAATGTCCACAAAGTTATGGTAAACTTCTTGAAAGAGAATGTATTCTCTCGCTTTGGCTTTCCTCGTGCAATCATCAGTGATGGTGGAAAATATTTCTGCAATCATACATTTGAAATCTTAATGAGAAGATATTGCATCAATTATAGAGTAACCACCCCTTACCACCTATAGACTAGTGGCCAAGTAGAAGTTTCCAATCGAGCAATCAAGACCATTCTAGAGAAAACTGTAAACACCACTAGAAAAGATTGGTCTCTTCGCCTGACTAATACCTTATGGGCATATGAACTATATTCAAAACTCTTATTAGAATGTATCTATATAGGTTAGTTTATGGCAAGGCTTGCCATCTTCCTGTCGAGTTAGAACATAAAGCATACTGAGTAATCAAACACCTAAATTTTGATATAGATAAGGCAGGAGAGTCTAGGAAACTTCAACTGGATGAGGTTGAAGAGATAAGGAACGATGCATATGACTGTTCAAAATGGTACAAGGACCATATGAATATTATGCATGATAGGATCATAAATCGGAAGGAATTTCAGCCAAGACAGAAAGTCTTGTTGTACAATTCCCGTCTACATCTCTTTCCAGGAAAACTGAAATTCCAATGGACCGGTCTGTACATTGTTAATAAGGTACACCCACAGGTGCACTTGAGTTCCACAATACGACGGATGGTACCACTTTTCGAGTAAATGGCCATTGTTTAAAACCATATTGTGAGTATCTGAGCCCAGAAGTGGAGAAAATCCTTCTGGAAGATCCTGTTTAATCTCTATACATGCTAGGGATCCATTTATATATTATAGTTTTTGTATTTTTTCTCTTAACTAGTCAATGATGGATGACATCCACCCGTCCTCATCAAATACTATTTACCCTTCACATTCTTACATTTATAGCATATTATGCATTTATTCATATATTGAGGACAATGCATGAGATAAGTATGGGGGAGGGTTAACATAGGTTTTCTTTTAGTTTTTCTAAAAAAAATAATAAAATAAAAAAGATTAAAAAATAAAAAAATTAAGAAACATTTTTCTTTATTAAAAAAACTTTTTGAAAAAGAAAATAATACTTTGACATATTTTTGCAAGAAATTAAGTTAATTTTAAGGAATAAGAGAATGATACTTAGGATTTCTTATACTTTGTTGAAATAAGAATATTTGTTTAATTTCTGAGGATAGGAAGAAAAAATTAAAAAAGTAATCTACTATTGATTCTTACCTTGATAAAATATGCATCTTTTATATACTTACATACTTAGGGTTCAAAAACAAAGATTCTTATGCCTTAAAAAAAGAAAAAGAAAAGAAAAAAAGAGAAGAAAAAATATATATATATTATATATAATAAGAATCCTCTGATTAAACTGAATTTTTGTGCCTCATAAAGCATGATTATTCATGCCTAAAAGTGGTTCATATCACCAAATAAATTCTTAGTTTTGTGGCTTTGTTTGCTCGAGTCCCAAGTCCTTGGGATTATTCTCACCTGGTGCCCTAAAGCCGTCCGGCTTGGGAGTGTCACCGACTAAAGCTCATTACATGAGCAAATTAGAAAGCCAAAGAAAGTTAAGAAATATTACCACCAGTATATACACAAATAAGGCAAAGAGTTAGAGTTGAAGAACCCTTAGTAAATATATTCGCTGTCACAAGATGCATATGACTTAGGGTAAAATAATAAATTAGATGAAAATACAATTTTATTTCTAACCTTAATTGATAACAAATATTTGAATAGAGGCTAAGTCTAGGGATAAATAATTCAATGCTCATATAACTTACAAGTTGCTTAATACTTATAAAAGCACTTCAAATATTTCCTCTTCTTTTCAAAATGTATTTTTGAAAATACTTACAAATTGTTTCTTTTCTTTATGGATTTTGTGGGTCTAATCCACTGAAAACCCTCAAGAGACTACAACTCCTCCTCTAGGGATAACCTAGAGGTTTAAAGGCTTGTTGCACATGCTAAGTGCAATCGCGTGACCTATGAAAGTGGTCCAATAAAAACCTTAGCTTAGTTTTATTTTGCTTGAGGACGAGCAAAAGATAAGTGGGGGTGTGTTTGGGCACATATATTGTATAAACATTATTACATTCCTACATATATTCTGTAATAAATTATTACAAACTCACTTACCTTAATTTCCTAATCCTTGCAAGGTGATAAAGAGAAGATAATCATGAGTCCCATCCAAACAAACTCAAAAGTTCAAATGAAACATGGATTGACTCAAATTCAGAGTATCTAGAGGCTATCTTATCTGAGGGTTGGATTTACCGATAAGATAATACTATAAAAATTCAAAGAAAAAATAAACTTTTGAAGACCCTATCGTTTTTGTCGAGGATAAATGGAGGAATTTAGATTCAAATTCATACCGGATATATTTTAGCATTTTATCATAACTTTTGCTATTGAAACTCAAATCTTATAATTCAAGATGATTCAGAAAGAAGATTTAATGGGCTACAACTCTTCTGTTGATCACTATTTTGAATTTTATCATCTGATAAGTAATATTCAGCAATACCACGCCAATAAGCTGCAGATCAGAATTCTGGATAAATCAAATTAAATTTGGAGATAAGGCAAAGATTCAAATTCAGAAATAGTCAGCTCCTTCTATCTTCCTACGCTCTTTCTTATCCCTATTTTCTTACAAATACATGTATTTATTGAGAGAGAGGAAAAGACCAGAGAGCTAAAAAGCCAAAAAAAGGAGAGTTTTGAGCGTTGTAATGTGAGATTGGAGAAGATTGAGGGTTTTGTAATTAAAGATTATTGAATAAAACTCAGGATTCTTTTTCAAGATTGTGCACCATCTTCAGCCAAATCTCCTTTACTTTTTCTTTATTTTTTTATTTTTTATGCAACTCTTTTCTTTTCTTTTTATGTTTGATTCTATGAATTCATCCCTAATCTTATGCATATTCTTTTCTCTTTTCTTTTATTAGTTCTTTTTATTTTTAACATAGTTTGGAGGAGGGAAATATCAAGGGACGACAAGAAACAAGTTCACTGGTTCATCTTCCTCTTCCCTTCCTACCAATCTCTTAATTTCTTTTTATTCACTTTAGTTATTCAAATCTTCGCAAAAAAGTTAGTATTTCTTTCTTCTTTTGCTTTCTTTATATTTTTATTTTGCTTTTGCTTTCTTCTACAAGATCTATATTTTTTTTAAAAATAAAAATTTCAACCTTCATCTAAGGGATTTTTCAACTAGAGAAAGATAAAAGTTAGATGTTTAATAACTAGATTTTCAAGAACAAGTCTCTGTGAATTCGATCCTATACTTGCCACTACACACTTTGCTAAAAAGATTCCAGTAAGTTTAAATTTCATAATTTGTATGTGATTCAATAACGATAGAGTTTTTCATGAGCTTCAAATCGCGAATAAGAATCTCTGTCTTTGAACCCTAAGTGTGCAAGTGTATAAAGTATGCATATTTTATCAAGGTAAAAATCAAGACTAAATTACTTTTTCAATTTTTCTTTCAAACTCTAAAAATAAAAAAAAAATCTTGTTTGACTAAGTATAAGAAATCTTAATTATGATTCTCTTATTCCTTAAACTTAACTTAATTTCTTATAAAAACTAAGTCAAAATATTGTTTTTCTTTTCAAAAACCTTTTAAAAGCAAAGAAAATATTTTTTTATATAAAAAAACTATGTTACGTTAGAACCCTCTGCCACACTTATTCCTCAAATGTACGAATGAATGCATTCATGCATAAAAAAAAGAAAGAGAAGGAAAAATATTACCTAAAGTTGGTGGTTCCACTGGTGGTCAGATTGGGCCAAGTATTGCTGTACAATCTAAGTAATGTGGAGTTTCAAGAAACCCACCTTTGATGATCTCTTTTCTATTTACATTGTTATTATCTCCGATTTGATTAGGATCATGTAAGATCCTAACATGAAACTTATCTCGGTTATGTGACCAACCTTGAAATATCATCTCGGAGTCATATTGGTTTATACCTAGGTCCAACAAAGAAATGTGACTCATGGAGTGGCTGATTTGGGCTCGAGAGTGAAGTGTTTGGAAACCAATACTGACTCGGGAATATGACTTAAATCAAATTAAGGTTCGAGAGTCGGATTTGGTTAAAAAATTAGTTTAAATCAAAGAATTGAAATTCACATTTTTTCCGTCAATAGAATGTGACTTTCCAAAACTAGTAGTTCATATTTTAGATTTATAGGCACGAGAATCAGTGTTGGCTCAGGAATTGGTCCAAATCGGGTAAGGATACTAGAGTCAACATAGATTCAAAAATTAGAATTGAATCACAAAGTTGGGGATCGGGGTCACATTCACAATCAAGTTCAATTTCCTTGAAGTGAAAACTTACCAATTTGTTCAAGGTTTGGGATTGGTCAATTTTAAGTTGGTGTAATGAAATTGAATCTTGGTCAAAGTCTCCAAGACACCATGATTCTTGATTCCTATCAATATGGCTAAGAAAATCGAGAATGGTCAATAATGTGTTAGGTAGAGTTTTCTCATTCCTATAAATATTGGCGAATTGACTAATTTTTGCTTCTAGCCTGTTGATGGACTAGATAAAAGAATTTTGATCTTAAATCATGTATTCCATACTCTTTTCGAAGTAACTAGGTTTTCTTGTTGTGGTGAAATTTAAGCTTGGTTTTCAAAACAACATGAATCTTGGGCCAAATCAATAGAATTAGAGATAACAGAATTGGTCAAATATTAATAAGGGAGAGTTTCCTCTTCTCTATAAGCGTTGTTCAATTGACTCTTTTATGCTTCTAACCTATTGATAGACTGGATATAATCATTTTGGGACTGAGCAAGGCTTCTATTCTCTTTTCGAAGTCAGAAGGTTCTCCTAATGGTTTCTTGGGAATAAAGAAACAGTTGGAATTTAAAGTGTTTCTAAACTAAGAAAGAAAGAAAGAAAGAGTTACTTACCTCTTGTATTGATTATCGTACCTTGAATTATTGGTGAAAGCTTTTCTTGCTTCGGAGTCAATCAATGCATAACTTATAAGATCAGACTAAGTCTCCGTCCACATTACATCATCAAAACAAGAAAGAATAAAATGATACAGACACTTAAAAGGAGAAATTCATCATCATGAGCGGCACTCACAAAGGAAGGAGATTTCAATGCTACTAGTTTCACTTGGATATTTAACTAAACACTAAAAGGCAAAGTAAAAAGAAGAAGAAAAGTAAACTTTTGATTTGATTGAAAAACAATAAAAGAAAGGAAAGAAAATTACATTGGTGTCAATTCTCAATATAATCCTCTCTTTAACATGAATCTCTTCTCTAATCTAAGTTTACATAAAAATATAAAATTACATAAATAAAAAGAAAAACCAGAGTTATGACTAAAGTAAAAAACTTAATCTAAAATCTCTACTGGAATGGTGCCCGTTTGGTATCGATTTGTGTATTATTTATAGCTAAAATGAAAAGGAGAGAAGTGTCTGAAGATAGTGAGAGCAAATGCTCCCCAAGATTCCACCAGATTGCCGCAGATACGCGGTCAGATCCACAGACCCGTGGTAAGGTCTGGCCGTAGGGCCAGATCCTTGAGCACGAATCAACATTGCTCTGGTACTTTTATTTTCAATTGGATTTTCAGTTTGAGTTCGGGATTTGGCGATATCTCCGTTGATCTTCAAGATAAGTATATAAATCAAATTTTAACTTGCTTTTATTTTGTATTATCTTCACTGATACACTCTGATCTTCAGTTAAAACAGTCACAATCTTGATTTTGATTTATGCTCATTTAAATCTGAATTTAACTGGCCTTTTATGCTTATTTTCTCTCTTTCTCTATAAACAAGGACTGCACTATATTAGATAAAAATATGATTATATAGTAGAGTTTATTACAAAATAAATGTGAAAATATGATAATAAATAATGCAATATTAGTGACTGATCAAAGATCTTGATCAATATCTGAAACTTAAACAACACGAGATCATTAGTACTATAACTACATGAGTTAATCATCATCAAAACTAGATTGAAAGACTTTTGGGCCCACATCCATCACCTCGCATCTTCACGTGCCAAAGTTGTCCAGGCCATCGAACTTCACCACCTTGATATTTGATTGGTGAATATTAACGGTCTTCACCATTGATTGATTGATTTTGGCCATATTCTCCAGAAAACCAAAAATAATTGCGAAAAATAATCAGATAAATAGATCCAAATAGATAAAAGTTAAACCTTTACCTCCAAATGAAACCCTAGATTAGATTTCTAAAAATGATCTACTCCACTGATTCCAACGAACTTGAAAGCTCAGATACCACTTGTTTCATCCTCCGAAGGTTCAGAATCAATATCAGAGTTGTCAAGAGTAATCACAATAGGTAAGAACAGAGAACAAAGTAAACACAAGCTTTAATGAGGTTCAACAATTTACCTACGTCCTCGAGGCAGTAGGGAGAGAGATCCTATTAATCAATCACCAATTACTAGGTACAAAATTGGGTACAATACCCCTCAATATATAACAAGAGAATTCCTACAATAAAAAGGAAACCAAAAGTTCTAAAATTGAATAAGAAATTGAATCAAAAAATAATTAGGAAACTGTCAGAATCAACTTGCGATCGACCTGGCAGATGATCGGCTCCATGTTGCGGTCGATCGATCAGTCGACCGCTGTACCAATTTGTTCTGCACTCCAAAAACCAAGTTACGGGTCATTTGACCAGGTGGTCGACTGACATTGCTTCTTCATCTTTTCAAGTTATGGGTCGGTCGACCGCCCTCCTCTTTCTTCTTTTTACTGTGCATGTTGTGCACGTCGGTCGACCGATCGATACTCTATGCGATGCTCTGCTTTGTTACGTTAGTCTTGCTGAACTCTAAATCTCTGAGCAATCTCCAAAAAGAGTTAAGAAAACTCTACCAATTAGATTTTAGATCCTCTTCCCACAAATACCTTGCTCCTTATACAGGAACGCGACTGAAAGGCAGAAAAGCGACGAAAGCATTCAAAAGGAAAGCATGGAGCGACTTTTCGACTTCTTGCTCGCTTTCTGTTTCATGTGGCAGTTATTTTTGATTCAGTGATTAGTATAATCATGCATATTGTTGTTGCTCCCCCAAACTAAGATGCAAAATGATATGATGAAGCTTCCTTCTTGTTCCAGTTTTACCATCGGTAAGATTGAGTTGATAAGGTGTATGAGTTGTTTGTGCCTTGTTTTATTGATGATATATAGTGGCTTAATTAGCAGAGAATTGGTTTTTAAGGCATCTTTGTAGAATATTGTGTTGTGTAAATTTTGCTAAATTATATGAATTGTCCCATTCCTGTGCCTGGATGCAAAATATTTGATGTTCATACGTTTTTCCCCCTTTAAACCTTTAGTACTTTTGCTTTTTCTTTTCTGGTAAACAAGATTATATCCCTTTTTAACTAATTCCAATTTTTTTGCCCGACTCTGTTAACAAGTGACCATGTGTTGCGGAGAAATTTTGTGGTCTTCTTCGTATGGTTTTACTTGTCTAATTTTCTCCATATAGATTTATTTCTCCATCCATTGGCTCTGGTTCCTAGGTTGATCTAAGTTAATTTGGGTTCTCTATACAACGAGTAGTCTAACTCATATTTTTTATATATATGCTTATAAAATTTCAATACAGTAACAGAACATTGTCAATGACTCAATAATAACTTAGACCATATTTTCTATTTATAAGTTGTAACGAAGAAGAATCAGAGTAGTATACTTGGATTTTCAATTAGAGATTGATTATGTTGAGAAATAATTATAATTTGTATGCGTTGATTTTTTTACATAATTAAAAGAAAAGTTATTACTTTAAAAGGTTTCTCTTTCTTATTTTAAATTTGTAAAAGATATAAATTTGGATAAGATTAAATCAATAAAAAAAATTCTTTTCAGTTTTTAACTATAATAAACCAAGCAGAATGAGTATATCGTAAATACAATAAAGAAAAAGAAAAATAAAATCTAAAACAAACTAATGTAAACTAAATATTCAAATAATAAAACCCAACATAATCTTATTATCCCTAAAATTCCATTAAAGTTAGAAAACTAAGTGAAAAGGAACTTGTGTTTTTCTTCCAACATAATAATATGAACACTACTTAATAAACCAAAAATAAATAAAATAAAGGGAAAAAACAAAATAAAAATAAAGAAAATCACTCAAAAGTCCACTTGGTTCTCCCTCTTACTTTCTTCCCTCATATATCGATCTTGATATTGAAAGTCTTGTGAATCTCTTGCGAATCTCCTCTACAGTTTTACTCTTTATCATGTCAGCCACAATTTGGTGCTAATTTACATTTTTTTCTTAATGTTTAACTGCTATTGATTTCCTCCACTATTTCATATCTGGACAAGCTGAGAGTTTACAAGGGTAAGAAAAAGCATTTCGTTCCCAATTCATTGTTGCAAACAAAACCAAGTATAAAGCTTTTTAAAATTAATATGTTAAAATTTAAATGATAAAATATAAACTGCCAACCTCAACATCAAGAAGCCCAAAACGATTTATTTGGTTTCAATATAGATAACGAAATATATAGAAACGCTTCACATGATATATGTGTTTCTACATGCAAGGAGCATGAGTTGCATTTTCTTCTGGGTTCCTATACCAGTTTTAGGCACGCCAATGCACTGAATATTTAAATTTGAGTTTTTCCTAATTTGATAAGGAATCGATTTTATAATTTTATTTCAAAAATTAGAGTAAGTTGATATTCTATTCAATATAACTTAATTATTGTGCCATGTGCGATCTGAATAATCTGACACCTACGTGCGTTCACGAGTTGAGTTGAGGTGGGCGGGTATCGAAGAAAATGAAAATCCACCTCCGCCTGGTTCGAGCGGGTTTTTGAGTTTTTTGAAACCCGCCCATCGAGTTTCAGCAAGGGTACCCCTTATCTTGATTTCTCTTCATTATCTACTTGAAAGTTATATCTTCTCTCTTCCTTAAAGGCGAAAGTAAACGTGTTTTCAAGGTAATGAAGATCAACAATGCGGTCATTTCCATCTCACATTTTATGTTCACCGATGATCTCATGATTCTTGGTGAAGCCTCACTCAAGAACCTGGAGACCACGAAACAGATTCCGTGTCATCCTTCTATAGAAGCCTAAAGAGTTTTTTTTTTTTTCAAAAGAGAGAATATATCAATTTTCTTCTAATTAAAATCTCTGTTTTTTTTTTTTTTTTTTGTAACTTGTAATGTTATCTTTATGTTTTTGAGGAGTACACAGGGGTTACCCTCCAACTAGGATTGGTAATGGGCCCGGGTGGCCTCAAGGCAAGTAGGCAGCAGACACGAAAAACATCAGTACAAAAATAATAGAAACTAGGCCGGGGGTCGTCCTTCGACTGTAATTTTTTTGGCCCATTTTAGCCTCAGGCCTCTTAATTGAGAAGTGAGCTTATTAGATCAGGACCCATTCTAGGTTATCTAGGATAGAATTCTGATGATGGTGATGAGTCATCTGCCATTTTCTTCCTCTTCTTCTTCTTCTTCTTGGTGGCCAGGGCTATGATTTTGGTTTACAGCCCAGCGGCAGAATCCGACTCCACAGTGAATACAAACCCAGTGGCAAAATCTTCCGATTCACGAAGTCAATTACGCTGTCAGATCACTCTCACGTTCTAAATGTTACAACGCCCCCTATCAGCGCGGGCAATTATAAAAGTAACGAAGGTCTCTGCATGACAATCCCAACTATCAAGTGGCGCGATCTGAGCAGCTTTGAGGGAATCACAACGTGCAAATCATGCAGTCATGGAAATCTGAAATCTTCGCACCTTCAACAACAATGTCACAAAGTACTTATACACTTAGATCTCCATCAAAGATCTATCGTGAGCTTGACCGTCCAATCAATCGTGTTAGAAAATTTTCACCACAATATGTCTGAAGGATTAGAGAAGTTTTTAATTGAGATTCTCTTTTTTTAAATGATGAGTTGATTTGATTTAGAAATTTTATTTAATTTATTTTTTTTATCAAGCAATGTGAGAATTTGCTATAATAACGGCTCAATACGCTAATCTTTTGTGATTTGAAATCTTTTAATTGAATTTTTTTCTCAATCAAAGTAAAAATTTATTATAATAACCTAAATCAACCTCGGTGGAAATGTTATTGATGCCTTTATTATCGGTAGTATATAGATTATTTGCACATTCTCTAAAATTACCACAACTCTTTTGATTGAAACAGAGTGGCTATAATCCACTCTTTTTATGTGCCAATTGGTAACTAATTTTGGTAATTAGCAGCCGCAAATCTCATTGTAACAAAAGTTTGACAAAATTTCTGCCTTACAAAATCTCAACCTAGGGGCTGTTTGTTTCGCGTAAAAGGTTGTAATTCGTAAATGACTTACAACCCAATTACAACTACAATGTTTGTTTGGACCGTAGTTCGTGAAAGACTTACGCAACCCAATTACCACTCACTTACAACCCACTTACACTTAGTTTTGTGGTCATACAAATTTGTATTATTTTTTTATAACATTTAGTATTTTTGATATTTATTTGCAATATTTAAATTTTTTAAATCACCAAATAGTTAATTTTGTCCACTTACGACTTACACATTACAACAACCAAATGCTATAAAACAGAATACACTTACCACTTTTCTAAGGATCATGTTTGTTTGAAAGATTTCTAAGATACCGTTGCTCCTCCAAGAGTAAATATATATCCGCTAGTTGATTTTGATTTCTCAGAATCTACAATCTAGTTAGAATCAGTGTATCCTTCAAGTACAGGTGGATATTGTCCACATCTCGAGGCATATTCCTTGGTATGTGATATATAACCTAATACTCGTAGTAAAGCAGTCCAATGATCATCACTAGGGTTACTAGTGTATCTGCTTAATTTTCCTACAGCTATCGGGTCTAGTGCAATTCATTAAATACATTAGACTTCTGATAATCTGAGAATACTCTAACTGTCGTACTCCAGTTCCTATATTCTTGTGAAGGTGGATGTGTTAGAGAAAAGGATTTATATTCTCTTTTATCCCATGATCCTTGAACCTTTCTATCATTTTATTCACGTAGTGAGATTGAAATAGACTGATTCCATCTGGTGTTCTTGTGATTTTAATTTCTAAAATTACATCAGCAACCCCCAGATCCTTCATATCGAAATTGTTGGATAGTATTCTTTTAGTAGACTTAATAACTTCACTATTAGTATCAAGTATCAACATGTTGCAACATATTGACAAACAATGTTACATGCATCTCTAACTGTTTTAGTGTAAACACACTTATCGCTTTCATTGATAGTGAATCATTTTTTATCATGACACTATCAAATTTCTCATGCCAATGTTTTAGAGCCTACTTTAGATCGCATAAGGATTTTATCAATTTACACACTTTGTGTTCTTTACCCTTGACTATAAATCATTCAGGATACTCTATATATATTTCTTCATTTAATTCACCATTTAAAAATACAATCTTGACATCCATTTGATGAATAAATAAGTTGTACAATACTACAATCGCAATTAATATCCGAATGAAAGTATGAATACGTATCGAAGTAGTCAAGTCCTTCCTTTTGTCGATAACCCTTGGCTACTAATCTAGCCTTGTACTTATCAATAGATCCATCGGATTTTAATTTTCTTTTGAAAATTCACTTACTCTCAATTGATTTACTGTCGGAGGCAAGTTTGCCAATTCTCAAGTATAATTGCTTAGGATGGATTCTATTTCGTTATTTATAGCTTCTTTTCATATTTGTGCTTCTGGGGTAGATATAGCCTCTATAAATGTTTAAGGCCGCTTTCAATGACATATGCTATGAAATCTGAACCAAAAGATTTTGAGATTCTTAATCTCTGACTTCTTGATTCAACTTCTGCATTAAAAATAGGTTCCTTAGGGTTTTCGTCTCTGAACGTCATCTCATGTGTTCTTTTCCAAGAAGTCTTATCTTCTTCCCGTTTGTATGGAAAAATATTTTCAAAGAACACAGCATCTCTAGATTCGATAATCATGTTTACATGAATATTCGGTATTTCTGATTTATGTACCAGAAATCTATAAGCACCGCTATTCAAGGCATAGCCTATGATATATATACTCGGCTGTTCTTACTCCCAACTTAGTCTTTTTAGGTAGTGGTGCTAGTACCTTTGCAAGACACTCCCACATTTTGAGGTAATGGTAGGAAGGTGCCCTTCCATACTATAACTCAAATTGTATAAGATCAAGTAACTTGTGGGGTACTCTGTTTAGAATATAATTTGCAGTTAACAGAGCTTCTCCCCACAAGTTCTAGAGCACCCAGTTCCCGAGATACGTACCCTGATGCGTGTCCTAAAATTGTTTTAATTATATTGTTCAATTTCTTCTAGTATGTATTTTTGGGTTGTAATTGCTTATGTTATTGTGTATCGGATCTGAATTTTCAGACCTAGAGTCAGCCCTGACCTGGACCCAGAACCCGATACAAGCCTGTAGCCTGATTTGACCTTTCTGATAGTCCAATTTGACCGATTTTAGTTTCAAATACTGCTTTCTAATATTTTATATTTTTCATGATTTTCTAAAATTTTTCAGAATTTTTCTGCAAAATCTCCAAACAGGTGTCGGTCGGCATCGCTAACTGATTCTCGGATTTTTAGTTTTCAAACGGGATTGAATTTTCAAAAACGGCTTTCATGTTACTTCTTAGAATTTCATTTTCTATGTAAAAACATTTTTTGAGTTTTTTCTTAATTTATCAAAATTTGACCGATTCTGGTGTCGCCTGATATCGTCGGAAGATTTCAGGATTTTAATTTGAAAACTATATTGATTTTCTCGAATCTGATTTCAACAAACATCATAAAATAATATTTTCTATTTTTGAGAATTTTTCAGAATATTTCTGAAACAGTCAAATTTTCGCCCTATTAAAATAATAATATTAATTACTAATCTTATCTTTTCGTGTTTTTTCTTTCTCTACTCCCCTACTTTTACTCCCAGAATTATAATAAATTAATTATTTAATAATAAAAATTTTAAACTAATTTCAATTATTTTTCTTATTTTTTCCTTTTTCTTTAATTTTCTTTCTTTCCTTCTTTTTTTTTCTTCTCCTTCACTCCACCCCCATACCCTGCATTTCCCTCTTCCATAGCCGTAGCAGTAGTAACAGAGGCATGATGGGCTGCTGCTGCAGCCCATCCCCCCATCCCCATTCATCATCACCATTTTTCCTTCCTCTCCATTAAAAACTTCCCACCTCCTTCCTTCTCTTTTCATTTTCCATTTCAATTTCTTCTCCAACTCCTTCAACTAAACAAACCCACTTCATGGCCGCCGCCTCCACCACCTGAGCCGCCACCACTGCCGCCCCTAGGCCGGTGATCGGGGAAAAATCGCGCACAAAAGTGTATATTTTGAAATCGATATTTAAAGTGTGTGTGCTTTGGCTTCCTCAATATTTTCGTTATAGCATAGAGGCTAAAACGAGTCGAATCCATAAGGACGGGAGGCGATAGAAGCATTACCGGTTAATTCACGTGTATGTTAAAAGTTCTTCAAAGCTTTAAAGAATGAAAAGAAAGAAAAACAAAGAATGGAAAGAGAAGTATACGGTGAAACACAAAGAAGTGGGAAACATAGAAAAGAATATGTTTGTGATTTTTGGATATATTTCTAAAACAAGTGAAAGAGAAAGAAAACTCACGGCTGCTAACCTCTTAGTGATAGTTGCCTCACATGTATCATTGGCCATCACTAGTCCTTGGTTCAAGAGCGATTCAAAGCATGACCCATATGTAACTCATCACAACCCAACTCAACAAACAAGTGCAAGCTATACTTAAATCATCAAAACCCGATAAAAGCAAGCATGAAGTAAAGTAATATTAGCTTGTTAGTAGTTAGGAAGTTAGAGTGTTAGATCTATCATCATGAGCCATCAATGGCTCTTGCAAGAGCAAGGCCAAAACGAGGCTATTAGATTCATGTGGATTATCATAAAAGAAGTTAGCAAGTTGGTGGTTAGTAGTTAGTTGCCATGAGAGAAAAGACTAGCTACACATGTAAAAGAGATTAGAGAGAAGAAAACAAAGATAAGGTAAGAGAGCCCCTTTCATAAATTGTCACCTTCTATTACAAGCACTCTTGCTTCCCAACATGTACCACTCTCTCTCCCTAATACAAGATCTATAAGAAATGAAAAATACAAGGGAGGAAGAAGAAGAAAAAACTACACTACACTACCCTAAACTACAAAATAGAAATGAAACTACTCCTAAAACTCTGCATATCCTTGCTCTGAAACCCCAGGGGGTATTTATAGCCACCAGGGAAGAGGGGGCCAGGGACAGGCCCTGGCCCAAAACGCGGCCGGGGCCGTGGCCATACTGGGGCTGCGCGCGCGACGCTTCGAGCCGCGCGCGGTCCCGTCTGTCCCCTGTCAGGCCCTGTGCCCAGTTTCATCTTTGCAGCTCCTGGTTTTCACAGAATCAGCTCTCTAGGTCAATGGCTATCTTTAATAGGCTTTTAATCACCAATTAAATGGTGATTTAGGGTCTTCTTCTTCATTGCACACCATGGATCTAGAATCAAGCAAGCAAAGTTTTATTAGCAGAATTTAATATGAAATTAATGTGAAGATGTGATACAAATTATGTAAAATTAGAGACTAATCACACCCCCACACTTATCTTTTGCTCGTCCCGAGCAAAAAAAAAAAAAACTAAGGAATTATTACACTACTTTCGCAGGTGACGCGATTGCACTGAGCATGTGCAACAAGCCGTTAAACCTCTAAGTTTCCCTTAGAGGAGGATTTTTGTCTCCTGAGGGTTTTCAGTGGATTACACCCACAAAATTCATAAAGAAAGAAATCAAATGGTAGTATTTTGAAAACACATTTTAAAATAGAGAAAAGTGTTAAAATATTTTTGCGAAAATATAAGTGATCTAAGGTCATAGGTTAACCAGAAATTGTTCTTTCTTAAACTAAGTCAAAATGCAAAAAATCTTGTTATAAATTAAATGTAAGAATTTAAAATTGAATTGACTCTTTGATCTTTCATAAAACTCTTAGAAAAATATGCACTTTGTGAACTATGAAGATTTTGGGGATATCGACTCAAACTTTCATACCATTTATTTAATATATATTATTTTTTTATTTATTTTTTTCTTCTCTTAGTTTTCTTAGGCTTTCTTATTTATCCGGGTAGTGAGCCTTTAGCCGGTAACTCCCAAACCAGATGGTCTTAGGACACCAAATGAGAAAACAACCCTCGGACTTAAGGACTCGAGTAAACAAGGCCACAAAACTAACGGGGGTTATTTTATTTTTTGTTCACTATTTTAGGTATGAATAATCATGCTTCCTAAGGTATAATTACCCAACTTCAATAGGTGGTTTTTATTTATCATAAATGTTTTTTTTGTTTTGTATATTTTTTATGGCATTTTTAGTCTTTGTTTCAATCCTAAAAATTATGTAAGTGTGGAGTGCATAAATCTAAGGCAAAAAATTCAAGATCAAATTATCTTTTCAATTTTACTTTCTTGTCTTAAAATTTAAACAAGATCTATTACTTTGACTCAGTTTTAAAATTTCAGAATTTGAGGTATTCCTAATTCCTAAGAGAATCTTAATTTCTTAAAAATAAATCAAAAACTATTTCTCTTGTTTCAAAAAGTTTTTTAAAAAGAAAAGAAAAGTTTTTATAATAAATGTTTTTTTAAATTAAAAAGAAGTGTAAAAGAAAGAAAATATAAAACTAACTACGTTAGTAAACCCTCCCCCACACTTATCCCATGCATGGTCCTCAATGCATCGTGAATGTGTAAATATATGAAACAAATGGACAAGGAAGGAAGATTACCTCAAGGGGATAGCTCCGGTGGTGGTCTGATTGGGCCAAGCGTTGCTACCCAATCAAAATACCGTGGATTGTGCAGGAACCCACCAATGACCTCTTTATTATGACCCAATAAAATGTTGATTGAATGAATGAGCTTATTTAAAAAATTATCCCCATCTAATTTTCAATTTTCAAAAATAATTATTGAGTCATTTTTGTCAACATTCTTGTCCAACAATGAAGTGTGATTTTGGAAGATGATGGATTTGGACTCAAAGGAATCAGGAATAAAAACTGATACCGACTAAGAAATTTGACTCAGATCAAGCCGAGAGTCAACAATGAGAGTCGAAATTGGTTCAAAAACAGGGTCCAAACCAAAGAAGTGATATTCACACACTTTCCCCAACAATGAAATGTGATCATAAAAGTTGGTGATTCTATTTTATGGTGTACTGGGATAGGATTCAATGTTGACTCCGGAATAGAGAAAAATCTGGTAAAGATACCGGAGTCATTATTGAATCAAAAAGTGAAATGAAATTATTAACATGAGGTTCAGGATCACATTCAGGCTCTATTTCAATTTCAGGAAAGGGATGACTTGCCAGAATGTCCAGGCGACTTTCATAACTTGGAGTTTGATCAAGTTCAAATGTGTGTTCTGAAATTGAATCTGAATTTCCAAAATGACATGATTCATGGGTCCAATCAGTAGAGTTAGGGATATAAGGATCGATCAAAGGTTAACAAGAAAGATTTTTCTCGCTCTCGTTGATCAATTCGCTCATAAATGCGTCTAATCTACTGATAGGCCTGGTAACAGAATTTGGATTCGGAATCATGTCTACCATACATGTTGCAATTGGTTCTTGAAAAAATGAATATGGAAGTTGATTTTGGAAATTGTAATGAATTTGTGAGTCCATCGGATTTTGATCGGGCTCACGCAAGGGTTCCATACTCAAGTCCAGTATTGATGGTTGTTCATTATGAATTGGTGAGACTGGAAAAGATGAGTAGGACTCTTGAAATTTTGGTTGAGATGAGGAGTCTAACATATTTTGCGTTCTATCACAAAAGACTCTCAAACGCTTTTCTAACTCAGATTCTTCTTCAATTGGATGCTCTAGTGTAGGGGCCGGAAAACTTTGGTGGTCGGAGAAAGTGGTTTTAGCTGTAAAAGATTTCCTTGATTCAAGCGAAACGATTACAACCAAAAGAACTACTCTCCCTCTTTTCCAGTTACAAGGGAGGGAGGATGTCTGAATCTTCCCTTTGTTTAAAGCTGGGTTCTTCGTGTGGCGATGGAGAGTGAATCTTGTTCTCCGTTGACCAGATGACCGTCCTGGACCGTCGGGGGTCTTCTCTTCGGTTGGTAGAAAGAGTAACTCAGCCCCGTCTACCAAAACTCTCAAAGAGGAGGTAGGCGAAGAGCGGCTAGTACTCAGTAAGCTCGCTGAAGAGTCGTGCTTCTCTCTTGATGATCCTTCTGCCTGGATTCGATCGATTTTGATGATGCCCTATCTCAAAGCTCTCTCTCTTCAAAACTCTGATCTTCTGCCAAGCTTCGATCCTCTCAAGCCTCTATCCCTGTGTGTCTCTCCAAAAACTCCGATCCTCTCTTCATAGCAAACAAGGCTATTTATAGAGATCTCAGGGGGTGAAGGTGCCTCCTGAAAACGCTCCCGAATGAGGGGCCACTACCCGCTACATGCGCGGTGACTGGCCCTTTATTTCGGGTAGTTGCAACTGAGACGCGGGTGTCGAGCCAACGCGCCTTGGATGCTGAGACGCGGTCTTTGGGCCGACGCGCCTTGGTACTGAGACGCGGGTGTCGGGGCCGACGCGCCTTGGTACTGAGACGCGGGTGTCGAGCCAACGCGCCTTGGATGCTGAGACGCGGGTGTCGAGCCGACGCGCCTTGGTACTGAGACGCGGGCTTCGGGCCGACGCGCCTTGGTACTGAGACGCGGGCTTCGGGCCGACGCGCCTTGGTACTGAGACGCGGGCTTCGGGCCGACGCGCCTTTGATGCTGAGACTCCGCTTTCTTAGTGGCTTGTCTGTTTTGGACATTTTTTAGACAGCCTACAGAACCCCCTCCAAAGTTTCCGATATTCCGCAGTTAAATGGGACGGATTTCGGAATACTTTGGATTTTAGCCGCGTTCGCCTCTATGACTGGACTGTTGATGCTTCGGGTTTGATCTTATCTGGAATTGGTCTTCGTGAGTGTACTGTTGAACTCTTTGAAGCCGTCAGAGTTGATCGTGTTTGAGTGTCTAGATACACAGTCTAGACCTCCCCGATTGCTTTTAGTCTGTCATGGGTGCGCTTTTGACCGGGAGTGGTTGGTTGTCTGTTTGCGTCAGTGTACTGTTGAACTGACTTGTAGAAGCAGGAGACTGGACGCAGGTTCCTTTTTGAAAAAGCAGAAACTGCTTTAAAGACGCGACTTCTTAGCGAGACGCGATCTTTTGGCGATGAGAACGCGACCGATCTTCATAAGGCAGACGCGATTTTCTGGGTGCATTTATGATGATGCTGACGGGGCATGTCCACCGAAGAGCCGCGTACTTTGGGGCGTGCGCCTGTGCCATGTCATGATTACGCCGCCAGCTGGCCTGGGGAAAAGGCGAGATTTCGCCTTTTGGCGCGCGGATCTCCCGGTTCATTAAGTGAACTGCTCCACGTGTCAACTTCTGACTTGTGGCGGGGTTGCGACGCATGATCTTCCCTGTTCAAACAATGATTTGGCTCCACGCGTCAGGCAGCGATTCGCTGCAGCGTTTATTGGGCCAAACGCTGCGTATCTTCGCGAATCTCCGTGCCTATAAAAGGCAACAGTTGGAGAGATGTATCTTCTTCTCCGAACGAACGCATTCTCTGAGAAAAAGAACTTCCTTCTCTTGTTCAACTATTCATCTCCTCGCTCGGATTTCTTGATTTTCAATGGCTCCCAAGACGAAACCGACTGCATCGACCTCAAGGGCGACCGTCGCCGAGGCTGAGAGAGATGCTTCCTCTGCGCAGGAGGGTGTTTTCCGAGGTAAAAATGCACCTTCGGTGTGGGTTCCGCCATTAAAACATGTTCATAGAACCCTAAGAACCTTTAACACAAGATCGTGTTTGATTCTCGGACGCTGTCCTTGAGATGATAACCGGGGCACGGGCCTGATGATCCGACGCTGGTGAATTCTGCACTCTGGGTCCTTCACTTAGAATATTTCTAATTGTGAAGGTCTCTGGACGCGATTTGTAGAACGCGGATTTGATCCATGCGTTCTGTGCCGCGTTTTGTGCCATCAGGCGCTGGCGTCCGAGTCCAAGCACTTTGAAATTTCACAAGTCTTGGTTTGCAGAACGCGGATTTGATCCTTGTGTTCTGTGTCTTCAACCGCTGATTTTGTAGAATCTGGCGTTTGAATCCAAGTACTTCGAATTTTTCATAAGTCTTGGTTTGTAGAACGCAGCTTTGCAGGTCTGGACGCGGATTCGAAAAATTCCTGCGTCCAGTATCTCTTCTGTGTTTTGGTGCAAGTTAGCAGGTCTGGACGCGGATGATAACTCCTGCGTCCAATGTAGAGTCTGCGTTTTGAATTATGAACACTTAGCGTCTTCCCTTATTTTTGACAAGGTATCTGACCAAGTGTCTTTTTCTTTTGCAGTGCCGCATGTTTCAGGTTCACTTGCCAAGATGCACCATTTTGGCCGCGTGGGTGGTGCCGACCGGGGCTTGACCTTTGTGCAAAGAATGAGTGTCCCCGTGACTGCTGACCAGTTGCTGGATCGCAGGCTCTCTAATGTTAACAGGAGAACCTTCCGGGCACTTATGACCGATGCCGCGCTCAAAACGGATGACGGTGTCAGGTTGGAGAAGCCTGCCTTCTTCTTTGGGGATCATATCTATGACGATGGCCGTCGTGTGTCTGAGGGGACTTATAAATGGCTCCGTGAGATAAAGGGCGGAAGATTCTTTCTTCCAGACATGGAGAGGATGTTCCCGATGTCCTACTTTCAACACATGTCTGTCCCCCGGAAGATGGAATGGGACATTTCCCAGTATATCCCTGAGATCGCCCTTGGTGACTTTGGCCTCCAAAAGGTAGGCCGCCATGATAGTCATGACGGGTCAGTTGTCGGACTGTTCCCTGCGTCGTCCAAACCTGAAATTCCAATTGGGGAGACCCCGGAGCTTGCTACCACCTTCCTCAATTCCTTCATAGAAGCAGGGGGTGACTATCCTGTCGACTTCCGTGCGTATGGGTGGGTCCATTCTCCAGAGAACTACTGGTGGGGCAGGATGGTGGGTTTTGTCCTTACCAATCTTGAGGGGCCGCTGAAGCGTGTGGGGCTGTACCCAGCAGTCAGGGCCGTGCAGTGGGGCGTCCCGATGAGTTCTCATAACTTCTTTGGGATTCTGGAGCGCTACAATCCTCGGACGGGGACATTCTTTACTCCGGTTGGAGAGATGGGCCTTGCCCTACACGAATTGTATGAGGTCTCCGGGTTGTCGTCAGGGGATATTCCTTACGAGGAATTTGTCCCAACCACCAGGGAGCTGCGCCTTTTGGAAAAAGAATCTCCTCAAGTGTATGAGACCTACTGGGAGGTGATGTGCCATTTCTACATCTGCGGTCAGACAACTGCCTGGAGGTCAGGAGGCGTCAAGCAACTATCCTGGGCTGATTATTTGTTTAATAATGTCAGCAATAAAGATCTCCCAGTAATCCGACTAGCTCCTAGTTCTGGTGGGGAAGTTGAAGACAGGATTGACGCAGCTTCTGACAAGTTCTACACCACGGAGTCGAACGAGGACGGCTTCGACCCTGACTTGGTCTTTGAGAGCTTTCACCATCAAGCCCGGACCCCTATTTCTGATCAGGCGCTGTTGGCGGGCTTCCTGATGTTGTGGCTGAAGAGGTGTGTGGTGCCCACGCTACCACATGAAGTTATTGTGGCAGATGTGGTGTACCCGGCGGTACTCTTGGCTCATGGCCACCCCATAGCCCTTCTTCCCGCCGTGGTGGCTGGTATTCAAAGCGGGCTGCGGGTGTTGACCAAGAGCTTCTGCGGACCCCCAAAGACTGCTAATTCTCGTGGGGAGCCGTATACCGACTCAGAGGGGAACCCGACGGTGAAGCACCCCAACCCGCGAATTGAGCTGCCTTACACGTACCTCATGGCTTGGTACGTGATGCATTGCCCGTCTCTAATGACGTCAGCGCGTGGGAGCGTGGATCATATCCCATTTGTGCAGCGGCTGGAACGTTCAGAGTGGCATGACACCTACCTGTATTACATTAGGAAGCGTCTTTCCTGTGCCGCCAACTACCAGCTCAACCGCTGCTTTCCAGAGGTTCAAGGTGCAGCCCCCGGGGAGCTGTTCACGGATGTCGCTGGGCGGGATGACTTCTCGCAATTGCCTGCTGGAGCCTTCTGGTGGTTGATCAATATACGACCAGGATATGTGCTGTTTCGCCAAGGAACTTCCTGCACTATCGAGCCGTATATGCCAAGTCGTTTTGCCCGACAATTTGGCTATGATCAGCTTTACGTCGGGAATCCCAATGCTCAACTTGCCTTTGACGGGAATCTGTTCGAAGGCGCTCGGCTTGGTATTACAGTGTGGCTGGAGGGACGGGAGCAACGTTCCATCTACCCGACGAGGCGCCTAAGTGCCGTATGAGCTTCAGCTTCTGTATTTGGTACTCCCAGGCCGGCCAGACGCCAGATCTTATTCCGGAGTCTTCATGTCTTGAGAGTATCAATGCCAGTCTCGAGGAGAGGTCTGAATCCAGTAAACGTACTAAACTCCTCGACCAGTACCTGAAAGCTCAGAGGGAGGTCGAGAAACGATCGAGGAGGGAGCCCCCAGTAGTGAGGGCGGCACCGCGACCGGCAAGGGCAAAGCTGCAAGCGACGAGGGCGGAGCCACCAGCAATGAGAGTGGAGCCGCGACCGGCAAGGAGGTCGAAGCAATTGGCGAGGAAGCGTCGTCGACGCTCTGCTTCTGTAGTTGAGCCTGCCCCAAAAAAGGCTCGGAGGGACTTAACGGCTGAAGTCTCTCAATCCAGAGCTGAAGTCTCTCAATCCAGAGCTATCTCTGCTGGAGTTGAGGTTCCTCCTGAAGGTGTCCCTGTTAGAGTTGAGGAACCGCTGGAAGATGAAGATTTTCCAAGCTTGGTCCGTGCTCCTAGGTCACGCAGCGAGACCGTGGAGGAAGGGGAGCTTGTTGAGCGACCCCTTGTTGCTGGTGATACCGAGTCACCGGAGGTTGACATAATGGGCGAGTCTCCTTCTGCTCATGAAGGGAGAGACGAGGTACAGCAACCGGGGTCTCCTAGTGTCTTTATTTCCAATCCTCGGGCAGTCGACCCTAGTCCTACCACTGGAGTGATTGGGGGTAAGGCTCCTGTTGCGGAGCTTCCTCGCGTGGCGCTATCGTCTTCTTCGGCATCGGGAGAAAGTGACTTTGAAGATAAAGTCGACTATGGCGATGAACCCGCTCTTCCTGATCAGGGTGGATTCTTTGACGTCTCGGAGGAGGAACAACATGAGGGTGAATCATCGACTGCGTTACCGCTGGCGGTAATCCCTGCTGAAGGTACAACTTCGCATGTCGAGGCGATGGAAACAGAGTTGACCCAGCCCAAGGGGATTGAGGCTTCGGCCGCTGAGATAACCTCGGAGGGGGCAGCTGTTGAAGTTGGGGAGCCTTCCCCTTTGCCAGGAGGGGAAACAACCATTGAGGCTGAGGAGGTTCTCACTCCGCTGGTGAAGAAGGCTACTGCTGAAGCTGGGGAGACCCCCATTCTACAGGACTCGACGCCTCCGGACCTCGAACCTAGTAAGGCAGCTCTGACTGAGGGGGCCCAGGTGGGGAGTCTGACGATCAGCACCCTTCCAGAAGGCCCCACAGCTCAATCCTCGGTGGAAGTTTCTGAAGAGGTTGTGCTTACAGCTCCTTCCTTGGTCGTGGAAGCTCCTGCAGAGGCAGCGCTCCCGGAAGTGCCAATGGGTAGTCTTGTTCTGGCCACATCGACGGCTGGCACGGCTCTTGTGCGAGAAGACCCGCCCTATATCCCTTGTCCCGTGACAGAAAAAGGGTCGGGAAGCTTCTTAGGTGGTGAAGACATGGGGGATCTGGCACGTCAGATGGTGCAACAATTCTTCACCTCGATGGGATCATGTATTGATCTCATCTTCCGTGGACACAGCACCTTCCAGTTCGCCCAGAGGCTTCTTGAAAATATGGCCGTGAGCGTCGAATTGGCGGGAGGCCCTTCACTTGCCAGGGCATGCCTGCGGGTGGTAGAGCAACTTGGAGATAACCTGCGGGAGCTGGAATCTTTGGAAGATGCAGGTTCTTCCGGCGAGGCCCAGGCCATCCTGACTAGGCTCCTAGCTGCTCAGGAACGGGAGCGACAGGAGGCGGAGGCACAGATTGCTGCCGAGGTCCGTGACCTTGAATATTCCAAGGCTGAATTTCAAAAATTAGCCGGAGATTCGAGGGAATCTGAGCTCAGTGTGCAGAGCACGGAGCAGGTCATCCTCAGAACTCGGGACATTATCGCCAAGGCGGAAGCTGTTCTTGCGCTAAATGAGGAGAAGCTTGTTTCCCTCAAAAAGGAGCTTGAGGAGCAACGGGCTGCTACGGTGCGTGCTGAAGAGAGTCTATCCCTGCAATCTTCCAGGGTGGAATCTCTGCGGATGCAGCTGGCTGCCAGAAGTTTCTTATCTGAGGCGGAGCTGCGGGACCGGGCTATCATGGAGGCCGAGAGGACGCGCCAGCATGAGATTCACCGCCTTAGGGAACAAATCCGTTCCTTGGTGAACCAGGACATTTAGCCTTCTCTTCTCTTTTTTTTTTGTAAAGAAAAGGGACACTCTTATGAGTGTATCCACTTCTATCATTTTTTTGATATAATAGAAGTTTTCTTTAAAGCTTTTGTCCCAATTTCTTTGTCTTGTTGTGGATGAGTCCAACTCTTGATCACCAGTCGTGATTACTGAACTTAGGTAGGACTAAGTTCTTTTAATGAGACGCGGTCTTGGCGAGACGCGGCATTAATCCCGTAGAATGAGACGTGGCATCAATCTATGGGGACTTAGATTTCACCAAGTCTTTTTGACGAGACGCAGCGGCGATCACAGGGTGAGACGCGGTCGTCAGTCTACTGGAACTTAGATTTTACTAAGTCCTTTTACTGAGACGCAGCGTCAATCATAAAGTGAGACGCGGTCATCATTTCATAAGAACTTAGATTCTACTAAGTCCTTTTGATGAGACGCGGCGTCAATCACAAATCGGAACGCGGTCTTCTTGATGAGACGCAGCATAGAGTGAAAACGCGGCCTCCGAACGCATCGTCAATCACAGGGTGAGACGCGGTTCTTAGTTCATGAGAACTTAGGCAGGACTAAGTCCTTTTGACAAGACGCAGCATCAATCCATAGGGAGACGCGGCCATCATTGTTTCATGAGACGCGGCATTCGTTCAGGGAGACGCGGCTCTGAATAACGCGGATCTGCTTCTGCGAAGAAGGAAGCGGATCAGGCAGACGCGGGAGACGCAGCCTTGTGCCTTTCCCTTAATTCTGAGGGGACGCGACTTTGACTCGCGCAGGCATCTTTCTGGGACGCGGATGGGTGGATAGTTCTTCAATCCGCGTCTGGGTGTAAACTCCCAGGCGTTACATACAGCCTGTCATAGGGATTTGGTGTGATCTTTAAACGTCAGATGCGGATTTTCCGCTTTGTTTCCCGAAGCAGTTGTCCACGCGTCGGCTGCTGATTGGGCTTGAGTATTGATTCTCTTAAATGAGAAACCAGTGCGGGCGGTTGGAGATCAGCGCCAGCGGCGGTTCCCGAAGCAGCGTTACACGCGTCCGGCCTTTATTGGATCTTGGCAGTTGTGCAGTTATTAATGCCGGCGGTTCAGATTACGGGGCCATTAATCGCTATTATCAGGAGTTGCCTATAAATAGGGCACCCTTTCTCCCTTCAATCCTGCCTTTGGACTATTTTGTTTTTTGAGAGAGCGCTTTGAGAACCTTCATCTTCCTCAGACAATTGTCTCCATGGATGAGGATGGTTCTGAAGATGACCCAGGGCTTTTAAGCCCCTGTTTGGTCTCTTTAGGAGAAAACACCTCTTTGCCCTGTGACCGCGTTTGCGTCCTGGTGCAGAGAGTACAACTCTTGACGGAGGTCTCCACGGGTATGCCGTTCGTTTCACCATGACATTTTAGATTCACCATGGCCTGTATCTTGGCTTCATGTCATCTGGACCCCCTCATGAAGTCTGCATTGGTGCACTCCTTCTGGAATTTGTACCATGGACCTGAACTTCTCCGGACGTGCGTGCAGGAATCTTTGGCCCTTGGTGTTGGCGCGTTTTATGGCTTGTGCCTTAGCGCGTTTCATGGCCAATGCCTTAGCGCGTTTCATGGCCAATGCCTTGGACGAATTCCAAAAAAGGTTTCAGACCCGCACCTTGCAACTCCTGTCCATGGAGATGGCAATTTTCGGCGTCTGTGCCTTTTCGGCGTTTGTGCTCTTTGACCTAGGCACAGAATGGGACCGCATTTTGATTCGCGTTTGTCTCTGCTGACGCAACAGTTTGGCTTGCTGCACGTGTCATTCCTGCGTCTTGGTAGACTGCATGGATCATTCCCGCATTTGGCTGACTGCGTGGATCATTCCCGCGTTTGCCTCTGCTGACTTAGTTTTTCTCTGTTTACACTAAGCTGCAGATTGTTCTAATTCTCTCTTTTTGTTCCTTGCAGGCTTGCTGGGCCCTTGGAAGAATACTTCGGTCGGCGAACTCGTTCAACCTTCACCTATGAGAGAATATATTATGGTCCTCGTCACCTATAAGAGAGTATATTACATCTCTGACGAGGACCCAACCCTCGCCAAGGTCTCTTCAGATCTGGTGCAAGAGACGGATAGGCTGAGTACCGGCGAGGGTGGTCCGGCGGTTGCGGCGGCGGATGAGATCCTCTTCCTCTCCCACTCCAGAAGTCACATCAAGGACACTTCGTTGGATGGCCTGCTGGGGAAAGGGATGGTGATGAAACCCCAGAAGTGACATCGAGGACAGTTAAAGTCCGTTGAGTCTTCTGCTGGGGGAAGGATCAATTCTTGAAGGAAGAGTTGCCGGACTTTTTGCTGCCGCCGGACTAAGTGGAGGGTGGCATCCTTTGTGATGACTCCTAAACTTCTGCTCTCACCCCAAGAGTGACTCCATGTTTGTTGGATAGTCTACTAGGGAAAGAGACGCGCCTGAACGAAGGGTTGCAGGACCTTCCATTGCCACTGGACCTCAAGAACACCATTGCTCTTGGCTTGGTCAGCTAGGGCGCTTTCGAAGTTGGCGTCACGCATCAAAGTGCAACCGGCTCCAATTGTGCACCTGGGATCAGATGCGGTTTCAAGGAGTGAGTACGGCCTCAGAGAGAGAGAGGGACTTCTTTGTACTCCTTAATTGTAACACTCAATCTTATTGTATAAGAGAGCGTTTTGTATCACTTTCATGTGTTTGGATATGAATAAAAGTGACACTTTTCTTTTTGCTTCTTTCTGTTGTCTTGAACGTTTTGTTTTAGAAGCCAAAGAATAATTTTGGTGGACCCGCCACTTTATAAAAGAAAGTGACGAGTGGAGCGCGTACCCCCAGAGAAGGTGAACTTTTATCAAGGATTTGGGATTAACTTGATTTAAGATCAGCTGGGGATTTTGATGGAAGCATTGTTTATTGGTGTAATGTTAACCAACACTGCCTCCAGAATGAATTTGATACTCGGTTGGGGAGAATATCAAATGAAACTAGACTCGTGGGGAATCTAGTAAGATTTTTACCGTTAGAGGTGTGATATTAACTTAACGGTTTAGAAGTAGTCTTGTCAGAAGTGTAATATTAACTTGACAAGGATGTGAGTTAGAGGTGTGATATTAACCTAACTCATCAGCATCTCAGTTTTATTTGGGAAAACTGAGGGTGTCACTGTCATAGGTGTGATGTTTAACTTAACAGTGATAGAAATGCTAGAGGTGTAATGTTGAACTTGGCATTAGTCGTCTCGGCTTAAAGAAGTCAAGGAAAGGTCATAGCCATAGGTGTATTGTTGAACTTAGCAATGACTCGGATGCTAGAAGTGTAGTGTTAACTTGGCATCGTTCATCTCGGCTTGGACAAGGAAGTCGAGGAAAGGTGACTATCAGAGGTGTGATATTAACTTGACAGGCACTCGATGTACTGCTTAGAGGTGTAATGTTAACTTAAACAGTAGTTTGTCAGAGGTGTGATATTAACTTGACAAGGATTTGCTTGCGATAGGAGCAATTTGAGGACCTGTCATTCTATTGATGAGAATTGACAAGTAGAATTTGAAGTGCCAGAGGTATAGTGTTAACTTGGCAAATTTGAGAGTTTGTTACTCTATGCAGAGTTAACAAGCCAGGTTTATACTCGACAAAGAGTATTCATTACCAGAGGTATAGTGTTAACATGGTAATGATTGCATTTTGTGGTCCTACCATTCTATGGATGAGAATTGGTAAGGGATTTTTGGAGGGAAGAGTGGAATCAAATCCACTTAGGATTTTTAGCAAACCCTCAGCTGTCAACGGATTTGAGGTGCCTTTACCAACTACCGTTTGAGTTGGGCTAGCCATGCTATTCCCCTCAGCATGATGAGTTGTCGAGGACTTATATTGGGCTTAAAGGCCAACATTTTCCTCTATCCTTAGCCGTCGGAGGCGTCGGATCAAATGGGAACGTGTCCCTTAGGATTTTTAGCAAATCCTCAGCTGTCAACGGGTTTGTCATGCCTTTACCAACTACCGTTTGAGTTGGGCTAGCCATGCTATTCCCCTCAGCATGATGAGTTGTCGAAGACTTATGTTGGACTTAAAAGCCAACATTTTCCTCTATCCTTAGCCATCAAGGGCGTCGGATGTTTGATCAGAGGTGTATTTTTAACTTGATCGGTGGAAGAATGCCATCTAGGGATAGTATTTCTTCAGGAATTTGCCATTGATTGGCATCATGAGTGTATCGCCATTTGAGGTTATGAGGCGATACGATCCATTTGAGTAGACTGACTCTACTACAAATGGTCCTTCCCATTTGGGTTGGAATTTTCCTTTCGTCTTGTGCGTCATGACCATGGGTCTTCGGACGGCTAAGACGAGGTCGCCTTTCTTGAAAGTTCGGGATTTGACTTTCTTGTTGAAGGCTCTGGTGATACGAGCTTGGTAAAGCTCGATTTGTTGTTGGGCCTGCAGACGCTTGTCGTCCAAGGCTTCCAATTCTTGGAGTCGCTGTCGATGCTTCTCCTCTGTTGTCATTTCCGCTGTCAAAGCGACGCGAAGAGATGGAATTTGGATTTCCAGTGGAAGGACGGCTTCGCATCCGTACACCAAGGAAAATGGCGTGGCTTTAGTTGGGGTTCGCACAGTCGTGCGATAGGCCCATAAGCATTCGCCCAACTTATCGTCCCAGTCTCGTTGACTTTTCGAGACGAATTTCTTGAGAAGCTTGCCAATAGTCTTATTGAAAGCTTCTGCGAGGCCGTTCGCGGGCGGATAGTATGCCGTTGATGACACACTCTGGATTCTGAACTTGGCGCAGAATCTCTGAAAAGCCTGGCTGATGAACTGGGGTCCATTGTCATGGACAATCCGCCGAGGCACACCGAACCGGTAAATAACGTGATGTTTCACGAACTTGATCACGTTAGAAGATTTCACCTCTTGCAAAGGGATAGCTTCGGCCCACTTTGAGAAGTAATCGGTTATCGCTAGGATGAACCGATGTCCCTTTGATGATGGTGGGCTGATAGGACCAACCACGTCCATCTCCCACATTTCGAACGGCTAGGTAGAGGTCGTAGAGTGGAGGTATCCTGGTGCTTGATGGATGAAATCGCCATGTATTTGACAGGCGTGACATCTTTTGGCATAGGCAACAGCATCGGCAACCATCTTGGGCCAATAGTAACCCAATCTTTGGAGTCGGTTTGCCAGCTTCGGGCCAAGTTGATGAGCTCCACAAGTACCATCGTGGGCTTCTTTCAATACTCCTTGGGCTTCTTTTGATGAGAGGCATCGGAGCAGGATCCCGTCATGCGATCGACGATACAATGTTCGCGAAATCGCATTGTAGTAGAATTTGGAGGCTTTCCTTCGGATGGCAGCCGCCTCCCTGGCGTCTTCGGGCAAGATGCCGTACAAGACAAAATCAATGTAGGGGAATCGCCAGTCTTTAAGTTCTGGATCGGTCGACACTTCAAGTGTTTCCTTACCGCGACGATCTCCCGTTGACCTCTGGTAGTCTCCGAGGGGACTTTTTAGGCAGTATAGGTCGTGGCTATAGACGAATACCTTCTCCATTGCTCCGGCTGGAAGAGCTAAGGAGGCAGCAAGGGATGCAAGTGCATCTGCATGCGCATTTTGCTTGCGCGGTACATGGTCGATGTAGAAGTTTGAAAACCTCTCGGCCATGTGGATTGTCGCGTTGTAGTAGGGTACTAGATCTTCATGCCTGACCTCATACTCTCCGCGAACTTGGCTGACGATGAGTTTAGAATCACCGTATGCCTCGAGATTTTTAACGCCAATCTCATCGGCGAATTGCATCCCAATCAAAAGAGCGTTGTATTCCGCCACATTATTGGAACAGGGCTCGGTTAACGAGATAGCTCGGGGAATCACGTAATTTTGTGGGGAGACGAGTACTACTCCTACCCCCGCAACTGTATGTCCCCTAGAGCTTGTTCTTGATGCGCCATCGAAGAAAAGTTGCCATACTTGTCCTTCGAACAATGTCTGGGTCAGGCAGGCTTCGGTGACCTCGTCTGGGAGATCCTCGTAGAGTTTGGCTGCCCTGGGATCTGGGTGTTCAGCTAAGAAGTCCGCCACCGCTTGTCCCTTAATAGCCTTTTGTGGCAGAAAATGCATCTCATATTGTGATAGCAATATGGCCCATTTTGCCAGCCGGCCATTTAGTGAAGAAGGCTTTGTCATAAGTAACCTCAGGGGGTTGACTTTGGATATGACATTTATGGTTTGGCCCACCAGATAGTGTCGCATTTTCTGAATGGCGAACACTAGTGCCAAACATTCCTTCTCGATCGGGTTGTACCGATGTTCGGCTCCGATCATCGTTCTACTTAGGTAGTAGATTGCTTGTTCTCGCCCCTGGTCATCATTCTGAGCTAGTAGAGCTCCCAAAGAATGATCCATTGATCGGACGTACACCAGGAAAGGCTTTCCGGATACCGGAGCTGCCAGGACTGGTGGTTGGGTGAGGTAGTGCTTGATCTCCTCAAATGCTTGCTGGCAAGCGTCGTCCCAAATGAACGAAACGCCCTTCTTCATCAGCTTAGCGAAGGGTTGGCATCTCCCGGAGAGATTTGAAATGAATCTGCGGATATATGCCAATCGTCCTTGTAATCCTCTGAGCTCCTTGAGGCTTCTGGGGGGTTGCATCTCTTGGATAGCACGGACTTTCTCCGGATCCAAATGGATTCCTGTGGAAGTCACGACAAACCCTAGGAACTTGCCACTGGCTACCCCCAGGAAGGACTTGGTGGGGTTCATCTTCAATTGATGAGCCCGCATGATGTCGAAGACCACCCTCAGGTCTGCTATGTGATCACCCTTAGTGCGGCTTTTCACCGCAATGTCGTCGACATAACATTCCACCGTTTTGCGTATCTGCCGATGGAAAATGGCATTCATGGCCCTTTGGTAGGTTGCCCCCGCATTTTTCAGACCGAAGGGCATGACGGTGTAGCAGTATACCCCTAGAGGTGTCCTGAAGGAGGTGTGCTTTTTGTCATCGGGATACATCTTGATTTGATTATATCCTGAGAAACCCGTCCATAAAGGACATTCGCTCGAATCCACAAGTATTGTCAATCATGACATCTGTGATTGGCAATGGGAATTCGTCTTTGGGGCAGGCCTCGTTTAGATCACGGAAGTCGATGCAGATCCGGATCTTCCCGTTCTTCTTAGCGACGGGGACGATGTTGGCTACCCAGTCGGGATGCTGTTCCTCCCTGATAAAGCCGGAGTCAATAAGCTTCCTGACTTCTGATTGGATTGCCTCCATTATCTCTGGACGGAACCGTCGCTGCTGTTGTTTAACGGGCTTCATGTCCGGATTGATGTTGAGGCGATGCATAGCCACTTGAGGATCAAGTCCAGGCATGTCCTCATAATTCCAGGCGAAGACATCTATATACTCTTGTACAAGAGATATTAAATCCTTCTTCTCTGGAGGCGACAGGCCGTCACTTATGAAGATGAGTTTAGGATTGTCTTCATCTCCTAGGTTGACTTGAACAACCTTGTCTTCTGTGGGTGGCTCACGCTGTTCAAAGCGGATGTCCCAAAGAGCATTCAAATGTCTGATCCAAGGATCTGTATCAGATTGGATCATTTCTTCATCTTCATCCTCCAGATGGCTTGTCGAAACCATGTTTACTGAAAGCCCTTTGAAGATGTTGCCGACACTGACATCTGATTCCCATGACGACGTGTCTGATGAGCAGTCATGACTTGACAGTCTCTCCGAATCAGAGGCTGATGGCACTGGAGTTGATATATAGCCCAACCCCCGGCGCGTCCGATGATAGTAATCAGGGGTTTTCCCTTTCGGTACAAAGGATCGAAGCAGTGTTCTTCTTCCTTTTCCGAAGTTCAACCCAGGCCTGTTGGTTAGATCATACCCCATGCGCTTCATCATCTTGAGCGTTCTTGGTTCATAATGATCGAACTGAGGGGATTCATCCTCACCTTCCGATTCTTCGTGGGGCATAGGTTCAGATGCGATTCGCCCAAAAAGTATTGGTCTTTGGCCTTTTCGTCTGGCTGGAATCATGAATACAGACTCTTGCGCGTCACCATTATCTTGGTATGTCCCGAAGGATGATTTCACCGGTACATGCAAAGATGTCAAGGCATCTATTGCCGACCAGAGGTCATCGTCCATGTCGGTAGTGGTATCCGACGGTATCGAATCGGAAACATACACAGGGAAATACGCAAAGTCTAAATCTTCATTAATGTACCAACCACCCGCATCGTCGGTGGTATCAACATCGAGCTTATTAATGCTCTTTACAATGGGCTCCAACTCCCACAGGCACTCTTCTTTCTCAGGCTCAATGTCAGCTTCATTACCAGAGTCTGGCTCCTCTGGTTGTGGGGTTTCATTAGTCTCCTCCGGATCCTGATATAAGAGGGAGTCCGTGAAATAATTTTCAACCCCTTTAAACGGATGCCTTTCGGCAATCAACGTTCGGACCTGTCCACTCTCGTCAATGTATTTCATGACTTGGTGGAGAGTAGAGGGAACGATGGAATTGCGGTGAATCCATGGTCGTCCCAGCAACAGGTTGTAGGAAGTGTCCGCGTCAATGACGTAACACGTCACTTCTGACTTAAGGCTCCCGATCTGGCATTTGAGCTTGATCTTCCCCATTGGGCGGGAGCTGTTGGCATTGAACCCGTAAATAGTCGTCTGGGTAGGGCTCAGACGATGGGTAGGAATGCCTAGAAACTGCATAACCCGGCGAGGTATGATGCTCAGCGCGGACCCTGGGTCTACCTGGATGCGGTTCACCTCGGATGACCCAATATACCCTGTGAAGTATAGGGGTCGGTCATGCTTCCCTTTAACCTGCATGTCATCTGTTGTGAAGGTGATGCAGGGAGCATTTGGGGAGGTGTGGAGGCAATCCTCTTCATCTTCCTCCCTTGGCACGCGGGTCATAAAGACCTCAGCATTTGCCAGAGCTTCTTGTAGAGCCTCTCTGGTTGACTTTGATAGCCTCAGGAGCTCATACAAGGTAATGCGTGCCGGTATGTTGGCTAGTTGAGCCAAGACGTCGAAGCGGTAAGGTGTCGAGGATTCTTCTGTTACACCTTTCGCAAGAACTCGAGAAAACCTAGTTTCTTTCTGCTTCTCCCCAGGCTGTTTAGAGGAGGGCTTGGCTGGTTCCACGGCTGGTTGCGGAGAAGCCGCTGATGTCTCGCCGTACTGCTTCAAGTATGCCTGTCCTGAACGGGTCCCCGCCGTAGGTTGGCTGGGCTCTGCGGCCAGGACTATTGTTTCCTCTTCTGAGTCAGTCAGCGAGGGAACATCAGTGTCCGCTTCTCGAGAAGAGGCGCATATCACATGGCAAGATGAAGCCTTCCCTTTGCCTTTGGACTTTCTGTTGGTCACAGTCGTCCATTGTTGCTCGTCGACGAGGTCAGGGTGGACCCACATGATTTCCCCTCGAGGTGTAGGGACGGGTACCAAGCCTTTCTCCTGCTGCTGATGAGGGTCTGTGTTGACCACCCTCAGTTCTCCTTTCGGGACAGAGATTACCCCCACGAGTGTCGGGGGTCGTGTCCCAAACTGGAGAATCGACGTCATGTTGGCCGTCATCTTCTTCTGCTCCGGTCGGAGTTTTAATACCTCCGCGTCAATCAGAGCTTGAAGGATGTCTTTAAAGACATAGCAGCTTTTGGTAGGATGTCCGAGCATCCTGTGGTATAAGCAGTAGGTGGGATTGTCGGTCTTGCCGACCTCCTCCGGGCGCCTAATTTCAGGGAGCTTCAGTCGATTGCTCTTGTTGAGTAGCTTGAAGAGCGAATCGACGTGTTCCTCCTTGAAGGAATACTGCTTGTTGGGGCGTGGCTGGCTTGAAGAGCCACTTGCCCTGCCTGTTTGAGGTTTGGTGGGAGATTTGGTCTCCGTCGCCAAATTATCCTTCCGCTTGGTTTGGAGGGATGTGTCTGGTGCACGCCTTGTCGACCTCTCTGGCCTGGGCTTGCCTTCTTCCGCTCTGACGCGGGCGACAATCTCCTCAGCCTGTTCACCTTGCTGGACTAATTGTTTCCAGGTGCGGCTTTCAGCAACTCCTATTTGAGCAAGGAGTGAGGTTTGGAGATTATGGCGACATGTTTCCACCAGGGTGGCCTGGGTCATGCCGCTTGGACATCGGAGTGCCATGTTCCGAAATCTTTCTACGAAAGACTTGACGGACTCTCCCTTTCGCTGTTTTGTAGCTAAAAGGGTAGGCATTGTGACCTCCGAATCATCTTCGAAGAAGCGTGTTAGAAACAGCTTCTCCAAGTCACCCCAGTTCTTGATGGAACCTTCGGGGAGCTTCATGAACCATTCAAAGGCCAACCCTTTCAGGGTGCCGATGAACAGTCGCGCCAGGATGGCATCGTTATCTACCACATTCCCGGTCTGGGATTTGAAGTAGTAGATGTGCTGGTTGGGTGACCCCTTCCCGTCGAATGCCTGGAGAGTTGGAGCCTTGAACCTAGGAGGGTACGGGACTAAGTCCCACTCGGCCGGATAGGGCCGGACTACTCCAGCTTCTTGGAGGCCTTTACGGTTGGTAAGGGCCTCGAGGCGCTGCTCTAGTTGACTCATTCTCTTAGCATGAGCCTTTCCCGGGGTCTGGTCGCTTCTTGCCTGCGACGAGGGCTTGGACACATCCGAGGTAGATCGTCGTGTCTCGTCAGAAGATTCGGAGGGTGGGCTTTCTCCTTTTCTCCCTTTCCCCTTCGGTCGTCTAGGAGGAGATCTCGCTCTTTCTTCAAGCAATTTCTCAAGCATATGCTTGAGGGAGTCAATGGATCTCTGTTGAGAGGCGATTATATCCATCTGGTGCTTCTGCGTCTGTTCTAAACGCCTGGTCGTCTCCTCAGGAGTGTCTGCCATGTAGGCGGAAGCCTCCTTCTCGACGGAAGAGTTTGAAGCTTGTGACCCCACTACAGCAGAGTGAGAATCACCCGTTCTAATGCCGCGGGCTAAGGCATTATAGTCAATTGGGGGAATGGCCCCCGTCCTGGTGCGAGTGTTGATACACTCCTTCCGGTACAGAGTCAGACTCGGAGTCATCTGGGCTGACTGCAATTTGTTTCCCCTTACTCCTGCTAGTCATGTTTGCAGTAAGCTCCGGGTATTCAACATCTGAGAAGGTTCTCCTCCTGTGGGAGCGTCTTCTCTTGGCTGATGGGGGAATCAGGGTCAGCTGTCTAATTAAAGACGGCTGGTGCACGCCTGACTCGCAATGGCATCCAGAGAGCATCTGAATGAGCTGTTGACAGCAGCATGGAGAAGTGGTCTGATTGGCACTCCTCTTCCTTGTCAAATAATCCCTCAAATCTGTGGGAGGGGGATTAAAGAGACTGGTCTCGCAACGTCGACGACGGGAGACAGTCATGTGCTGTTCAGCCTGGACACAGGTTTCAGAAACGCGGCTGTTGCGTCGCGGCTGCGTCACGCGCGTCTGGCGTCTCTGTTGATATGAGACGCGACTTTCGCGTTGCTGTCTGCTGCGTTGGAGAAGAGAGACTTGGGAGAGAGTGGGCTGCTGGGCCCCACGCCTATGGGCGCGTGCTTCCTGTGTTGACAAGACGCAGAAGCTTCGCTTCGGCGTTTGGCAAGTTGGTCTTCAGAGGGCTCAACTTGGGGAGTCTCGCGTTTGGGTCGCCAAACACGGACCTCTCGCACTGGACGAGGTGCGGGCAAGGCATCGGATCGTACGCTGCGTTCAACCCCAGTCAGAAAACCAACGGTTCCGACCGAGTGTTGATGCGCGCGTCTTCTCTGTCGACGCTCGGCATTCCGATTGCGTTGTGGAGGAAGAGAGAAGCCAACAACTTCCTGGTTTGTAGAACCAGGGGTGTTTGCCACGCGGGTCTCCTGAGAGACGCTGACGCGGGCGTTCTGTGCGACATGGTCAATCGCACCAGTAGATGTGCCGGGGACCACGCGGGCCTTCAGAGAGGCGTTGGCGCGTGTGTTCTGCGCGGCGCGGTTGATCGTAGCAGAGGAGTCTGAGGTTACGCGGGCTTTCGGAGAGGCGTTGGCGCGTGAACCAAGCTTGGCACAGTAGGCAGCAGGAGCACCCGACAGAGCCTCAGATTGGGCTTCAGGGGGCTGTCCACTTGAGACCCTGCGGCAGACGCGGGTCTTTGGGCTCTTGGAGCCAGAAGAGAGGAACTCTTCATACTTCGCCTGGTCGAACTCGACGACGAGGGATTCGACCATTTTCCCCTTACGGAGAACGTCATCTTGCACCACGGTGCGCTCGTCAGTAACGAAGGTAGTCCCCAGCGGAGTCGCCATCTCTTGTAGGGGCCGGAAAACTTTGGTGGTCGGAGAAAGTGGTTTTAGCTGTAAAAGATTTTCTTGATTCAAGCGAAACGATTACAACCAAAAGAACTACTCTTCCCTCTTTTCCAGTTACAAGGGAGGGAGGATGTCTGAATCTTCCCTTTGTTTAAAGCTGGGTTCTTCGTGTGGCGATGGAGAGTGAATCTTGTTCTCCGTTGACCAGATGACCGTCCTGGACCGTCGGGGGTCTTCTCTTCGGTTGGTAGAAAGAGTAACTCAGCCCCGTCTACCAAAACTCTCAAAGAGGAGGTAGGCGAAGAGCGGCTAGTACTCAGTAAGCTCGCTGAAGAGTCGTGCTTCTCTCTTGATGATCCTTCTGCCTGGATTCGATCGATTTTGATGATGCCCTATCTCAAAGCTCTCTCTCTTCAAAACTCTGATCTTCTGCCAAGCTTCGATCCTCTCAAGCCTCTATCCCTGTGTGTCTCTCCAAAAAACTCCGATCCTCTCTTCATAGCAAACAAGGCTATTTATAGGGATCTCAGGGGGTGAAGGTGCCTCCTGAAAACGCTCCCGAATGAGGGGCCACTACCCGCTACATGCGCGGTGACTGGCCCTTTATTTCGGGTAGTTGCAACTGAGACGCGGGTGTCGAGCCAACGCGCCTTGGATGCTGAGACGCGGTCTTTGGGCCGACGCGCCTTGGTACTGAGACGCGGGTGTTTGGGCCGACGCGCCTTGGTACTGAGACGCGGGTGTCGAGCCAACGCGCCTTGGATGCTGAGACGCGGGTGTCGAGCCAACGCGCCTTGGATGCTGAGACGCGGGTGTCGAGCCAACGCGCCTTGGATGATGAGACGCGGGCTTCGGGCCGACGCGCCTTGGTACTGAGACGCGGGCTTCGGGCCGACGCGCCTTGGTACTGAGACGCGGGCTTCGGGCCGACGCGCCTTTGATGCTGAGACTCCGCTTTCTTAGTGGCTTGTCTGTTTTGGACATTTTTTAGACAGCCTACATCTAGAAAAGGAGGATATGGAGTTTGATGTGGGAAGGATTGTGAATTGAGCAAATTTTGCATTTGTTGTAGGGACTCTTCCATACTCCTTTCCAATGATGATTTTTCTTCGGTTGGTGGTATAGGAAAAGGAGTATATGAATCAAAATTGGGGAATGAATATTGTGGAAATTATAGACAAGGTGGTTGAAAATTTGACTCGGGATAGGTGAATCTCCATGAACTCTGTAAAGAGTTAAAATTATTTTGAAAATCTTGGTTATAGGATTGGAGATATGGGTCATATTGAGTCGGATAATCCCAACTCGGCATATATTGTTGCTTCATGGTGTACATAGCCGGGTTGGAGTTATCCGAGTCAAATGAGGTCGAGTGAAATATGGATTCATATTTGAATTGAAAGAATTATTGTTGTTAAAATCCATTTCACAATATACAAAAAAAGAAAACAAACAATCAAATAAACAAAGAAAAAGAAAAAGAAAACAAGCCTATGCTCAGACCTAGACGACTCCTAACTGGTTAGACTGTCCACGGGGGGTCTATTGTTGGAAGCTGACCACGAGTTAATCGGCCAGGTAGGGGCAAGATCAGTGGGAGGTATCCGTGACGAAGTAACGGGCCTAATTATGCCAAACCACTGTTCTTCGAGGTTTCGCCTCTCAATCCCCAACCTAGACACCAATTTAGCAAGAGTCAAATTCTAACAAGTTCCCTCTTAGGTCAATCTCCTAAATGAGTCCGAGATGTCCCTAGGGGCCAACGTCTAGCAATTTTTATTAGGCTTAGGTTGTGTGAGTGGGGAGGTGATTTTTGGGCTAAGGGAGGGTAATAACTTTCCCGCCTTATGTTGTATTGGGTGTTGCCCTTAAATTTAATTTGTGCAAGTGTGTAATATAGATAAGAATGAACACAAAAAAGCGAGTAAATCACCGAAGTGTTTGTCCTAACTATATGCAATGCAATATGTACACCTCCGTCAATATCACAACACACAAGAATAAAATACAGTATATTGGAATTAAAATTGACACGTGCCTAGATGCAAATGTCTAAACCGTTTTAAAGCATCCAATTTCTGTATTTTAGTTCTTAAAATTATTTACAGTGCACAGGTAATATAAACAAAAATTAGCAGCAGAATATAAAAATATACAAGAATTTACCCGACCATACTTGAGCAAGTGTGGGCTTCTGCAATACTAAAACTTTAACCTGCATACCAAAAAATAAAGAAGAAAAGTTAGCAAACTTGTGAAATCAAACCGTTCCCATCCCCGGCAACGGTGCCAAAATTTTGGGGGAAAACCGCGCACAAAAGTGTATGTTTTGAAATCGATATTTAAAGTGTGTGTGATTTGGCTTCCTCGATACTTCCGTTATAGCATAGAGGCTAAAACGAGTCGAATCCACAAGGAAGGGAGGCGATAGAAGCTTTACCGGTTAATTCATGTGTTTGTTAAAAGTTCTTCAAAGTTTTAAAGAATGAAAAGAAAGAAAAATAAAGAATGGAAAGAGAAGTATACAGTGAAACACAAAGAAGTGGGAAATATAGAAAAGAATATGTTTGTGATTTTTGGATATATTTCTAAAACAAGTGAAAGAGAAAGAAAAGTCACGGCTACTAACTACGAATGACACCACCAACACGCTAACCTCTTAGTGATAGTTGCCTCACATGTATCATTGGCCATCACTAGTCCTTAGTTCAAGAGCGATTCAAAGCATGACCCATATGTAACTCATCATAACCCAACTCAACAAACAAGTGCAAGCTACACTTAAATCATCAAAACCCAATAAGAGCAAGCATGAAGTAAAGTAATGTTAGCTTGGTAGTAGTTAGGAAGTTAGAGTGTTAGATCCATCATCATGAGCCATCAATGGCTCTTGCAAGAGCAAGGCCAAAACGAAGCTATTAGATTCATGTGGATTATCATAAAAGAAGTTAGCAAGTTGGTGGTTAGTAGTTAGTTGCCATGAGAGAAAAGACTAGCTACACATGTAAAAGAGATTAGAGAGAAGAAACAAAGATAAGGTAAGAGAGCACCTTTCATAGATTGTCACCTTCTATTACAAGCACTCTTGCTTCCCAACATGTGCCACTCTCTCTCCCAAATACAAGATCTATAAGAAATGAAAATTACAAGAGAGGAAGAAGAAAAACTACACTACACTACCCTAAACTACAAAATGGAAATGAAACTACTCCTAAAACTCTGCATATCCTTGCTCTGAAACCCCAGGGGGTATTTATAGCCACCAGGGAAGAGGGGGGCCAAGGGACAGACCCTGGCCCAAAACGCGACAGGGGCCGCGCGCACGGCGCTTCGAGCCGCGCGCGGTCCCATCTGTCCCCTGTCAGGCCATGTGCCCGGTTTCGTCTTTGTAGCCCCTGGTTTTCACAGAATCAGCTCTCTAGGTTAATGGCTATCTCTAATAGGCTTTTAATCACCAATTAAATGGTGATTTAGGGTCTTCTTCTTCATTGCACACCATGGACCTAGAATCAAGTAAGCAAATCTTTATTAGCAGAATTTAATATGAAATTAATGTGAAGATGTGATACAAATTATGCAAAATTAGAGACTAATCAGCCGGTCATCACTTCCCCCACACCCCCTCTCCACTCCTCCACCTCCTTCAACCTCCACCAACCTCCCACCACCTCCAATTTCATCCAAACCCGCCACCACCACTTCATCTTCTTCCCCAAAATTCCCCACCAAACCACCTCCTCCTCCACTTCCAAACCCCCAATAATCACCTCCTCCTCCTCCTCATCTAACTCCCCACCGCCTCCAATAAGCACCACCACCACCATAACCACCACCACCAACTACCACCACCTCCACCAACAACAACACCAACTAAACAACTCCACCACCACCTCCCTCCCCTCCCCTAGGCCGCACGCGCCGCCTCCCTCCCCCGGCGGCGCCGGTGGTGGCCTGCCACCCCCTCCCCTCCATTTTCATTTCCTTCTTTCTTCTTCCTTTCTTCTTTCCTTCTTTATTCCTTCTTTCTTTTCTTTTCTCTTTTTTTCCCTAAATTAAACCCACTTTCCACATTCCTAAAATACCCATCCCTCATTCCCAATTTACTTCCCCATATTTATAACCATACCCCTCCCCTTTTAAATACCTAAATCCTTTTCTAAAAACACCCTATTTTCTCTCTCTCTCTCTCCCCCTCTCTCATTCCCTCTCTAATAATTATATAAATATTAATATTTATATATTTTAATATATATTTATGGGATAGTGGCTTGCTCGCACCGGTTCACGGATTTCTCAGATATTAACCCGTATTTCATTCCGATTTCAGGCGAGTGTTTACATTAAACTTAAAAATAACTACACTTGATTTATAGCATGATATTGATACGTGGACATCGTATTACTACCGTGACAAGCCTAATACTTGCTACTGTAAATTTTAATACATGATTTCTTGCTATACAAGTTTGTACTCGGTATTTACCCGACACTTGACATGCTATACTTGTTATATGATTTATGACTCCGACACTCAATATTTACACTGGCACTCGGTATCTGACACCGACACTTGATATATTATATTTGATACCTAATCCACGTCACTTGATATTAGACACTGGTACTTGATATATGTCATACTTGTCACCTGATCTTGACCCCGGTATATGACACATGCTAACCCTTACTTGACATGCTTTCATGTGGTACAAGTACATTTGACCTGACATCGTGACCCTTGACCGGAAACTACCAACCCTGATACCTGTATTATATGGCATATCATGACTATCACTTTTACGGGGACTTGCCATGATTATTATATTATTACCAGGCATTTGGTACTCCTGAACTCCTGTATACTCGAACCCCTGAAATAGGGAGGCTCCTGACTTTACTCTTGATATTATACTCCTCTTGACCCCCATAATAGGATAACCATGAATATTGGACTTTTGTGAATACCCTGTGAACATTATTATTTAACACTCTGTTATATTTAAACAACTTACATTGGGATAGGGGAAATTGATGGGTATCGATATAGCTCCTGTGTTTATGGTGGCCATACATATGTTGTACAACTAAATCCTGTTGGATTCAACCTGGAGACCACCAGGTGCTTCTGAGGGGTGTACTGGCACCCTACCCCCTTGCCTGCCTGCCGGGTGTGCTATAATCCCCTGGGTATATCCCTGTGGAGAATGGTGACACTCTATTCTTGTTCAGGCGCATACTAAGACCTTCAGGCATATAGTAAGTCCCGGTACCTAGCGGTACGTTCGGCTCAGTACCGGATACTCTTGGACCGTTGTCCCGGGCATGCACGGGACCCATTCTAAACATGGTTCGTCGTTCCCCTTCAATTTCTAATAACTAGCCTCGCTTGACTTGTATGCGGAAGTATATGGTACGGGCCATATACCGAAACATACAAATTGAACGATTCTTAATAATAACTTGATAATTGACTTCATGAATTTTATTATCATCTCCATATTTACCATTTAATGTTATTATTCCATGCTTGCTGATTTAATTACATGACATTTGACCTGCTACACTTACTTTTATTTCATACCACATAAATTCTAATTTCATTTCCATATTTCACTATTTATTACGGTTATTCTATGCTTATTGATTTGGGTATATTATACTTGACCTGATGCACTTGTTTTTATTTATACTTACCATTTGGGTTCTTCTTGCACTCGCTGGGTTGCCCACTAACAACTATGGATTTGCATGTCCAGATTTAGCAGCTTGGACTGAGGTGAACCCATCAACTGAGGATCAGGCCTACTTCGAGGAGCAGACGGATCAGCTGTAGCTTCGTCCTGTCTTCCCCGCTCGTAAGATTCTCTTTTCCAGCTCGTGAGTTATTATCTTTTGTACCTGTACAGTCTACTTTTGTACTATCTGGTGATGTAATATTATGTCACAAATCTGTGATGACTGAGTACTTGTACTATTTTGTGTTGGAATGTATAACACCACATATTTTCGCACTCTAATCCCTATATTGCGTTATATTGATGCATAGCGAACATACGTGATGGTACCATCGCCCTGCGTATGTACGTCACAATGGCGTCCCTTTACCCACCGGATCAAGGCGCCACAGGTTGGTATCAGAGCCTAGGCTCTCACACCTTCAGTATAGCCAGTCTGCAAATTAATATTGGGTTAATTTGTGACTGAGTCACACGAGTCTTTGCTATACATTCTAATCACAAGTACGAAGTTATCTATTCTTCCCTTGCAAACCATCCCTTAATTTCTAAAATCTCATATTCCGTCACCTTTTCAGTCGGCTCGAATATGGAGAGACGGGGGACACGTAACGGTCCCGGCACTTCCCGTGAAGGTCCATACGGGGAGAATGACATGATGAGGATACTCCAGGGGATGATGAATAGCCAGGAGCAGCAGACAGAGCTTTTGCGATAAGGATTGCTGACTGCACCCTGGGAGTAGAGGCCGGGTACTATATCAGATTTTAGGAGGTTGCAGCCGGCAGAATTTTCGGGCACAGAGAAGCCCCTGGATGCGAAGCAGTGGTTGATCGACATGACCAATCTTCTGAAGACGGCCAGAATTCCTGGTGAGAACCAGGTGGAAGTGGCCAAGATCCAGTTGAAAGATGTGGCGAGGACTGGTGGCTAGCCGAAGAGGCGAGGCTGGAGAAGCCCATCTCTTGGGACCAGTTCTCAAAGGGCTTTTATGAGAGATTTTTCCCTGCAACTACTCAGAAGGAGATGGAGGAGCAGTTTATTAGGCTGTAACAGTGGAATCGATCGGTGGATGAGTATGCTGCTGAATTCCTGAGAATTAGTCGGTTTGCACCATATATGGTGGCCGATGAGGAGAAGAGAGCTAGCAGGTTTCAGTAAGGATTGAGAGTGGATATCCAGATGTTACTTATACCCCATCAGCTGAAGACATACTCCCAAGTTCTTTCTATAGCTCGTGATGTGGAATATGGATTGGAGAAGAAAAGGAGAGTTGAGCTACGACACAAGCCTATGAAGCGCCAATTCTAGCAGGTGCACAGGGGGAATCCAGTCAGATCTTTTGGTGCCCCAGTAGCCAAGCGACCATTTCAACCTCCTTCTCAGCAGCTTGTCTGTGGGTACTGTCAGAAGCCTGAACACAGTCAGCAGAACTGCCGTATGGCCAATGGACTATGTTTGGCATGCAGATCGGGCAACCACTCAGTGGGAGAGTGTCCATTCAAGAAGACCTGGAATGCAGCTCCAGCACCACCAGTACTTCCAGCACGAGTGCCCCCACCAGCACTTCCAGCTCAAGCAGCTCCCCCAGCACTTCCAGCACCACCGATGAGGAGGAATCCAGGACCAGTAGGCAGAGGAGCTCCACTTCTTCCCCAGCGTCGGACTCTGAGTCAGGCTCAGAGGGGACCCAGGACTGGAGTAGGCCGCGGGAGAGGCCAGGCCTACAACTTGACAGCCGAGGAAGCTGAGGCATCTAGAGAAGTAGTGGCAGGTACAATCTTGGTCCACTCAGTTCCAGTCTTATCACTCTTTGACTCTGGTGCATCGCATTGCTTCATATCTAGTAGATTTATTATCTTACATTCTATACCCCTAGTATGTATGGGTGACCAGTGGGAAATTAGTATGGGGAATGGGGTAGTCATTACTAACAAGATTTGCAAGGCGTGCAATGTGGAGTTATGTGGCAGAAAGTTAGAGGTCTACATGTTCGTACTGGACACTGGAGGGTACGATATGATCCTAGGCATGACTTGGCTCAGTAAGTATCATGCGGTGATCGACTATTGAAACAAGAAGGTGATCTTTAGGATTTCACACCAACCCGAGTTTCAGTTCTTTGAAGAACGCAGTCCCTCTGAAAGGAAGATCAACTAGATTGTGCCACTGCAGAAGATAAGAAGAAGACGGTGTCAGTGTGGAATGAATTCCTAGATGTATTTGAGGAGATATCAGGAATTTCACCTGACAAAGTTGTGGAGTTCTCTATTGACATTATTCCAGGAGCGACTCCTATCTCTAAAGCACCGTACCGGATGGCACCAACTAAATTGGCTATATTGAAGGAGCAGCTGCTGGAGTATTCGAGCAAGGGTCTAATTAGACCGAGTACTTCACCTTGGGGAGCATTAGTGTTGTTGGCAAACAAGAAGGATGGTGGCAAGAGATTGTGCATTGATTACAGAGAATTGAACAAAGTCACCATTAAGAACAAGTACCCTTTGCCGAGAATTGATAATCTCTTTGATCAACTTCATAGGGCCCAAGTGTTCTTAAAGTTAGATCTGCAGTCGGGGTACCATCAATTGAAGGTGAAGAAGGAAGATATCTAGAAAACGACATTTAGGACTCGCTATGGTCATTACGAGTTCCTGGTTATGCCCTTTGGAGTTACAAATGCCCCAGCAGTCTTTATGGACTTGATGAATAGAATCTTCTCACCCTATTTGGATAAGTTTGTATTGGTGTTCATTGATGATATTTTAGTCTATTCCAAGAATGAAGAAGAGCATGCGGAGCATCTGAGGGTTGTGCTACAGACGCTCTGACTTGAGCAGCTTCATGCCAAACTTAGTAAGTGTGAGTTCTGGCTGGAGAGTATAGCATTCTTGGGCCATGTTGTTTCTAAGGAAGGAATCTCGGTAGATCCCAGCAAGATTTAGGCAGTGAAGGATTGGCCGACTCTGAAGTCAGTAACAGAGATCAGGAGCTTCATCAGATTAGCTGGATATTATCGAAGGTTCGTGCAGGACTTCTCTAAGATTGCAGCTCCTTTGACCAAGCTTACCAGGAAGGGAGAGAAGTACATATGAACTGAAGAGTGTGTGTCTGCTTTTGAGGAGTTAAAGAACAAGTTGATTTCAGCACCAATCTTGAAGACACCATCAGGGACAGGAGGAATAGTTGGATACAGTGATGCTTCAGGGAAAGGTCTTGGATGTATATTGATGCAGCATGGGCATGTGTGGTTTATGCATCCAGACAATTAAAGCCACATGAGAAGAACTACCCAACGCATGATCTAGAGCTGGCAGCTGTGATCTTTGCTGTTGACACTTAAAAAAGACAAGATTCTTATTAGTCCGAACAATGTCTAAACTTGTTGATATTTACAAAAGACAAGTGACAGACGAGCTGAAGACCAGTTTTTCATCCATCTCCGAGGGACAAGGAAGCAACTTGGACTCCACTGATCCAGCAAGCAGACAGTGAACCCGGATTGTTTCTAAACAGACCTCAGCAGGTCTAAGGTGCTAGCACTTAGCATCACACGAGCCCAAAGGATAACCTCGCTTGAGAGGCTAATATCACTCGACTTCGCCTCGAAGCCATCCAAAGCCTCGCCAGGAAGCTAACTCGCAAACTTCGCCACAGAGGACTTCCAGCTCCGCCAAAGGGTTTCTTTCGGACTTCGCCAGAAGCTGCCTTTAGCTCCGCTACGAGCTCAAAACGGACGGCTCCGCTATGAATCTGCCACGGTCAACCTTTGACCAATCAAATCTCCGGATGAGATCGGATCCAATCAGATCAAATCTAATTAAGATCAAATCAGAGATCAAATTCGGCAGTTGATTGCCACAATCTCTTGACTCTTCTAAACGAGTAAGAGGATCAGGGGAAATCCTCTAACGATATGGAAAGGATCGAGAAGGTCAACCGACCTGCAATTCTAGCTTCGCAGAAGCTGATCTTAGCCTCGCAGCAAGGCCACTTTCCAGATTTTAAACAGATTCGATTCAATCTGTTTCCATATTTTCAAGGGACGATTATACCCTTGCTCTCCCTATAAATAGCCCGCCAGGGGTACAGAGAGAGGAGAGGATCGATCGATCAAGACACAGAGGCATACAAGAGGACTCCACAAGTAGAGGTTTCTTCATAACGCACCGTGCGCTCTCGAATTCAGAGACCTTTTAGAGAATTGCTTTCTCTATTCAGGGTGTTGATACCCTAACATCGTCCTTCTTCTCAAGGAATCTCCGAAACCAGGCGAGAAGGAATTCCTAATTGAAGGCGATTTTGAGAAGCAGCAAGAGGGTTCTACCAACCTTCTGTTCTCTGATTCCCCGAACCAGGCGAGAAGGGAATCTCATCGCTCTCATCGTCAAAGGGACAAAGTGGTCGCGCGCTGACCAGACTCCTATCGGCACACTTCTCCAGAATCTCTGAGGAGAACTATTTGTAATCTTTTTTTAGAATACTTGTAATTTAGCTCCTCAAACTCTTTTTTGTAAGTTTTCCCCCTTTGCAAACATAATGGAAAACAAGATGGCGACTCCGCTGGGGAGATTCTCCACTGCCGAGAATCAAGTGTCGCAATGCGACGAACAGACCTTCGGGTCTAACTCTGAATTCAGAAAAGCCGGTGCAGCCAGAGCTTCTCTGGCCAAATCCTCAAGGAAAGTCTCTGCGGAGACTGAAAAGGTTCTCTATGAACCTACTGCGGTTATTTGGCGCAACAAGGAAGCACGTCTGCAGTCTGATTCTTTTACTTGCGAGAACTTGGTGGTTCAGTTCGATCAAGCAAGATTTGAAGAAGTCCTCTCTGGGGGTGGCCCAATGCTTCGAGCACGGAAGCATAGGAGGGTTTCCACGACCAAGGTTTCAAATCAGAAACCGGAAGCAGAATTCTGCCAACACCCCTCAGCCTCGTGTGTGGCTAATCAGGTTCCTTGCGAACCTAAGTCTCCTCTGCCAAGGCAGATATGGAAACCTAAACAGAAGTCTCCGACCGAAGCTTTAGGCGTAGCTACGCCTAAACCGCGCCTCTCTCACGAAGAAAAAGGCAAGATGCCTGTCTGCTCCAATCATAAAGTTACGACGGCAATCATACCGTCGTCCAATTCAAGGGCAGCGATGCCTCGCGCCGGCCTCGTTCTCATGAATGAAGCTACTGTACCACAGCGTACGCGCAGGGTCCATGACCGCGAAGCCGAAACCAAAGTACCATCTAAGGCTAATTGCCTTCGCAACAGCATAGCGGGTAAAGCACCGCAGCATGCTCCACTTTCCAGTGCGTTAAGCACTAAGTTCGCGTCTAATGGCGAAGCTAGAACTAAAGCACTGTTCAGTGCTAATCCCGGCTGCAGGGATAAAAGAAGCAGGACATCGCCCTATGCGCGATCCAAAAGAGCCTTTGCGCTCGATTGCAGGGACCTGACCGGGTCCGATTTGAGGAAATTGTTGGCGGATAAACAAACCTCTTCCCCCTATTGCCAACACAGGGGATGTCAACTGCTGACACTCCACTCGGTCCATTGCCGGCTGGGACCAATCTCCGCCACGCCTCCAAGACGACGGTCGGTTTTTGATCGACTATCGGTGCAAGTCCCGGTGAAACATCGCAAAAGGAGCATCTCGCGAGATCTACCCTCCGCATCCGTCAACATGACCGGAAGAGGACAAGAGTCCCCAGATCCAGACTACAGCCCAGGCTTGGGCGAAGTCTTGGTGCATGAAGAAGAGGGTGTTTTCCGAAACACCAGATCTAGAGTGGCGATACCCTACAATTACGAGCAGCCTTCTTCCTCGATGGCCCTAGCCTAGTCACAGCCCACAAGATCACTCCAATCATCAGACGGAGAAGATGAAGATAGTGGGTACGCCTCTTCGGCGACAGTTAGTTCGGTGCGAAAAGACAGAGCATCAGTCAATATGGCTGATAACGTCAACGACGATCTTCGTCGGCGCCTGGAAGCCTAGGAGCAAACTTCCAAGACTCAGCAAGAGGCTCTGGACAATATTCAACAGATGCTCGCTCAACTCCTCAATAACCGGAATAACAATGATGCCAGGAGCAATCGCGATGAGGAGGAACACTTCAGCAATGAGCAACCAAAGCCGGAGAAATCCAAGGAGGGTTCTTCCCTAGACGCAGAAGTCCTTAAGGGCCTCCAAGCTCAGATCGCGTCCCTAGCTCAGAGGGATTAATTAAAGAAGGTAGGGACAGTCTGTCCTTATCTGCTGAAGTGGGATTCGGTGCCATACCCACCGAAGTTCAAACCGCCAACGCTGCATACCTATGATGGAAAGAGCTCGCCAAATCAGCACATCTACTATTTCCGGTCTCAGACTGGTAATGTTATAAACAATGACGCCATAATGGCTAGGCTTTTCATTGGCACCTTAAAGGGGGTGGCGTTTGACTGGTTTCGCAGTCTTCCCCCGGGCTCTATCAACTCCTGGATCGACCTGGAAACTCGGTTCCTCTCGTTTCTATGAGGATGATACCGAGGTAACCATGGACAAACTCCTCTCCACTGTGCAGAGGAAGAGCGAATCTGTCCGTGACTACATTAAACGGTTCAGAAACTTATCCTTGATGTGCCCAGCAGGGATGCCATTACCCATGCTCTTGCAGACATACAGACACAACTTCCTAGACCAAGTCGAAGTTCGCATGGGGGCTGTCAAAGCCCACACCTGGAAAGAATTGGTCGAACAAGCTGAGATAGCCGAGAAGTCGGCTAAAAAGTTTGAACCATCCGCCCCTAGAGGCAAGTGGGGGATGAACAACAAAGGGCGTGGCGACCTACCGCAATCCTCTCAAGCTAAAGGCAAGGAGACTATGTCTGTGGAACTATCCGGAGATGTGCAGTCAAAGGCCAAGAAGAGCGGCTTCAACAATCAGGAGCCTAAATTCCCTCCAAAGCAGTACTCGTTCAAAGACGATCCGGTGGTCACCATATTCCATCTGCTCCACAAAGGGAACAAAATAAAGCTGCCAGATGCGCGGCGTCCCAATGAGATAGGGCGCACAAACGACCCTAAATACTGCCTCTACCACAGGATGGTTCACCATCCTACTGACAAGTGCTATGTCCTCAAGGATAGAATTCAAGCCTTGGTTGATGCCGGGGTTCTGACGCTAAAGACGGAGTAAAAGAAAGTCACTGCCAATCTGGTGACTCTTGAGTTCGGCAAAGCCCCAAAAATCACAGTTCCCGACGGGACTTATTCCGTCCCTGCGTCATGGTTGGAAGTCAAACATCTCCCAGCTACAGCTCAAAACAATAAGGGTCTTGTTCCCTTAACATTGGAGACAGGAGAAGTCATGTGGATACATCCAGACCTCGTCCAAGACGTACAGCGGGATCCAAAGCAGCCCAACTCAAAGGGCAAGTCTTGCAATGTTATCTTCCTCCTGCCAGACGACGGCAATCTTACATCGGCTTCCCTCAGTGATTCTGAAGGAGAAAAGCATGCTTGCGCAGCGCAAGCCGATACGCCTCAGCAAACGGGCACCCGATCCGGAAGATCATACTTAAGGCAGTATGAAAAGTCTACTGACGAGATATAACAGCAAACGACGTCAGTACAAGTACCAGCATCCACTCTAATCCCAGCCAAAGGAAAGAAAAACCTAAAGAGGTACGATTCGACCACGTGTTGAAGAAACCACCAGGCCAAGGGTTTGATACACCCTTTCGGTTTGACATATTGGCTCAACTGGCCAATATCCCAGCTCGTATCACTATACACGAGCTCCTTCGCCTCTCGAAAGAGACAAGAGAAGCACTCAGGGATGCGCTAGCCAATTCAGAATCATTTCTGACATGCATGCCTGAGATCCCTAACAACGACGTCCAGTCTTCCTGCCCAGAATGTCATCATGCACAATCAAAGGTGCCCGCTATTACCTTCACAGTGGAAGATATGCTTCTCAAAGACAACAAGCACGATCGACCCCTGTACTACACCGGATATATCGGTTCAACATGCATCGAGAGGGTACAAGTCGATCCGGGGTCCGCACTCAGCATCATCCCCAAAAGACTTCTCTACTTCCTCGGCATACCATTGTATAGGTTGTCCGCAACCACTACTACAATATACGGTTTCAACGCCGGGAGCAGTCATCCACTGGGAAAAATTCGACTCCGTTGCAGAATCGGGAGCCTGAAGTCAGAAGTGACATGCTATGTCATTGATGCTGACACATCATATAACCTGCTGCTGGGACGGCCATGGATCCATGCCAATTGGATCGTCCCTTCCACCCTCCATCAATGCTTCAAATATGTTGAAGATGATGCGACAGTACGAACTGTCTTTGCTGAGAGGCAACCATTCAAAGGGGTAGAAAATTACTTCACTGACGCTCTCCTATATCAAGAAGCCGATGGAGCACTCAAAGAATCGCTGCCAAACGATGATGAAAGTGGCAACGAGGCGGATTCAGAATCCGAAACAGACATACCAACTATTCTGATTGGTGAACCAATTATAGCATGTCTCAATAATCCCTATGTAATACTCCTTCAGAGGATGAAGGAGAATGGGTAATTAATGATAATATTTCTTTTGATTATCCTGCGAGTATTGGGTCGATTAAATCCATTACGGATGGCTCTCTGCATGTGCCCGTACATGAGCCAAGTGTGGCCAGCACATCTGTGGAAGCTATAGAGGGGGCCACACTGGTGATCCCTCCGTCCAAACAAGGTCAGTCGCCGATAATCTTCGGTAGAACCCGGCCACGGGGATCCACAACTGCAGATCCAAGCTCAGATACAGACGCCCCACAGTTCTTCCATTATGTGCGGCCAGCGCGTCACATTATGAAGAAAATGGGATACGACTTGAAGCGTGGAGCAGGCCTGAATTTCAGAAAAGGAAGGCGCGGTTTGATGCGGAACCTTGTGCCTAAAGGGAAACCTGCAAATTACCATGATAGCACACGCAGGGGGTTGGGATACGTTACACCCACATCATCAGCAACCGTTCAAGTCAAAGACGATGAACCGATTCCATCACATTCAGCCTCATCCTCCGAGTGGGATTCAGATGTCAGTATAGGAGGAATGTTCAAAAACCTCACTGCTAATATGACCTCAAGCAGTCAATTGGAGCCCGCAGAAGCCACTGACGAGGAGCAATGGGCCCAGCAATCAGACCTTCAATGGGAAAAGCGATTCGAATCGCGCGAACCACCTACTGAAGACAAGGTGATGCAGGTCAACTTGGGTAATCAAGATAACCCCAAGCCCATCTTTATAAGTGAAAGCCTATCACTTATAGAAAAAGAGGAATTGATAATGCTCGTGAAGGAGTATATAGATGTCTTCGCATGGAGCTACGAAGATATGCCCGGACTTGATCCACAGGTCGCTATGCACTGTCTGAACATCAAGACCGACGTCAAGCCAGTCAAACAGCAACAACGTCGGTTTCGCCCGAGCATTATGGAAGCTATTGAAGCCGAAGTTCACAAGCTCATTGCATGTGGCTTCATCTGGGAAGAACAACATCCTGATTGGGTAGCTAACATCGTCCCCGTCCTCAAAAAGAACGGGAAAATACGGATCTGCATCGACTACCGTGATCTCAATACGGCCTGTCCAAAGACGAATTCCCACTGCCTATCACCGACGTCATGATCGACAACACATGTGGATTCGAAAGAATGTCTTTCATGGATGGCTTTTCAGGGTACAACCAGATTAAGATGTATCCCGACGACGAGAAGCATACTTCGTTCCGAACACCATTAGGGGTATACTGCTACACGATAATGCCCTTCGGACTGAAGAATGCCGGAGCAACCTATCAGCGGGCAATGAGTGTGATCTTCCGCGATCATCTCCGAAAAACGGTGGAATGCTATGTCAACGACATTGCCGTCAAAAGTCGCAACAAGAATGAACACCTTCGCGACCTGAGAACGATGTTCGACATAATGCGGGCTCATCAACTGAAAATGAACCCAACAAAATCCTTTTTGGGAGTGTCAAGTGGCAAGTTCCTTGAGTTTATTGTCACATCAAAAGGGATTCATCTTGACCCAAACAAGGTCAAAGCCATCCAGAGCATGCATCCACCAAAGAATCTCAAAGAGCTCAGAGGCTTGCAAGGTAGGCTGGCCTATATCAGAAGATTCATCGCAAATCTCTCAGGCCGCTGTCAGCCGTTCACCCGGCTCATGAAAAAGGGTACTCCCTTCGTATGGGATCAAGCTTGTCAGGAATCTTATGAAGACATCAAGAGGTACCTCACAAAGCCTCCAGTCTTAGTGGCCCCTATATCAGGGAAGCCATGCTTGCTTTATGTAAAGGCTATGGACTACTCCCTCGGTGCCCTCCTCGCTCAAAAGGACGACAATGGCCACGAGCAGGCCATTTATTATCTGAGCAGAAACTCTCATAGGAGCGGAATCTCGCTACAACCCTATCGAGAAAGAGTGTTTAGCTCTCGTCTTCGCTGTTCAGAAGACACGACATTATTTGGTCGGTCAGACCATACATTTCATCTCCAGAGTAAACCCATTGCGTCTTCTTATGACGAAGCCAGGATCATTGAATTCAAGATTGGCTAAGTGGGCACTTTTATTGTCTCAATACGACATGATCTTCACGCCTCAGAAGGCGGTTAAAGGCCAGGCCCTTGCAGAATTCTTGGCTGCTCATCCAGTTCCGGAGCATTCAAAACTTCACGAAGATATCCCTGATGAAGTCTTCGAGTCTTATGCAACCTCAGAAGAGGAAGTGTGGCAGATGTTCTTTGATGGAGCATCGCGAATGGGCCCTAAAGGCAAAATTATTGCCGGAGTGGGGGTGTGTTTATCTCCCCACAGAATCATGTCCTGCCCAGAGCATTCTCTTTGACAGAATCGTGCTCCAACAATGTGCAGAATATAATGCTCTGCTCATTGGTCTTCAGCTCGCCCATGGAATGGGGGTACGCTACCTCGAAGCTTATGGCGATTCAAAACTGATCATCAATCAGGTTAAAGGTGAATACGAAGTCCGCCATGAGGACTTGGTGCCTTATTACCATACAGCCATCGAATTGGCTAACCTATTTGAAGGTTTCTACATCGGGCACGTGTCCCGATCTCAAAATACTAAGGCGGACGCCCTTGCTGCCTTAGCAACAACTCTAGCCTTGCCAGCCGACACCGAGTATCACCTCACAGTCGCAACTCGACATCTTGTATGCTCCAAGCACATGCTAAGAACTCGAGAAGTCTATAATGTCTTGACGAATCTTGAGCCGAGGGATTGGCACTTTCCTCTCATTGACTATGCTTTGCACGGTCTGCTTCCAGACAATCCTAAAGAAGCGGCTTCTATCAGACGAAGGTCTCTCCGTTTCTACTACGATCCGACTCTGAAGACATTTTACCGTCGTTCATATGACGGTGTCCTCCTCCGTTGCCTTTCCAATTCAGAGGCACAGGAAGCGCTCCAAGAAGCGCATGATGGCACTTGCGGAGCTCATCAGCCAGGTCCAAAGCTTAAAGATAGGTTGCATAGGCTGGGATATTATTGGCCAACTATGATAGCCGACGCTATCCAATATGCACGAAGGTGTAAAGCATGTCAGATTCATGCGGACTTCATACACCAGCCTCCGGAGTTGCTCCACCCGACTGCTGCTTCATGGCCATTTGAAGCTTGGGGAATAGACGTCGTAGGACCAATCAGTCCTTCCTTTGACAAAAGGTCACCGGTTTATCCTAACCGACTACTTCTCAAAATGGGCGGAGGCTATACCACTGGTTGAAGTCAAAACCTCCAATGTAGTTCACTTTATCAAGCACCACGTCATCCATCGATTTGGTGTCCCTAGGCGGATCATCCACGACAACGGTCCCCAATTCATAAGCCAAGTATTCTATCGGTTCTGCAATAAATACCGAATTCAGAATGTAGCTTCAACTGCCTATAATCCTGCTGCCAACGGCTTGGCGGAAGCATTCAATAAAACAATCATCAAGCTGCTCAAGAAATTCGTCTCCTCGAATAAGCGAGATTGGGACGAAAAGCTCGGTGAATGTCTTTGGGCCTACCGAACCACGGTGCGGACACCGACAGGCAATACGCCTTTTTCCCTGGTATATGGGTGCGAAGCAGTCCTCCCATTGGAAATCCAGATGCCATCGTTGCGCGTAGCTCTGATTACTAAAATCACATCAGAGGACAATGATCGCCTACGCCTTCAAGAGCTCGAAGCTTTGGACGAGAAGCGACTACAAGCTCAGCAGCATATCGAGCTATATCAAGCTCGAATCTCAAAAGCCTTCAATAAGAAGGTCAAACAGAGAGTCTTCCAGAAAGAAGACCTGGTCTTAGCCGTCAGACGACCGATGATTACGACGCACAAGACCAAAGGCAAATTTCAGCCTAAATGGGAAGGACCGTTTGTAATAGAAACAGTCTATTCAAACGGAGCATACCGCCTCGCGACTGCAGAGGGCGACCTACTCATGATGCCGATCAATGGCAAGTTCTTAAAGAAATATTATCCTTAATCAAGGATCCTTCTCTTGATCAAGTTAACACTTCACCTCTGATCAAGATCTCCGTGTCTGGAGCACACACAAAGAGAGCCTTTCTCTTCCTCCAAGTGAGGTCATACAGCCGAAAACCAACAGGAACCTAGCCGCGCACCGGTTATCCTAAAGGGGAATCAACGTTATGCAGACATTAACCTAATAATCCAATATCCTTTAACGATTAAGGATAGAGGAAAATGTTGGCCTATAAGCCCAACATAAGTCCTCGACAACTCATCATGCTGAGGGGAATAGCATGGCTAGCCCAACTCAAACGGTAGTTGGTAAAGGCATATCAAACCCGTTGACAGCTGGGGATTTTCTAAAAATCCTAAGGGACCAGTTCCCATTTGATTCCCTCTCCAAAGTCACTTACCAATTCTCATCCATAGGATGGTAAGGCCACATATATTCCGCTGTTATGTTAACATTAAACCTATGACAGCAGTTCCCTCATCTCTCTCTGAGAGAATGAGACCTCCAAAGTCACTTACCAATTCTCATTCATAGAATGGTAAGACCACATATACATTTCGCTGTTACGTTAACATTAAACCTATGACAGTGATTCTCTCGTTTCTTCCCGTGGAAACGAGACTTCTCCCAAATTCTACTACAAACTCGATACTTATTGACATTTACAAAAGATAAGTATCACCAACCTTGAGCTTGGTGGCGTCTCATTCGGTTATGTCATTGCGACCTCTGAAATAGTAGACAGCCGAGTCTCAATTCCGAGCCCTGTTGACATTTACAAAAGACAGGTCTCGATACTCGTTGACATTTACAAAAGACGGGTATCACCAATTTTTGAATCTTGGTGGCTTCTCAACCAGTTATGTCATTGCGACCTCTGAACTGGCAGATAGCCAAGTTTCATCTACCATTGAGCTTAGTAGCGTCCCAATCGGTTATGTCATTGCGACCTCTGAACCAGCGGACAGCTAAGTCTCAACTTTGAGCCTGTTGACACTTACAAAAGACAGGACTCACCGATGCATGCTGACATTTACAAAAGGCAAGTATCTCCCCTTCAGCCCCGCAAAGGGCTAACCTCGAGATCGCTGACGTCTTAATCGGTTATGTCATTGCGACCTCTGAACCGACGGATAGCCACGTCTCAAAGATTACGTCCTCAAGCAAGAACGAGATGGAGATTCAACAGAAGCCAAAACAAAAGAAAGAATTTCCATTAATTCCAAAAGATGGAGACACATGGAGGCACGTATACAATGACCTACAAGCGTACACTGTATGATCTGAGCGCTCTCTGAGGGCGTTTAGCCTCGTCTTCCTATCATCAACAGCCTGGGCAAGCGCTTGTGACCTCAGCTCAGCCTCGTCAAAGTCCACCGCCTGGGCCAGACGAGCTTCAACTTCCGCCAAAGTTGCCCTCTGTGACAACTCCTGCCGCGCAAGCTCCTCACCCTGAGCTTTGAGCTCTTCAAGCCGTGCAGTCTCTTCAAGACGTACCGGTATGGCCTTGGATAGGAGGAGATTCGCCTTCCTGATCATTTCCTTAGCCCTCTAAAAAGGCGCTGACATGCTAGTCTCGCGAAGATCACTCAAAGAAAGGACTATGTCCTTAACTCCGCACACAGTTTAGCCCCGCTGTGGCCAAACTCTCAATGAAAGCAAGCAAAAATCAGATGATTAGAAGATGAACTTTCATTGATTTAAAATGAAGGGTACATTGATATTACATCAAAGTCGTGCTTCATACAACACACCCAGTTGCTTGACAAGGTCATCTGCGCAAAAGGCATACAAGTGGTTTTATCCGCTTCTAAGTCAAACCGACTGGGCAAAGAAGGCCTTTCTCCTGCACAGGGCCGTAATCAGTGGTGCCGCAAGGACACGGTCATTATTCTCGACAAAAATGGCAGATCTTGCCAGGCCATTTTGTTGAAGCCTGGCAATAAAACCTATCGCCGCCAACACGATAGATCACGTATAATGGGAATTGGCAGTGATACCAGTGATCTAACGGGTGTGAGGCCCGTTTTCTCGAAGTGGATCGCCCCCAAAGGCCACCAAAGTTGAAAGTGGCAATGATGCCGGCGATCCCACAGGCGACGCCTACTATCTTGAAGCGGATCATCTCCGGTAAAAAGCGGCAGCCAGCCTCACCTCAGAACGAATCACCTCGGATAAAAGGCTGCTAACAGCCTCTGGGACACGCACCCGTCGCCCCGAATCGTTCCTCCTGCTTAAAAGTAAAGCTTCAACCGGGGAAGCATAGGGCAACTTTTCGGTCTCTTCCATCAAGATACAAGATCGGCGAATAGCCCACTGCAAGGCAAATCAGAACAGATTAGCAGTTAAGCACAGAAAAAACTGCAAATCAGAAATCTTTTGGGTCAAAGCAATCCAATTTACGTAAAGCAGAGGATAAGCCTCGCTTGCACAACATTGATGGGCTGGCTCAGCAAACGCCAAGTCCTAGCCTCGCCTATATGGCTAAGCCAGACTGATCCCGTGGGATACAGTCTTAGCTCCGCCTATATGGCAAGACTGGCTCAACTATTGAAGAGACCAATTCCCAAGTTCTGCTTGTGCAGTGGACTTAACATGCAATGATCTTCCAATGATCAGGTCAAGATGATAGCTTCACTGGGAAGCTATGCCAAAATCCTTCTCTGCAGATCAGTTAAATAGAGAACAAGGGAAGCTAATCCCTGAAGCAGCTGCCAAAGCTGAATTAAGGGAGATGAATTCCCTAAAATCGGTGAAGTCATTGAAAGATCAAGACTTACCGGTCCTTGGCCGGATAATGACCAGAGTGGGCATTCCCACTAGTTCAGAGATCTGAGTATCTCTTTCAAACCAAGAGAAGAGAAGAGAGGCAAAGCACTTCTCTTTAGAGGACCTCAAGTGTCCTATTTATAGGCCCCATGGCCTGAGCGCTGCCGCCTCAAGCGTGGAAGCACGAGCGCATTTAAGGCATTTATCACGCCTTGAGAAAAGGGGACGGTCTCCCTTGGAACCGTGCAAAGGGAGAAACGTCTCCCTCATAAAGGCACTTATTGCGCCTCGAAGAAAGGGAATATCCTCCCTCGGAAACGTGCAAATCGGAGAATATCTCCCTCGATCAGCACGAAGAAAGGAGTAATCCTCCTCGTAACCAGCCCACGGCAGTTGATCTCGGGAAAGCGACATGCCCTCCCAAGCGAACATGTCATCAGAAGCCCAAATGCGGGGCTACTAGCTGCGAAGCTACCCAGTCTACATGATTCCTCGGCGAATCTACATCCCAAAGCAGGATTTAAAGCGAAGCTGAACTCAACCATCATGGCGACGTTCATACTCCACACACCACCCATCAAAGCAGTTCAAAGTATTTCGAAGTCTGAGCCATTGCAGACTTCTGAAAACTTTGAAGGGGGTCTTGTTGACACTTAAAAAAGACAAGATTCTTATTGGTCCGAACAATGTCTAAACTTGTTGACATTTACAAAAGACAAGTGACAGACGAGCTGAAGACCAGTTTTTCACCCATCTCCGAGGGACAAGGAAGCAACTTGGACTCCACTGATCCAGCAAGCAGACAGTGAACCCGGGATTGTTTCTAAACAGACCTCAGTAGGTCTAAGGTGCTAGCACTTAGCATCACACGAGCCCAAAGGGATAGCCTCGCTTGAGAGGCTAATATCACTCGACTTCGCCTCAAAGCCATCCAAAGCCTCGCCAGGAAGCTAACTCGCAAACTTCGCCACAGAGGACTTCCAGCTCCACCAAAGTGTTTCTTTCGGACTTCGCCAGAAGCTGCCTCTAGCTCCGCTACGAGCTCAATACGGACGGCTCCGCTATGAATCTGCCACGGTCAACCTTTGACCAATCAAATCTCCGGATGAGATCGGATCCAATCAGATCAAATCTAATTAAGATCAAATCAGAGATCAAATTTGGCAGTTGATTGCCACAATCTCTTGACTCTTCTAAAACGAGTAAGAGGATCAGGGGAAATCCTCCAACGATATGGAAGGATCGAGAAGGTCAACCGACCTGCCAATTCTAGCTTCGTAGAAGCTGATCTTAGCCTCGCAGCAAGGCCACTTTCAGATTTTAAACAGATTCGATTCAATCTGTTTCCATATTTTCAAGGGACGATTATACCCTTGCTCTCCCTATAAATAGCCGCCAGGGGTACAGAGAGAGGAGAGGATCGATCGATCAAGACACAGAGGCATACAAGAGGACTCCACAAGCAGAGGTTTCTTCATAACGCACCGTGCGCTCTCGAATTCAGAGATTTTAGAGAATTGCTTTCTCTATTCAGGGTGTGATACCCTAACATCGTCCTTCTTCTCAAGGAATCTCCGGAACCAGGCGAGAAGGAATTCCTAATTGAAGGCGATTTTGAGAAGCAGCAAGAGGGTTCTACCAACCTTCTGTTCTCTGATTCCCCGAACCAAGCGAGAAGGGAATCTCATCGCTCGCATCGTCAAAGGGACAAAGTGGTCGCGCGCTGACCAGACTCCTATCGGCACACTTCTCCAGAATCTCTGAGGAGATCTATTTGTAATCTTTTTTAGAATACTTGTAATTTAGCTCCTCAAACTCTTTTTGTAAGTTTTCCCCTTTGCAAACATAATGGAAAACATTTGCGTTGAAGATATGGAGGCACTACCTGCTGGGTCATCGAGTGTTGATTTACACCGATCACAAGAGCTTGAAGTATATTTTTACTCAGAAGGAGTTGAACATGAGGCAGAGATGATGGCTGGAGTTGATGGCAGATTATGATATATATCTGCAATACCATCATAGTAAGGTTAATGTTGTTCCTGATGCCTTGAGTAGGAGACCTGAAGCCAACATGGTTGTGCTGCTCACTCAGCAAGAGGAGTTACTCAAGGAGATGAGGTGGCTAGATTTGATGGTGATTCGGAGGGCCAGTGGATCCGTGCAGTTGATGGCATTTCAGATCTAGCCAACATTGATGGAGGAGATCAGAGAAGCACAGAGAGAAGATCCCAGATTGCTGAAGTTCAGGGAGCAAGTAGAAGCGGGGCTGAGGTCAGATGTTTGCATACATACTGATGGTGCACTCTATTTCAAGGGTAGAATTTGTGTGCCTCAGGGGGAGATTAGACAGAAGATCTTAGCTGAGGCCCACAACTCAGCTTATTCTATATACCCTAGAGAAACTAAGATGTATCAAGACCTGAAGCAACATTTCTGGTGGAATGCGATGAAAAGAGAGAACGCACAATATGTGGCGAAGTGTCTAGTGTGTCAGCAAGTGAAGGCTGAATGCCAGAGACCAGCTGGATTACTACAGCCTTTATCAATATCAGAATAGAAGTGGGAGCATGTTACTATGAATTTTGTCACCGCTCTACCCCGCAGTCCAAAGGGGAAACAATGCAGTATGGGTAGTTGTTGACCGTCTCACTAAGTCAGCACATTTCATACCCTTCAAAGTGGGGCAATCTACAGAACTTCTGGCAGACAAGTACATGAGAGAGATTGTTCGACTGCATGGAGTTCCTGTTAGTATCGTGTCGGACAGGGACACGAGGTTCAGATCTCGCTTCTGGGAGAGCCTTCAAGAGAGTCTGGGGACCCGTCTAAAGTTTAGCACATCTTATCATCCAGAGACAGATGGGCAGTCCAAACGGACCATTCAGATCCTAGAAGACATGTTGAGGGCTTGTATTATAGACTTCAAGGGATCGTGGGAAGACCATCTAAGTTTGGCAGAGTTTTCCTACAATAACAGCTATCAGGCGAGCATTAAGATGGCTCCGTTCGAAGCCCTGTACGGCAGGAGATGCAGATCACCATTGTGTTGGGATGAAGTTGGTGAGAGAAGACATTTGAGACCGGATGTGATAATACAGGCAGTGGACAAGATCAGGACCATCCAAGAGCACCTTCGTGCGGCACAGGATAAACAGAAGAGTTGGGCAGATTCCAATAGAAGACCGTTGGTATTTCAGGTGGGAGAGCATGTGTTTCTGAAGATATCTCCAACCAAGAAAGTGATCAGATTTGGTGCACATGGGAAGCTGAGTCCGAGGTATATAGGCCCGTTTCAGATATTGGAGCGAGTGGGAGATGTAGCCTACAGATTAGCGCTGCTGCCATCACTGGAGGGAGTGCACAATGTGTTCCATGTGTCACAGCTAAGGAGATACATCAGGGATGAGAGCCATGTATTGGATTATTCAGAGTTGGAGTTGCAGCCGGATTTGTCATATACTTAGCAACCAATGGCTATTGTGGATAGAAGTGTCAAGACCCTGAAGAACCGGACCATCCTGTTGGTGCTTGTTTCATGGAACAGGCATAGTTTGGGAGAAGCCACTTGGGAGCGGGAAGACATCATTCGTGACCGTTACCCGCATCTATTCAAGGCTTGAGTGGTAATTTTCTCATGAACTCCATATCTTGTCTTATCAATTCTTTATTTCCATGTTCATCTCCTTCCTTATAGAAATTTGGAGGACGAAATTTTGTTAGGTGGGTAGATTGTAGCACCCCGTTCCCGGGATACGTACCCTAATGCGTGTCCCAAAATTTTTTCGATCATATTGTTCAATTTTCTTCCAGTATGTGTTTTTTAGTTGTGATTGCTTATGTTATTGTGTATCGGATCTGAATTTTCAGACCTAGAGTCAGCCCTAACCCACACCGGGAGCCTGATACTAGCCTGTAGCCCAATTTGACCTTTCTGGTAGTCCGATTTGACCGATTTTAGTTTCAGACACTGTTTTCTAATATTTTTCATGATTTTCTGAAAATTTTCAGAATTTTTTGCAAATTTTCTAAAACTGGTGTCGATCGGCATCGCTGACTGATTCCTGGATTTTTAGTTTTCAAACGGGATTGAATTTTTAAAACGGCTTTCATGTTACTTCTTAAAATTTCATTTTATATCTAAAAATATTTTTTGAGATTTTTCTAAATTTATCAAAATTTGACCGATTCTGGTGTCGGCCAGTATCGCCGGAAGATTTCAAGATTTTTAATTTGAAAATTATATTAAATTTCTCAAATCTTATTTCACCAAACATCTTAAAATAATATTCGCTATTTTGAGAATTTTTTGGAACATTTCTGAAATAGTCAAATTTTCGCCCTATTAAAATAATAATATTAATTACCGATCTTATCTTTTCGTGTTTTTTCTTTCTCTACTCCCCTACTTTATACTCTCAGATATTATAATAAATTAATTATTTAATAATAAAAATTTAAACTAATTTCCTTTCTTTTTCCTTATTTTTTTTCTTTTTTTTAATTTTCTTTCTTTCCTTCCTTTTCTTTTCTTCTCCTTCACTCCACCCCCCATACCCTGCATTTCCCTCTTCCACAGCCGCAGCAGCAGCAAAGGAGGCATGATAGGCTGCTACTTCAGGCCATCCCCCCCGGTCCCCATTCATCATCACCATTTTCCCCTCCTCTCCATTAAAAACTTCCCACCTCCTTCCTTCTCTTTTCATTTTCCATTTCAATTTCTTATCCAACTCCTTCAACTAAACAAACCCATTTCATGGTCGCCGCTTCCACCACCTGAGCCGCCACCACTGCCGCCCCTAGGCCGGCCATCACTTCCCCCACACCTCCTCTCCACTCCTCCACCTCCTTCAACCTCCACCAACCACCCACCACCTCCAATTTCATCCAAACCCACCACCCCACTTCATCTTCTTCCCCAAAAATTCCCCACCAAACCACCTCCTCCTCCACTTCCAAACCCCCGATCATACCTCCTCCTCCTCATCTAACTCCCCACCATCTCCAATAACCACCACCATAACCACCACACCACCAACTACCACCACCACCTTCACCAACAACAGCACCAACCAAACAACTCCACCACCACCTCCCTCCCCTCCCCTAGGCCGCGTGCACCGCCTCCCCTCCCCGACGACGCGGCCGCCGGTGGTGGCCAGCCACCCCCTCCCCTCTATTTTCATTTCCTTCTTTCTTTCTTCCTTTCTTCTTTCCTTATTTACTCCATCTTTCTTTCTTTTTCTCTTTCTTTTCCCTAAATTAAACCCACTTTCCACATTCCTAAAATATCCATCCCCTCATTCCCAATTTACTTTCCCATATTTACAATCATACCCCTCACCTTTAAATTCCTAGATCCTTTTCTAAAAAACCCTATTTTCTCTCCCTCTCTCTCTCCCCCTCTCTCTCTGCCCTCTCACATTCCCTCTCTAATAATTATATAAATATTTATATTTATATATTTTAATATATATTTATGGGCTAGTGGCTTGCTCGCACCGGTTCGCGGATTTCTCGGATATTAACCGGTATTTCATTCCGGTTTCAGGCGAGTGTTTAAATTAAACTTAAAAATAACTACACTTGATTTATAGCATGATATTGATATGTGGACATCGTGTTACTACCGTGACATGCCTAATACTTACTACTGTAAATTTTAGTACATGATTTCTTGCTATACAAGTTTGTACTCGGTATTTACCCGACACTTAACATGTTATACATGTTATATGATTTATGACACCGACACTCAGTATTTACACCGGCACTCGGTATCTGACACCGGTACTTGATATGTTATATTTAATATCTGATCCACGTCACTTGATATTAGACACTAGTACTTGATATATGCCATACTTGTCACCTCATCCTGACCCCCGGTATATGACACATGCTAACCCTTACTTGACATGCTTTCATATTGTACAAGTACATTTGACCTGACATCGTGACCCTTGACCGGACACTACCACCTCTGATACTTGTATTATATGGTATATTTATAACTATCACTTTTACGGGGACTTGGCATGATTATTATATTATTACCAGACATTTGGTACTCCTGAATTCCTGTACTCTTGAACTCCTGTATACTTGAACCCCTGAAATAGGGAGGCTCCTGACTTTACTCCTGATATTATACTCCTGTTGACTCCCGTAATAGGATAACCATGAATATTGGACTTTTGTGAATATCCTGTGAACATTATCATTTGACACTCTGTTTTATTTAAACAACTTATACTGGGACAGGGGAATTGATGGGTATCGATATAGCTCCTGTGTTTATGGTGGCCATACATATGTTGTACAACTAATTCCTGTTGGATTCGACCTGGAGGCCACCAAGCGCTTCCGAGGGGTGTACTGGCACCCCTACCCCTTGCCTGCCTGCCGGGTATGCTATAATCCCCTGGGTATATCCCTGTAGGGAACGGTGACACTCTATTCCTGTTCGGGCTATACTAAGACCTTCGGGCATATAGTAAGTCCCGGTGTCTAGCGGTACGTTCCGGCTCAGTACCGGATACTCCTGGACCGTTGTCTCGGGTATGCACGGGACCTATTCTAAACATGGTTCGTCGTTCCCCATCAATTTCCAATAACCAACCTCGCTTGACTTGTATGCGGAAGTATATGGTACGAGCCATATACCGAAACATACAAATTGAACGAGTCTTAATAATAACTTGATAATTGACTTCATGAATTTTATTGTCATCTCCATATTTACCATTTATTGTTATTATTCCATGCTTGCTGATTTAATTACATGACATTTGACCTGCTACACTTACTTTTATTTCATGCCACATAAATTCTAATGTCATTTCCATATTTCATATTAATTACGGTTATTCCATGCTTATTGATTTGGGTATATTATACTTGACCTGATGCACTTGCTTTTATTTATACTTATCATTTGGGTTCTTCTTACACTCGCTGGGTTGCCCACTAACAACCCTGGATTTGCATGTCCAGATTTAGCAGCTTGGACTGAGGTGGACCCATCAGCTGAGGATCAGGCCTACTTCGAGGAGCAAGCAGATCAGCCGTAGCTTCGTCCTGTCTTCCCCCGCTCGCGAGATTCTCTTTTTCAGCTCGTGAGTTATTATATTTTGTACCCTGTATAGTCTACTTTTGTACTATCTGGTGATGTAATATTATGTCACAAATCTGTGATGACTGAGTACTTGTATTATTTTGTATTGGAATGTATAACACCACGTATTTCCGCACTCTAATCCCTGTATTGTGTTGTATTGACGCATAGCGTACATACGTGATGGTACATCGCCCAGCGTATGTACGTTGCAGTGGCGTCCCTGTACCCGCCGGATCGGGGCGCCACAAGTTCTGTGAAGTTCCAAAACTTACGAGTATGGAATTGACCATCTCTTTCAAAGTTTTGTTCTTCCGTTCAGCAATCCCATTTTGCTGAAGAGTATATCGTGTTGTAGTTTGATGGATTATACTAAATTTAGCACAAACTCACTAAATTCATTTGATTCATATTCTCTGCCATCAGATTTTAGAATCTTTAAATTCTTGTTGAGTTGATTCTCAACTTCGGCTTTATATGTTATAAACATATTCATTGCCTCATCCTTACGTTTAGTAGATACACATAACAGTATGTTGTACAGTCATCAATAAAAGTAATAAAGTACTTTTTTTGCCTCTTATTGGCGCAAATTTCAAGTTACACAAATCGCTATGAATTAATCCTAGAGGTTTTGTATTTCAATCAATTGAGTGAAATGAATTTTTTACGAACATGACTTCAACACAAAACACTTGCGAATTTCTTTCAAGTTGAGTTTAGGAATATATCCTAGATTAGACCAGTTTTTCAAGGACTTGTAATTTGCATGCCCTAATCTAGCATACTATAAAATAGGAGACTCAAACAAATAAACATAAATTTTTCTTTTATTGATGAGTTAGGGTACAGATACACAGACTTTCTACAGCAACATTGGCCTTAAATAGGTCATCAGCAAGATAATCCTTACCCACATACATCTCACTCTTTGTAAGTACAAATTTATCTGATTCGAAAACCATTCTAAAACCTTTCTTACTAAGAATTGATCCAGAGATCAGGTTCTCATGGATATCTGGAATATGTAGTACATCGTTCAGAGTGACCTCTTTCTCAGATGTCCAATTTAGGATGACATTTTCTTTTCCTTCAATCTTGGAGACGGTTGAGTTGCCCATGAATAATTGCTCATCATGTTCTAGTTTTTGATAATTAGAGAATAATAATTTCTCAGAGCAGATGTGCCAAGTAACCCAGTGTCTACCCACCAATTCTTATTGTTAGTTATCAGATTCACCTTAATACCACACTTGATAGGCTTGGCGACACATGGTCGGTCAGGTTTGCCTGTGGATGGTCCTTCTTATTCTTTTAGGGATGATTACGACATTCATCCGCCTTGTGTCCATCTTTGTTGCAGATATAGTAAGTTCCCTTGAAGCGCTTGTTCTTACCTTTTTGGTCTTTGCCTTTGTACCCCTGGGCAGTCTTCTTCCACTTCAAGCCTTTGAAAGTAAATGCTTTCCCCTTTGAATCTTCGATCACATTGGCATTAGATTCATAGGAGTTCTTGTTGCTCCTTTTCTCAAACTTAACGGTTGTCCTCTTCAATCCGAAGCCTTACAATAAGATCTTCCAACTTCAGCTTCTTGCACTTATGACTTTAGGTAGTTCTTGAAATCTCTCCACGCAGGTGAGAGTTTCTCCATGATAGTAGTAATTGAAAATTTTCAGGCAGAATCATACCTTAAGCCTCTACCTCGTGCAAGATAAGTTAGAATTCTTCACTTAACTGATCACAGTCTTGTTGTCCATCATTTTGTACTTCAGAAATTGTCCTACGATGAACTTCTTGGTATCAGCATCCTCAGTCTTTATGAAGACTCGCCCGTAACTTCTTTTCCGTTGTGATTGGACTACAGACATTGTAAAGAGAGTCATCCAGTCCATTTAAGATATAGTTTCAGCAAAGAAAGTCACCTTGTGTCCATGCATCAACTGCAAGGACTGAGACCCGTTCAGTTCTGGGTTCTGGTGGATCCTCTTGCAGGAATTTGGCCAAATGCAGAGTGAAAATATACCTAGAGGGGGGTGAATAGGTGTATGGCTAATCTAATAACAAATGATGCAGAATTAAAATACTAATTGCAACACATTAAGTGTAACCAAAGAGTATAGCCGAATTCCCGATGAAGGGCTCTGGACTATCTTCTCTAAAATTCCTCTAGATAAGAGTTGAGGTGCTATATGAAGCTCTCTTGGTTCAACACTAGCGAGGCACACAAACAATAACAAGCATATATATGATATGAACAAAATGAATCAATGCAAGATATAAAAGAGAGAGAGTTTAGAGATAGTGGATCAATTGCAAACACCGAGATATGTTTTGAGGTCCGAGCCACTGCTCTACGTCTCCGCCTTCACACAGAAGGATTTCTACTATACGTCCATACAGGACTTCCCACACAGGGAACCTCCACTGAAGATTTGGCAAATACAAATTAGGAGTACACAACTCCTCTCTCCAACAAACAACCTCTACACAAGAGGCAAGGCATAACAACAATCACCTCTACACTTAGAGGGATAAGGCACTAAGCCAAAACTCTAACAATCACTCTACACTTAGAAGATTAAGGCACTAAGCCAAAACTCTAACAATCACCTCTATACTTAGAGGGATAGGCACAAAACTAAAACTCCAACCTCAATCACCTCTACACTTAGAGGAATACCAACAAACCCAAATCACAACCTTTACAATCACCTCTACACAAGAGGGATAACAACAAACACAAAGAAGGTTACAACTCTTGGTGGTCTCAATAAACCACAAACCAATTCTTTCTCACAAAAACAAGATCCTATAGATAGTATAGAGTTGATAGCTCAAGTGTGAGAAAATAAAGAGTTTGGAAAACAAATCACAAAGAAAAACTCTTGGGAAAAACTCTAGATAGAAATATAAATAAAGATCAAAATCAATTCCCAAAGACTCTCTTTCTTTGATTTTTCCAACCCTTTAAAACAAATAAAGATAAATCTTTTTGGCACAAAAACTCTTTTAAATCTTGCTGATTAACACTTGTAAAGATGGAAAAAATTGCTTTCTAAAAAACTTGTTGAAATCAGCTCAACAGAAGGCATATATATAGCCTCTCAAAAATCTGCCCGTTGGCAGTCTGGAAAAGACAAAACTACCCTTTCGATCGACCGATCGGTCATCCGGCCAACGGTCATATTTCTGACCGTTGTGCCTCCGGTCGACCGCCCAGTCGACTGGGCCAAGCCATCAGTCAACCGACGGTCGACCGACCAGCACCTGAGAGTTGGGTGCTTTCAGTCGGTCGACCGCGCGGTCGACCGGCCGAGTAGGCTGGCCTTTGTGCATGTCTCGTGCACATCGGTCGATCGACCACTGGTCCGGTCAACCGTCCGGTCGATCGCCAGTGCAGTCAGGCTGGGAATAATAGGTATTGAAACTTGGTCTTTTTAATCTCAATAAAATCCTATAAAATCACATAAATTTCACAAAAATAAGTTCTTATAAGATATTTGAATAACAAATATGTGTGACAAATATTCAACACATATTACAAATTATTTGAACCATTTTTGTGATATTGAAATTTAGCCTTTAGACAAAAAATCGTATTTTCTAAAAACTAAACTTTGAAACGGAAAACCGTTTTTCTTCAAAACTCATATGGATACAAAATAAGATATTTAAACTCATTTGAAGCAAGAGTGTATAGATATAATCCAATCATTATATATATATATATATATATATATATATATATTATAATATATTATATATATATATATATATATATATATATATATATTATATATATCTATGTGTTTTGACTTGAAATCCAAAAACCGGTTAAACCGAAAATCAAACTTTAAACTTGTGTGTATATATGGACTTGAGCATATCAATATTATCTATCTTTACACAAGATCTAAACACAAACTAAACAAACCGAGGTCTTCTTATAAAACTCCTTCTCCAAGTCGACTCGATCCAAACGCGATCCAACGAGCTTGACTCTAACCGAGTGCTAAATACGATCTTGACGCGCGAGCTCTTGAATCAACATGTGTTACCTTCAAAACTCCTTTGTTGAAGCCAAACACCTACTAAGATCTTGATCAAATATCTGAAACTAATTAAGTACAAGATCATTAGTAGACTATAACTAAATGAGTTAATCATCATTAAAACTAGAGTGATGGGCCTTTGTGCCAACAATCTCTTTCTTTTTGATGATGATAAACTCATGGAGTTATATATGCATGGATTAAAGTTAGCTTCCTAGAAGCTCCCCTTAACTCATGCATAGCAATGAACAATAAAGATAGTCAATGAAGTGTATAAACCAACCACATATATGCATAAATGGAAATAAACATGCATAACCAATCCAAATTCTTTTCCCCTTTTTGCATAAACAAGGAAATAAAATAAACATGCATATAAAACTCTCCAAATTCTTCTTCCCCTTTTTGTCAATTCAACAACAAAGGAGTGAAAAAAATAAGCAATAAAGACATATATGCGATATACATTCATGAAGAGGAGAGACGTAAAGTTAACTCCCCGCATAAATGCATTTATATGAAAAGAGATGACTAGACCCTAACCACATAAAACATAATATACAATGTATAAGTGAAGATGTTAAGCTCCTCCACACACGTGTATCACATAAAGAAGAGAGGTCAAGCTCCTCAATGTGAGATACGCTCAACATGAATCTGTATATAGAGAAGATGTTAAGCTTCCCTTGCATATAAGCAATACATATCAAAACATTATGAAACCATTTTAAAATAGATTTTGAAATTTTCTTGAAGTCAACACAATAAATTTTGATATCAATGAAAGTGAAACATTTTATATTTTAGATACTAATTGAAAATATCTTATAAATTTTTGATACCAATAGAAAATGAAACATTGTACGTTTTTTATACCAATTAAAATATATATTATAAATCTTGATACCAATTGAAAGAAAAAAACAAATTTTTAGGTAAACACAACTTATTTTGCAAAAAGAATACCAAATTGAGAATAATACCAATTTAAGATTATTGATACCAATATTGAAAATGTTAGCATACACAAAATATAATATTTTTTTCTCATAAAGAGTAGGTGTAAGATACCAATTGAAAATAAAACTGATTGAAAAATAAACACGAATTTTTCTCCCCTTTTATGAAATACTAATAAAAACAATGCATAAGCTTGTATAAGATACCAATTAAAAAATAATTGACATTAAGGAGTAAATCAAGCTTAGTATAAACATAATTTGTGCTTTAAGATGTAAAGATATTGTAAGCACAATCAAATCATATATATATGTATGAAAATGTAAATACCAATCGAAATTGATACTATTTGAAGTTTGAAGCATACATATATAGAAAACACAAATATGAGTATACAAATATAAAAATATCAATTGTGATACCATTGAAAATATAATGAGGATCAAGTGTATAACTCATACCTACCACCCTATTCATGCACATGTTTAAATATATTATCAATAAGAGTATACAAGGTATGGTCGCCCATCCAGCCACCCTTAGAAGATAGGGGTTTTCAAAATAGGATTTGAAAACAATTTTAACATATTTGAAAACTCCACTAAAATGAAGAATAACGCAACTAGTTTTATGATAATCTTGTAAACTAGTACGAAGTCCTTCAAGTAAAGAATAAAACATGAAAAACATGAAAATTTAATTTTCATAAAAATAATACAAACTTCAAGGTATATGTATGTTTTGTCTAAACTAGAAGTATACATACATATCCCAAACACAAATAAGTCCATAACAAAAATTTGCTTGAAAAGCAAGTGACTCTAGGATAGACATGTATATCTAAAATTTTGGCAAGATTTACATATACATGAAGCTAAACACATTATCATGAAAAATATATACAAAATAGGGAATACTAGTTGAAATGCAAGAATCATCAAAACTAGGCTATACAAGTACATCTAATGAGTGCAAATGAGAAACATAGTGCAAACATATAATAATCAAATGTGGCTCACTAGTTGTACAAGTATATACATAAGTTTTAATAAAACATGTAATCAAAACTATGAAGTGCAAAATCATAGATAAAAACCAATATGATCATTATATACATACACATGTCTTTGAACTAGCATATTCATAGTAGTTAAACAATAGTGAGAACACAAAAGTAATGGTCCATATAAATATGGGTGTATCTCAAATACTACATATGTATATCACAAGTCTAATTATCATGGCATTTAACATAATAATCATGAAAAACATGAAAACCAATATATGCTAAAAATCAATAATATGAAAGCATGTAAACTAATAAGGAGTTAGAGATAGTTACCAAAACCATTAGGGCTAATCTCTAGATCTCCAAACCATGGTGGTCCTCCCACCAAACTCCCTTGAAAGTGATGCATTCAAAATTATCACCATTTAGCTCGGAACGCATCCACCATCAAGACACCAATACCCTCACGTCAAGTGAGAGCCTACACCTACATCAAATAAAATAGGAGTGGCTTTTGTACCCATAATTTATTGGGTCCATGGGGTGAGCACCTTTCCTAACCCAAACAAACTTATTTACAAAATTTGAATTGTTAATCCTATCATAACAAAATCTTGCAAGGTGGCTCTTACGTCCATAATGTGTATAAGTGTATACATGAGCATACCTAGTGTCATGTATGTGAACATGAGATGCATGTGTATGCCGTGTATGGTGTGCATGAACATGTGGTGCATGTTTCTTGCAAAATATGGATTTCAATTTCTTGTGATCCATAGCACATTGGCTCGAAGTGGAGCCCAAACAATCAACACTCTTCTTTAACATAATTATATCATTTTCAACATGAGAAAAAGAGGTGGAGCATGCAATAGATATACTAGATGGTGAAGGTATAGTAGCATGGCAAACATGTGAATCTAAATCATTTTTCAAAGATTTATTTTCATTTGAAACAAGTTCCAATTCTTTTGCAATCAAAGCTATTTTATTTTTCAAAGAATTGTCCTCTTTTAAACAATATCAAGTTTTGAAGACAAAATTTTATTTTTCTTTAAAACATCATCACAATCATTTTTACTTTTCAAAATTTTATTTTTCTTTAACACAAGGTCAAGTTGGGATTTCAATGAGTCCCTTTCATTTGAAATCTCATCCCTCTCTTGCAAAACAATGTCAAGTTTTGAACACAAATTCTTATTTTCTTTATTTAATTTAAAGCTCTTCTTTCAAAACTGGGTATTTTTCAAGCAAGTTTTCACAAACAGTAGATACTTCTTCATTTAATGCATTGGCATCCATAATGTCACCACCAGAAAAACTAGCACTATCATCTAGTTGAGTTTCCGAATGTAACTCAAGGGAGTCATTCCCTTGGACCATGTAGCAAGCATCGTTGGACTCATCTCACTAGATTCTTTCTCCACATGTTTTAGCGTTGTAGCGTGGGAGAGGTCAAGGTGTTCCACACTGCAAAAGCAGAATCACAATGAGAAACTATTATAAGATATTCTTTGCTTAATGTTTGTCTAAGTGCATCTAGGGCTTGTGCATTAGCCTCTTTATGCTTGTTATTACCAAGATAAGATTTCTTGGTAGTAGCAAGGTAAATATGCAAACCTAGGGCTTTTAAATAAGCACTCATCCTAAGCTTCCATATATCGATGTTAGAAACAACAAACATAGGAGGGGCAAGGTAATCCATGAATGTACAAACTATATGTGTGCAAATGCAATATTAGATTAGCTAACCAAGATCTCACTCCTACGTGGTTAGACCTAATATCAGGAGCGTAGCTCTGATACCAATTGAAAATATTCTTAGAGAGGGGTGAATAGGTGTATGACTAGTCTAATGAAAAATAATGTGGAATTAAAAAATTAATTGTAACACACTAAGTGTAACCAAAGAGTGTAGCCGAATTCCCGTGAAGGGATCTGGACTATCTCCTCTAAATTCCTCTAGATAAGAGTTGAGGTGCTATATGAAACTCTCTTAGTTCAACACTAGTGAGGCACACAAACAATACCAAGCATATATATGATATGAACAATATGAATCAATGCAAGATATAAAAGAAAGAGTTTAGAGATAGTGGATCAATCGGAAACGCCGAAATATGTTTCGAGGTTCGAGCCATTGCTCTACGTCCCCGCCTTCACACAGAAGGATTTTCACTATATGTCCACACAGGGAACCTCCAGTAAGGATTTGACAAATAGAAATTAGGAGTACACAACTCCTCTCTCCAACAAACAACCTTTATACAAGAGACAAGGCACAACAATAATCACTTCTACACTAAGAGGGATAAGGCACTAAGCCAAAACTCCAACAATCACCTCTACACTTAGAGGGATAGGCACAAAGCCAAAACTCCACCTCAATCACCTCTACACTTAGAGGGATACCAATAAACTCAAAATATAACCTCCACAATCACCTCTACACAAGAGGGATAACAACAAATACAAAGAAGGTTACAAACTCTTGGTGGTCTCAATAAACTACAAACCAATTCTTTCCTCCAAAAACAAGATCCTATAGACAGGATATAGTTGATAGCTCAAGTGTGAGAAAATAAAGAGTTTGAAAAACAAATCACAAAGAAAACTCTCGGGAAAAACTCTAGATAGAAATATAAATGAAGATCAAAATCAATTCCCAAAGACTCTCTTTTTCTTTGATTTTTTCAACCCTTTAAAACAAATAAAGATAAATCTTTTTGCACAAAAACTCTTTTAAAACTTGCTGATTAACACTTGTAAAGATGGGAAAAATTGTTCTCCAAAAACTTATTAAAATCAGCTCAAGAGAAGGCATATATATAGCCTCTCAAAAATCTGCCCGTTGGCAGTCTAGAAAAGCCAAACTGCCCTTCCGGTCGACCAGCCAACGGTCATATTTCTAACCGTTGTACCTCCGATCGACCGCCCGGTCGACTGGACCAAGCCATCGGTCGACTAACCGGTCGACCGGCCAGCACCCGAGAGTTGGTGCTTCAGTCGGTCGACCGCGCAATCGACCGGCCGAGTAGGTTTGCCTTTGTACACGTCTCGTGCACATCAGTCGATCGTTCCGGTCGACCGACCACTGGTCCGGTCGACCGCCAGTGCAGTCAGGCTGGGAATCATAGGTATTGAAACTTGGTCTTTTTAATCTCAATAAACTCCCATAAAATCACATAAATTTCACAAAAATAAGTTCTTATAAGATATTTGAATAACAAATATGTGTGACAAATATTCAACACATATTACAAATTATTTGAACCATTTTTGTGATATTGAAATTTAGCCTTTAGACAAAAATCGTATTTTCCAAAACTAAATTTTGAAATGGAAAACAGTTTCCTCCAAAACTCATATGGATACAAAAACAAGATATTTAAACTCATTTGAAGTAAGAGTGTATGGATATAATCCAATACACATATAAGTTATATATATATATCTATGTTTTTGACTTGAAATCTAAAAACTGGTTAAATCGAAAAACAAACTTTAAACTTGTGTGTGTGTGGACTTGAGCATATCAATACTATCTATTTTTACACAAGATCTAAATACAAACTAAACAAACTGAGGTCTTCTTGTAGTACTTCTTCTCCAAGTCGACTCGATCCAAACGCGATCCAACGAGCTTAACTCTAACCGAGTGCTAAATGCGAGCTTGACGCGTGAGCTCTGAAATCAACATGTGTTAGCCTCAAAACTTCTTTGTTGAAGCCAAACACCTACTAAGATCTTGATCAAATATCTGAAACTAATTAAGTACAAGATCATTAGTAAACTATAACTACATGAGTTAATCATCATCAAAACTAGAGTGATGGGCTTTTGGGCCAACACAAAGTGGTCAAGTAGAAGAGCATCTTCTATTGACCCCTCTTGAATTCAGTGCCATCGAATTTTCCTGACTTCTTCAGCTTCGGGTTAGGAAGTGGAGCACACACCAGTATCTGTTGAATTTGCATGTTCGGTGCCTTACTGGTACTATCTTGATTAGTTTAAGACATTTTCTGCAAATTCAAGCAGAATAGTAGTAAGTAACTTCAAATATTAATTGTTTTAAGAATGTTAATTATAGGAATAGATCTGACAACTAATCAATGTTTACACATTAATATTTATGAGCATAAGTATTTTAGTATAATCCCTGTATAAACAACGTTAATTCACTTATGCAACAATTGGAGTGAGGTACACATGTAGCGAATCTCCTTATGACAATTACGCCCACCGCTACGGTGCTAACGGGTTACTGGACGCTGGTCTCCCAAGATACAACACTCCTGCACGGTATTTGGATAGCACTACCAAGTCACCGTACAGTCGAACCGTAGTTAATTAGTCCTTCACAGGAATTCAATGCAACAAGACGAAGACAAATTTCTGGGAAAATATTTGCCTTAACTTTGGAGGATTATTCAATATAGAGAAAGGAGAGAGAAAAGAATTAATGTCTTAAGAAGACAAAGATTCAGACAACAATTCTATTTAACAATCTGTTAAATTTTCTAAGCCTTCTTTCAGAAGGAATCTTTTTCTTTAGATTTTTCTTTCAAAAATTTGAATTTTCAGATTGACTTGCTTCAGATCTGAAATCTTAAGAGGGAGAGGAGAGAAATGCTTTTCGCTGTGTTTAGAATCACGGAAAGGAGTTAGCGCTCCTGGGAGTCCGTTGGGTTGCAATGAATTCAGGTCGAAACCCGCTATAGCACAGCACTCATGTGGTATGGTTCAAAAAAGAACCAGACCGGGTTTGATCTGTGACAAGCCCAAGCCCACACCCAAACCCAAGCCCCGACTCGAGCCCCGAGCCCCAGACTCAGCATCGGCGCGCGTGTCGCCCTTTGTTCGCAGTTTCTTCTGTTTAAACACTTCAAACTTTCACTCCATATGCAATGTGCGATTAAATGCTTTTAGCTAACTTTAATCCCTTTAACTTTTGAATTAGGCAAACTTAGGCTTGAATATTTCATTCATTCGAAAAAGGAATTGAACATGTAAATATACCATATTCATCCCCAATGGAAGGAGAACACACTCTCAACCATTATCCGGGTGATTCTATTAACAGATCTTACCTTAATTCAGCTCAAAGATTCACTGTTTAATTCTTCATTTCCCAACAGAAATTATTCTTGAATAGCTTTTTTTTAAGTTCGATTCTTTGTATATATAATTAATTCAACTTGCTTACAAGTAGCAGTAAAGTAGGCAGGTGTCTTTGCTAAATTATATTAATTGTCCCATTCTTGTGCCTGGATGCAAAATATATGAAGTTGACACTTTTTTTTTAACCTTTCGTACTCTTGGCTTTTCTTTTCTGGAAAGCAAGATTAGATTATTTTTTTTTTTAACTAATTCCTTTTTTTTTTTGCTTGATTCTGTTAACAAGAGACCATATGTTGTGGAGAAAATTTGTGGCTCCTCCCTGTATGGCGTTACCATTTTGACCTTGGTTAATTTGAGGTTCTCTATATAATGAGTAGTCTAACTCATATTTTTTAGGGTTATTGTCGTATCGACTTTGAAATCTTCTTAATTTCATATTAACTTCTGAAATCTTTATATTTTCAAATCGATGACTCAAATCTTATAACTTTGGATAAAATATCCCCTCTATTAACTGTTGTCTACTTTGTAATGGTAGAGAGGTAAAACTATTATTATACCCCTCAAATTTGACAAATTTTCTCCTCTTTCTTTCACTCTCTCACTCGCTCAACACTACCGGTCGCCCCACCAATGGCAGGCAGCAGCAGCGGCAGGCTACCGCAGCAGCAGCTGGCGATGGCGGCAGCACAATGAAGCATCAGGCAGCGGCGACAGTGACAGCGGCGACGATGACCGACAACGACAGAGATAGAGTGGCAGGTTTGTTGTGAGGGAAATAGAGAAAAAAATGAGGGTATATGTAACGCCCCGATTCCACGGATACGGGGACGTCACTGCAACGTATATACGTAGGTCAGAAAGTGCCCCACGTATATACGCTAAGCATAAAAGTACAAGCAAGGGATCAGAGTACAACACAAAGCGTGGTATACATACACATGCCAACATAAAAGGTACATATACAAAGTCATCACAGTGTATGATAAACATTACATATTACATATGTCTTTTATCACAACCAAGTCCAAAAGTAAAATATACAATAAAGATACAAAATGCTCACGAGAAGGGTGAAGATCCCGTGAGTCAAAAGGAGTCTGGCACGAAGGAAGTAGAGCTAGTCTGCCTGCTCACTAAAGAAAGCTCGATCTACTGTGGACAGCTCCACTTCGATCCAAGCTTCACCTGAACATACAAATCCAAGGGAGTCAGGACCTCCCAACAATGAACAGGTTACAGCCAAATGGCTAAGTGACAAGAGTAAAAAGGTTAGAACACAAGTAAGGCAGATATGAACAAGTGAATCATAAAACAGGAAATCCAAGTTAAAACTGATTATAAGCAAGATTGATTGTATACGCTTAAGTCACGGTCCCATGAGACTAATACATCGAAGGAATAATCCAAACAAGGAAACCCTCATCTATATACCTTTATCTCATGCCACAGAAATCCAAGCGTATAGAATCAGTTTGCAAATCATATGAAAGTCAAACAGGAATACATAACAAGAATACTAAGAATCATAACTAGAAACATAACTGGAATAACGGGAATCATAATAAGTATCACAACTGGAAACATAACTGGAATCATGACTGGAATATCAAGAATCATAATAAGATCCATAACGTTATCAATTATTATTATAACTCGTCTAACCCATATATCTAGGTATGTGTCTCGGTATCGATCCCAACCCACATACATCCATATATAAAAAGTCGAGGGTTGTTATCGGAAGCTGATGGAGAACTGATATAGCTTCTTATAGTAGTTCCCATACACCTGGGACCAGTTTTGGAGGCCCAAAGTCCCCCTAACAGTAATCTGTGGGCCCAAAGTCCCACTAACAGTACCGCCAATATGTCATATTCTCATACTATAAGCAAGATATCATTCCGGCATCCATCACTTCCTCCCATACCCATACAAGTTGTAGCTTATTAAGATTATCAGGTTACGGGAATAAACAGTCATAACAGTAATAGCCCTACAGATTCAAGAGGTGGCCCCCACAGATTCAAGAGGTGGCCCCCACCGTGAGGTGTGGCACTTTGTTCCATGTGGCACTTTGTTCTGAGGGGGTGGATTCTAGAGGTGGCCCCCACCGAGTATGGTGTGGCACTTAGTTCCATAAAACAAGATAGGATTCCCGTAAACATAATAATTACAAAGTCAGGTGTATCATGCTTGGTTTTAAAAGATAGCATGACAAGGTGGTGATATATCACAAGCAATAAAACATAACAATAGATTGATAATAGGCCGGTCAGTCATGACATAACAATAGGGTCTAGCAAAGTAGTGGCATGTCAGGTGATATACATGTTGGCCCAATGGCCTTCCACTCTAGTTTTGATGATGATCACACTCATGTAGTTATGTTTACTAATATTCTTGTGTTTCTAAGTTTCAGATCATTAACAGGATATTAGTTGGTGATTAGCTTCAACAAGATGTTTAGAGCTTATCATGATGATTCCAGTGCCAAAGCTTAAAGATCATACCTTTGCACTTGGAGAATCACGGAGTTTTTGGAGCAAGTCTACTTGAAGATGAAGATCGTCAAGAAGACTTAGGTATCTAGTTTAGATTATGAGTTTTAGATCCATGTGTAAGCTTAGTTTAGTTGATATGCTCAAGTGCACAAAACACACACGTTTTATGATTTGGTATTTGGTTTTCATGAATAATAGATCAAAACAAGTTTACATATGTTATATGTATAGTAGATGTTTTCTATTTATACATACATGCTTTAACTTGGTAAACAAACTTATTTTGACTATCCTATTCATGTTTTGGAAAAATCAAGTTTGACAAAAATACAGGATTTGTTTTGATAAAATTTGCAAGACACAAAAATGAATTGATATGTTGATATATTGTCTTGAAATTTTTATCACAGGTTTATGTTTCAATATAAAATGACAAAATAATTTTTATGGAATTTTCAGAAAAATAAAAAGATTTTTATAAAATATTTTTTCCAAAAATTCTGACCTTGATTTGTGCTGACAGGCTGGTCGGTCGACCGTGTCGGTCGACCGCACCAAGGGGCCGGTCGACCGACCCGGTCGACCGACGTGCACAGACGTGCACGTCTGTTAGGCACAAATCCGTCGACCGGGTCGGTCGACCGATGTGAGAGTTCTGCTCTCTGGAAGTTTTTCGGTCGACCGGGCCGGTCGACCGGTAGTGCCCAACGGTCACTTTTCTGACCGTTGGCGGTCGACCGGGCCGGTCGACCGGTGGCTGTCAGAACTGCCACATCAGCCTAACGGCTATATTTTTCTAGGGGCTATATAAACCCCAATATTTGGAGTTTTTGGCTAAGATTTTTGGGCTGTTTTTCTTACATTCTCTGAAGCTAAAAGGAAGTTTTTAAAAGAGTTTTAAGTGCTAACAAGATTTATTCTTTGTGTTTTTTAAGGGTTTTGGAAAAATCAAAGAAATAGGAATTTGGGATTTATGTATTAGCTTTTCATTCCTTATCTTTTACAAGAAATTTCCCAAGTGTTTTCTTGAGTTCTTGTTTTCCAAACACTTAGTTTTCCACTTGCTATATCTTCTATCCTAAGTTATTAGGATCTTTGTTTTGTGTGGAAAAAGAAAAGAGAAAAAGAAAGAGAAGTGTTTGAGGTTGTTGTTGTAAACCTCATTGTTGTAAAACACCCTTTTTACTTGTGAATCCCTCTTAGGTAGAGGTGATCGGGTGATTGTGAGTTGTGAGCCTCTTCGGTAGAGGTTGTTTGTTGTATTTGGCTACGGGCCGTATCCCTCTTCGTAGAGGTGGATTGTGGTTGTATAGCCTCGGTGGCTTTGTAAGGTTGAGAGAGGAGTTTGGTACTCCTATAGTGGATTGGGAAATCCTACACGGTGGTGTAGGCGGGGATGTAGCTAGGGGCTCGAACCTCGAAACACATCTTGGTCTTTGCGTTTGATCCAATTTCTCTCAACTCTACTCTTTTTACATTTGTGCAAGCATCATCCATTCATATCATCATATATACTTGCTTGTGTTTTGAGCATTGTTTCATATTGCCTTGCATATATTTCTATTGCAATTCATCTATACTTGCTTGGCTTAATTGTGTGCATTGTATTGCTATATCCTTGATTGCTTGGATTGCTTGTGTGTGTGTTTCATCATAGCAATTCATTCTTTACTTGTTCGATCATATCTCATACAACACGGTTGCATTGCGCACCTCTAACCCATTCAAGGGGAATTGGGAGGAAGGAGTTCAGAACCTCGAAAGGGGTATTCGGCTCTTAGTCGTGTTTTGAGAGATCGTTGCATCACTCATATTCACTTAAGTTTAAAAAGATCATTAGATTAGCATTTACACCTATTCACCCCCCCTCTAGGTGTATTTCAATTGGTATCAGAGCTAGTGCTCCTGATATTAGGCTTAACATCCTAGGAGTGATCCATTTGCTTGCTAATCTCTTTTGCATTTGCTTGTTTGCACACATTTAGTTTATACCATGGACTTCATGACCCCACCTAGCTTTGACCCTTCCAACATTCATGTTTGGAAGATTAGAATGACCTTTTATTTACAAACCCTAGGTCATAAAGTTTACCTTGCCATCACCAAGGAATCCTTCCTTAGTGATAGCAATCATATAGGGGCAAATGCACAAGCCCTTGAGGCCATTAGAAGCACATTACCTAAAGATTATCTTATGCGTGTCTCTAATCTTGATTCCGCTTTTACAGTGTGGAACAAGTTATCAACAACCACCAACACCACCTCCGAGCTTCAAGCACAAATCCGACAAGAAGAGGAATCTAGTGGAGAGTCCGAATCTCAATGCTACATGGTCCAAGGGAATGACTCCTTGAGGTACAATCGGAAACCCACTTAGATAGTGATGATGCTAGTTCTTCATGTGATGATATTGTTGATCCCCATGCCTTAAATGAAGAACTATCTATTGTTTGTGAAAAATTAATAGAAAAATATAAGATTTTGAAAAAGAAAAGTCTAAAAATTGAAAAAGAAAATATTTGTTTGCATTCTAGACTTGACATTGTTTTGCAAGAGAAAGAGAGGTTTCTAATGAAAGGGACTCATTGAAATCTCAACTTGATCTTGCACTTAAAGAAAATAACTTTTTGAAAAATAAAAATGATTGCCATGTTCTTTTGAAGAAAAATGAAACGTTAACTTCAAAAGTTTAATGTGTTTAAAAGAAAATGATTCTTTGAAAGAGAGATTGAGTTCATTTCGAAAGAATTAGAAATTTGTTTGAATAAGAATAATTCTTTGAAAATGATATGTCTTCTCATGTTTGCCATGCTAGGTAGTATCACACACTTCACCTATTGCATGCCACACCTCTTCTTCTATCAACAATGATATATCCATGCTTAAGAAGAAGGTAGATTGTTTGGCTCCACTATGAGCCAATGTGCCATGAACCATACACGGTTGGAAACTTTGCTTCGAAAGAAACAAGTTCCATCTTTTATGCATGCACACCCTCCACGGCATACACATGCTCCTCCGGACACCATCACACGTATGCTCATGTGTACACTTGTACACATTGTGGTCGAAAAGGCCATCTAGCTAAATTTTGCTTTGATAGACTACATACTACAAATTTAGCTAAGAAATATGTTTGGGTTAGAAATGAGACTAACCCCCATGGACCCAAAAGACAATGGGTACCAAGACCACCCCTCCTTTTGTTTATGATGTAGGTGTGGGCTCTCACATGACGTGAGAGTGATGACACCTTGGAGTGGATGCGTTCCGGACTTAAAGGAAATATATTGGATGCATCTCTTTCAAGGGAAGAGTGTTGTGGGAGGACCACCTTATTTTGGAGAATTAGAGAAGTGCCCTCATCGGTTTTGGTATAAATCTCTAACTCTCATATTATTTGTTTACATGCTTTTATGATTCATTATTTATAGCATGTCTCATTTGTTTAAGCATATTTTTGATGTCTTTGGATTAGTGTGTAAATTCCATGATTATTAGATCCATGACATACATGTATAGTATTTGAGACACACATGCTTATTTGATTCATATTTAGTGTTCTCACCGTTTGTTTAGCTATAATGTACATCATGAATCTAATACATGTAAATTTGCATATTAATCATGTTTTAGTTTATCATGATGTTCTTTTATCATGCTTTGATGCTTCTTGTGGTAATAACATGTTTGAATGTAGATTTTATTAAAACTTGTGTTATACATGTACAAATAGTGAGCTACATTTGTTTCTTATGTAATTGAACTTCATGCTCATTTGTATTCACTATATGCACACGTATAAGCTAGTTTTGGTGATTTGCTCATTCTACTTGTTATGCCCATTGTCATGTTTTTAGATCATGTTCATTTAAATAAAAGAATTATGATGAATTTTGTATGTTTTTAGTTAGAAATATGTATTCGTGTTTGTTTTGATGCTTCATGACTTGATTACATGTTTAGATGTTAGTTTTCATTAGACTAGTTATATACTTGTACATAGAGTGGGTAACAAATAAATCTATATATGTTGAGCTTGAAACGCTTATTTGAACCCATTAGATGTGCTAGTATAGTCTAGTTTTGATGATCATACATTTTAAACTTGTATTCCCATTTTGAATTTGTTTGATGAATATGAGTTTCCATTTCATGTATATGTTTATTTTGCCAAAACATTAAGATATACATGTATAGCCCTTGAGTCATTTGCCTTCAACGCAAAATCTATTTATGGACTCAATTGTGTTTAGGGATATGTATGTATACTTAGTGTAGTGACAATTCATACATATACCATGAAATAAAATTTGATTGTTTAATGAAAATTGATTTTTCATGTTTGATGTTTTATGTTTAACTTCATGTATATGTCTATCTAGTACAAACTAATCTTATACATATACATCCTTTTTGAGCCACGTGCTTTCATGCATCTACTCTTAGTGGACTCGTTGAGTTTTGGATATGTATGTATATGTTAGCTTGCATTAGACAACATATGCCTTGAAGATTAAATAAGTAGTTTTATATGATTTTTCATGTTTTTTTTGATAGAATTATGTTTTAAGGATAATTGAGCTTAATGAAATATTTTCATGATTCTGATCTTCACATATTATTTGTACACTCATATCTATTTTCATGTTTTGTTTCTCATGAGTTATGCTTTATTGATTAGAGTGATGATTATCATGTGATTTTCATGCTTTATGAAAATAAACTTTGTTTTATTCCTTACTTGAAGGACTTCGTACTAGTTAACAAGTTTTCCATTTAACTAGTTGCGGTGTTCTTCATTTTGGTAGAGATTTTCAAACAACCATATTTTCAATCTATTTTGAAACCCCTACCATCTAAGGGCGGTAGGATGGGAGATCATGTTCATGTATGCCCTAAATTGAAAATCTTTAAACTTGAATTATGATTGGGTGGTAGATAATATGATGTATACACTTGAACTTATTGTTATGTCAATTGGTATCATTGAACTCTTTCATTGGTATCATTTTGACCTTTTTGTATACTCATATGTTTATTGTGTATGTATGTTTTTCATTGGTATCATCTATTGGTGATTGATACTCATTCCATTTCATACACATATACTTGTTTTATTTGTGCCTACTATATTCCTATATCTTAGAGCACAAATAGTTGTTTTATGCTAGTGCTTGAGTTTCAATTTGTTTCAATTGACTACTTTTAAATTGGTATCAAGACTATGCATGATTTTAGTTTGTATTTCATAAAGGGGAGAAAATTTGATTTTTGTATTTTAATTGGTATTTGTACTCCCACTCTTTATGATTAAAAGTTGTTATTTTAATTATATGATATCAACATCAAATTTGGTTAAATATATTTAAAATGAATAATTTTTACAATTGGTATCATATTTGAGAAATTCAAAATTTGGTATGTTTAATTACAATTGGTATCTAAAAAAAAATTTTGTTTTTAAAGAAAATATTCAAAGTTTTGATTTGTATTTCCTATATGCAAGGAGAGCTTAACATCTCTCTTACATATAGATTCATGTTGAGTATATTATAAATTGAGGAGATTGACAACTCTTCTTTATATGATATACGTGTGTAGGGGGAGCTTCACATCTCCTCTTATGCATTACATATATGTGTTATGTGAATTGGGGCTTGTCATCCCTTCTTCATGTAATGCATATGGTAGGGAAGCTAACTTAGCGTCTTCCTCTTCATGAATGTATATAGCATATAACATTTATTGATGTTTGTTTATTGGTATCAAGATGCTTCATTGACATATTTTCAATTGATATCACGTTTTTTTAAAGTCACCCCTTATTGACTTTGTTTTTTTTTTTGTTATAACAAAAAGGGTGGAACTTTGTTTGTATTGTTTTGGTTGACAAAAAGGGGAAGTAAGATTTTTACCCCTCATTTTATTTATGGTTTTTTGATTATTCCACCTTTTGTTGATGATTGACAAAAGGGGGAGAAGGATTTGAGTTTTGTTTTTATATATGCATAATTGTGTTTTTGCATATACTAAGTTCATGCATAGCAAATAAATAATAAGATATGAAATGCTTTTGTTTAGTATCATGTGCTTTCATTGCATATATATTTTTTATTGTGATGCATGAGTTAAGGGGGAGCTTCCTTGAAGCTTATCTTTATCCATGCATATATAACTCCATGAGTTTTGTCATCATCAAAAAGGGGGAGATTGTTGGCCCAATGGCCTTCCACTCTAGTTTTGATGATGATCAACACTCATGTAGTTATGTTTACTAATATTCTTGTGTTTCTAAGTTTCAGATCATTAACAGGATATTAGTTGGTGATTAGCTTCAACAAGATGTTTAGAAGCTTATCATGATGATTCAGTGCCAAAGCTTAAAGATCATACCTTTGCACTTGGAGAATCACGGAGTTTTGGAGCAAGTCTACTTGAAGATGAAGATCATCAAGAAGACTTAGGTATCTAGTTTAGATTATGAGTTTTAGATCCATGTGTAAAGCTTAGTTTAGTGATATGCTCAAGTGCACAAACACACACGTTTTATGATTTGGTATTTGGTTTTCATGATAATAGATCAAAACAAGTTTACATATGTTATATGTATAGTAGATGTTTTCTATTTATACATACATGCTTTAACTTGGTAAACAAACTTATTTTGACTATCCTATTCATGTTTTGGAAAAATCAAGTTTGACAAAAATACAGGATTTGTTTTTGATAAAATTTGCAAGACACAAAAATGAATGATATGTTGATATATTGTCTTGAAATTTTTATCACAGGTTTATGTTTCAATATAAAATGACAAAACAATTTTTATGGAATTTTCAGAAAAGATAAAAGATTTTTATAAAATATTTTTTCCAAAAATTCTGACCTTGATTTGTGCTGACAGGCTGGTCGGTCGACCGTGTCGGTCGACCGCACCAGGGGCCGGTCGACCGACCCGGTCGACCGACGTGCACAGACGTGCACGTCTGTTAGGCACAAATCCGGTCGACGGGTCGGTCGACCGATGTGAGAGTTCTGCTCTCTGGAAGTTTTCGGTCGACCGGGCGGTCGACCGGTAGTGCCCAACGGTCACTTTTCTGACCGTTGCGCGGTCGACCGGCCGTCGACCGGTGGCTGTCAGAACTGCCACATCAGCCTAACGGCTATATTTTTCTAGGGCTATATAAACCCCAATATTTGGAGTTTTGGCTAAGATTTTGGGCTGTTTTTCTTACATTCTCTGAAGCTAAAAGGAAGTTTTTAAAAGAGTTTTAAGTGCTAACAAGATTTATTCTTTGTGTTTTTAAGGTTTTTGGAAAAATCAAAGAAATAGGAATTTGGGATTTATTTATTAGCTTTTTCATTCCTTTCTTTTACAAGAATTTCCCAAGTGTTTTCTTTGAGTTCTTGTTTTCCAAAACACTAGTTTTCCACTTGAGCTATATCTTCTATCCTAAGTTATTAGGATCTTTGTTTTGTGTGGAAAAAGAAGGAGAAAAGAAAGAGAAGTGTTTGAGGTTGTTGTTGTAAACCTCATTGTTGTAAAACACCCTTTTTACTTGTGAATCCCTCTTAGTAGAAGGTGATCGGGTGATTGTGAGTTGTGAGCCTCTTCGGTAGAGGTTTGTTTGGTTGTATTTGGCTACGGGCCGTATCCTCTTCGGTAGAGGTGGATTGTGGTTGTATAGCCTCGGTGGCTTTGTAAGGTTGAGAGAGGAGTTTGGTACTCCTATAGTGGATTGGGAAATCCTACACGGTGGTGTAGGCGGGGATGTAGAGCTAGGGGCTCGAACCTCGAAAACACTATCTTGGTCTTTGCGTTTGATCCAATTTCTCTCAACTCTACTCTTTTACATTTGTGCAAGCATCATCCATTCATATCATCATATATACCTGCTTGTGTTTTGAGCATTGTTTTCATATTGCCTTGCATATATTTCTTTGCAATTCATCTATACTTGCTTGGCTTAATTGTGTGCATTGTATTGCTATATCCTTGATTGCTTGGATTGCTTGTGTGTGTGTTTCATCATAGCAATTCATTCTTTACTTGTTCGATCATATCTCATACAACACGGTTGCATTGCGCACCTCTAACCCATTCAAGGAGAATTGGGAGGAAGGAGTTCAGAACTCGAAAGGGTATTCGGCTCTTAGTCGTATTTTGAGAGATCGTTGCATCACTCATATTCACTTGTTTAAAAAGATCTTTAGATTAGCATTTTACACTATTCCCCCCCTCTAGTGTATTTCAATACATGTGTTAAAAGGAAACGGTAACTGACAGGTCTGAATTATGACAAGGCAAGAGGAAACATAGAAGCAACGAAGAGTTCAACGACCTCGAAGGGTCTGCCACGCATGGTATACGATAAGGAGTAAGAATATACATCTGCAAGATAAAGTATAAGAATGAAACAAACAGTTGCATGGCAATACATAAACATAGAAATATGAAGTAACTAGAGGTTATATACTTCAAGTAATAGGTCATGAAGTACAATATACAAACATATA